>JBBCBC010000011.1:34914060-35514060 GCA_037126765.1 Stenogyne calaminthoides
GATAGTTTATGATTTTCCTCTTCCGGTGTTTGATGAACGATTATTTTTAGGATTTGAACACTCCCTTGCATATTTTAGGAAATATGCGGTCATGTAGCCAATCACCAATTTTTTGTATTCTGGAACTTAGTACTCTTGACATAATTTAGGGTCCCTGTCGCTTTCAAATGTAATGAAGTACAATATTGTCTTCCTCTCGATTGGTTTTGTCTGTCTTCGGTGAATGTAGACAAACAAAACGGCTCTTTTTGGTCAATCTCTCCGAATGAGGTCTTTTAAACAACACTTAGACTTAGTTCCTTTTATGCGACTAGAATATTTTTTTGCAATATCTACTTTTTCCGAACATGTGCATTTTTCTCGGTTTTTGTAGTCTTGGATAGATATTATTCAAATGTCTCTCGAACATTAGGTTATCTTGAGTATTCAAGTATTCTTCGAAGTCTTCAAGAACTCATCGAGTCTTGATGTCTTCAAGAACTTATCGAGTCTTGATGTCTTGAGAACTTCATCGAGTCTTGATTGTCTTGAAAGAACTTCTGGGGTCTTGGTGTCTTGAGAACATCGAGTCTTGGTGTCTTGAAAGAACTTATCGAGTCTTGGTGTCTTCAAAGAACTTCATCGAGTCTTGATGTCTTGAAAGAACTTCATCGAGTCTTGATGTCTTGAAAGACTTTATCGAGTCTTGATGTCTTGAGGATCTAACCCGATCTATATCGCTAACTATACATTGTCGGATATCTTCCCTAACAATCTATCTTTGAAACTTGACTCAGACTATCAAGATTATCCTGAACATGTCATACTTAGGGGTTTTTGGGATCTAATCAAAACTTCTTTATTAAATTCATCTCCCAACAATTTCCCCATTTTTGATGATGCCAAAACCATCTTGTTACATTTAAAAAACCTAACCTATCCTTAGGTTTTTGGTTTATCTATTACAAACCAAAATGGTATTTCACCCAACAATTTTCTAAACAACGGCATATCAATTAATTAAAGACATATAAAAAAAGATAATGAGATATTATCTTTTGAGCATAAAGATAAAATTTTCATTGATATAGGATAAGAGTTACAGACATAATGAAAATCAAAAATAAATCGGAAAGAACAAAGTCTTCATCTTCTTCCACTTCATCCTCTGGCCCTTCCAAGGTTGAACATCCCGTAGTATCTCTTCTTCAGTTCATCCCTTGCCTTGATGATATCAGGGTTGTTTCCTGTTAGGCCTAGCTGGATGGCATACTGGACTATTTCCTGAGAAATGGCTGCTTCGTTCGCATAACCATTCTCAAACCTAGGAGCTGGGTACATGTATGGACCAGGGGCTACTATCTGCGTGTTTCCTTTATCTGCCATGTTGATCCAACTTTGCGGTATTTATGATAGAATGTCAGTAAGTACTCAATGAAGGCTTCATTCTTATCCGAGCTGCTCCCCCTCCATTCTCTCAGAATCTCATAATAGAACCAGAAGGTTCTCTTGATATCCTCCCATGCATCATTGAACTGTATAGGCCAATGTGTGGAGTGATGAACTTTTCAGTATAACCGCAACAGTGTCTCGGTTAGTGGGAGCGATGCGATACTCCTTTGACTTGAGGTCAATACGCACGACATGTGTGGAGTGATGAACTTTGACCATGACCGACGCTTGCACCCTTCCATGGGTAGATATGACTTGGATTGAGTTCATTACGAAGTGCATGTGCGTGGTAGTTGAGCCAAGAATAAGATTCATTCCTCAAAGTGGATTTAGAGAGAATACTCATCTTCTCATCATAATTGGATCAAAGTCGTTTGGTTAATGCACGTCAACTTGGACTTTGTGGCCAAGTGTGACATAAGTGATCAATTAGTGATTAGAGATAATATGATTAAGTTATTTGAATAGACACTTCATCATGTTCAAGACTAATCGAGTATTCGTGAATGAAAGGAGGAAATCGCAATAGCCGACGTTTCAGTTACAGGTAGTTGCACGTTTCTCGCAACGTACTTCATATATTGAGAATGTCTGATTTATTGTTTAGGGTTCAATTAAGACCGTTAGTTTGTCTAATCGCTCGATATATGGGGGCCTATGGGTCACACAACAAGTAGTTTCCTTTTACGGATTATAGTTGATTGATTAAATGTTAAATTTGATTTAATATTTAATTTATGGAGAATTAATTAATAATAGATTAATTTGGAATTAATTATTATTAATGTTTAATTAAATTGGATTTAATTAAATAGGATTCCTAATAATAATATATGGAATATTATTATAGGATTTAATATATATGGAATCAAATACGTAGAGATTTGATATACATGAGAATTAAATCCGTAGAGATTTTATACATGAGAATTAAATCTATGAGATTTAATTTTACAAGATTGGAGATTTTATTTCGTAATCAGGTTAACTTAAGATTTAAAATTTGGGCCCAGATATATATATGAAATTTCTTGTGAATTCATAATCTAAAGTTGTTCATATTTTCACCATAAAATCTAGAGTTAGAATTTTCCTAGCAAATTCATCCGGGATTCAAAGTCGCAATTTGTGCAAGTCCGTGAACGAGGATTAAGTGGATACCATGGTTGAAAATGGCCAATTCATTGTAAGATTTCTTGTTATGTTTATTCGCTTCGTTTATGCAATTAATTGTTCATTGTTGGTGGCTGTTTTATTTTTGCGTGCATGTACGACGTGTTTACGTCTTCAATATTCCAGTGCGGTGGTATCGAGCTTCATGCTCTTGTTTTTAATTGCATAATTAAAATTTGGTTTTAAAATTAATTTTTTAAATTAATTTTTTTCTCTTAATTGTTTCGCCCTGCTCGCTCACCCCATTCGCCCCAATTTAGGATTTTACCTTTCTGGGAATTCAGCCGCTGCATGCTCCTTTCTCAATGGCCGGAGGTGCTACGCCGCGTAGCTGAAGGCCGGCGCTAGACGCCGTGCCTCACGACGCGTGCGGAAGCCCGCGATGTGGCTCGCGGGACTGTTTCGTTGTGACATCGTCTTCGAGGCGAGGTCCCTGGTTTTCATATCTATTCACGGCGGTGCGCCCCTCTTTGGCTCGTTTCGTGGCGGTGTGCCACCAATTCGTCCCGATTTTTGAGTCGCCGATGCTTGAAATCTTTCGAGACTTGACCGCCATGTCCGTCTCGATGAGTTTCAAGGCGGCGCACCACCCGAATCGAGATGAACCAGTGACGGTGCACCACCGACTCGATTGTCTTCCTCATTCTGGTTTTGAACCAGTTCGATTAAAGGGGCCACGGCTCCGCACGCGCCCCTTCCGTCTCTCTCTCGTTCACGGTGGTGAGTCGCCCGCACGGGACGAGCGGTAGTGGCGACTCGCGCCTGTTCGACTTGCTACGCGCATTGCTTCACCCTGTTCTTCGAACCGTTCTTCTGAACTGGTTTTTGGTTTTGGTTGTTGTTCGAATTATGATGGGATCGATTAATTGGACTCAATTTGTTGTTATTTGGATGATGATGAAACTGATTAATCTGAATTTTAGGTGTTTGGGTGTTCGATTTTTCGGATTGGATCTGATTTGGAATTGTGATGATGTAGGAGGGTTGTTTTGCAAATTCGATTTGAGATAGACACTTCCGTGCAATTTTAGAAATTGCACACGAGCCCCTGGAAATAAATAAATTAAAATTTAATTTTTGAAATTTTATTAAATTTAATTCTGAAATTAAATAATGGTTGGATCAATAACAATTAATTGGATTAATTGATTTTAATAATCTTAAAATTGAGTTTTAAATTGAACTTGAAATTCGTTTTTAAAAGGATTCATTAAAACCCACTTAGTTGACTTATTTATTTGTTTAAATTAGTTAACGCGTTTTATAGTCATTATAATTTTTTGGGTAGGTGACACCCAATATCCGTCGAACCGTATTAAATGCTTGGGTAAACGGCGCCCAAATATTTGTTAGTCCGTGTAAGTCATGTTTGGGTAGGCGGCGCCCAATAATTGCTCAAATATGACGTAGATAGCATGATGAATCTTGATTAAGCAATTAATACCCCGCATTTAAAAATATTCCTCACTAAAATATGGTTTCTCATTAATTTGATAAGATGTCTTCCATCAAAATTAAAAGTAAACCGGAGATTTTGTTCCAATGAGTATTTAAGACCCTCGTCTTTTGCTCGGATCTACTCGGACTTTTATAGGTACATGTAATGTCGTCGTTTGATGGTTCGATAAACTAGGAATTGCAGTTTTGCAATTGGTTTGGAGATCTACCAGTTATGCTATTGTAATGATCAGCCCTCACTGGGATTATGATGGTAGTAATGTGGATCCTAGTCCATTATAATTTATATTTGATATAAATTCGTACTTTTCCGATGAGGTCGTTAAGTATGTGAAAATAATGGAAACAAAATAAATTTAAAGGCCATATTTATTTATATTTATTTTGATTGTTGAATATTGATCATAGGAATTATGTGTTTTAATTCCCATTTTATTTTATTTCTCTAGGATTGTTGAAATGAATAACTTGTCATTGAGAAGCGTTTTGGAAACGAACAAATTGGCTGGGCCAAACTTTCTCGACTAGCACCGAAACATTCGTTTGATGCTTAGGCAATAAAAGATTGAGAACGTGTTGGACACGCTAATCCTCGCTATTCCCGGAGGTTAGTACTTGAAGTTTAATGCGTTTGACGTTGAACTCGGAAAAGCATCAAGAGGATGCTTCTCATTTCAACAGTGTTATGCTACTCGGGATGACTCCCGAATTGCAAAGGCAACATGAGAAGATGCTTCCCTTCGAGATGATCAATCATCTCACATAAGGACGTGGGATTGCCCCGCTTTGTGAAGAAAATGCTCACTGATAAGTTGGGATCAAAAGGTGAAAAATGTTACTTTGTGGGATATCCTAAGGAAACTAGAGGATATTATTTTTATCTCCCCGAGAAACAAACAATCATTGTTTTAGTAGCACTAAATTCTTGAAGAAGATTATATCTTCAAGGAACAAAAATAAAAAACGATAGAGCTTGAAGAAATTCAAGAACCACAAATTAACAAGGAGACTGATGTCTTGTCAAAGAAACACGATAAATAATCAGTGGGAGCATTCAGCATCTCTCATGGTGGAAATTTATCACTAAGTGATCCTCTTTTCAGCCAGTAGGAGCGTAATTGGAGTTGCATTGCCTTACATGCAACAAACTCCAAGTGAAATTTGAATGAGAACAACATAGTTCAAACTCCCGCTCAAGAGGCATCTAAAAGTGTCACTCTTGAGGACTCTCCGGTCAACGATGAAATCGCTGCACCACAAAATTTTCATGATCAGAATGTACAGCCTGAACAACCACAACTCCATAAGTCCACTAGGATTCGTAATCCACCCACTCGATATTATAGTTTCCTCGTAGAGGAACATGATGACTTGGAAATCCCAGATAAAGAACATCCTAGAACTTACACAATCGAGGTAACATTGGATGTTGACTCAGAGAAGTGGCATAAAGCCATGAAATTTGAGATGGACTCGATGTACACCAATCAAGTCTGGGACTTGGTTGAATTGCCCCATAGGTTGCAAATGGTTCTTCAAGCGTAAGACTGATACAAATGGCAAAGTACAAACCTACAAGGCTAGGTTGGTGGCGACAGTTATAGTCAGTCGCGAAGGCATTGACTATGACGAGACTTTCTCACCAGTTGCTAAGATCAAGTCCATTCGAATTTTACTTGCAGTAGCAACACACCTCGATTATGAGATTTAGCAGATGGATCTCAAAACATCTTTTCTCAATGACAACATTGACAAGGAAGTATATATGACTCAACCGGAAGGTTTTATATCAAAGCCAAAATCTAATCTTGTGTTCAAGCTTAAATGATCAATTTATGGATTGAGGCAAGCTTCTGGGAGTTGGAATATCCGATTTGATGAAGTTGTAAAATCCTTTTACTTCATCAGAAATTCAGAAGATCCATGCGTTTATCGTAAACGCAATGAATATTATCTTCATAGTTGTATATGTCGATGACATATTGATTATAGGAAATAATATCCCACTCATGCAGTCCGTGATAGATTGGTTATCAAAGGCCTTCATGATCTTGGTGAAGCCTGCTACATCTTAGGGATCAAGATCCATAGGGATAGACCAAGAAGATGTTAGGGCTGTCACAGTCCACCTACGTAGACAATGTGTTGAAGCAATTTGCGATGGAAAACTCTAAGAGAGGTTCTCTACCGGCATGTTATGAGATAAAACTGTCAAAGAAGGATTATCCTTCCAAAGAAGCTGATATCCAGCACATGAAGGATGTACCATATGCATCTGCAATTGGTTCCATCATGTACGCCATGACTTGTACTAGGCCTGATGTGGCCTTCGCTGTCAGCATCACTGGTAGATACCAGCAGAATCCGGGTGAACCTCACTAGATTGCTGTGAAGAACATTCTGAAGTACCCCAGACATACTAAAGATTATTTTCTCATCTATGGAGGACAGTCAGAGCTAGTTGCCACTGGTATGATGATGCAAGTTTCCAATCCGACTGTGATGATTACAAATCACAGTCAGGCTATGTTTTCACTCTCAATGGTGGGCGGTTAGCTGGAATAGTTCCAAACAAGAGACAACCACGGACTCAACAACCGAAGCTGAGTACATTGTTGTGACAAAAGCTGCCAAAGAAGATGTCTTGATAAAACAGTTCTTAAATGAACTAGGGGTAGTTTCGAGTGCCAGCAGTCCAATAAAGTTGTATTGTGACAACACTGGTGCGGTTGCGCAAGAAAATGAACCGAGATCCAATAACAGAAATAAGCATGTATCGAGACGTTATCACTTGATACGAGAGATAACTTTTAGAGGAGAAATAGAGTTAGAACATGTCCCCACTGAAGATAATTTAGCGAATCCTTTCACCAAGGCTTAGAGTGTTCATGTACACACTAGACATTTCAATGGTCTAGGGGTTAGACATGTAGGTGATTGACTCTAGTCCAAGTGGGAGATTGTTAGTGTTAGTGTCCTAGAGACAATCCTATTGTAAGGACATAATGCTAATATAATATTCAGTATTGATTTTAATATTACTATTTGTTTAATATTAAATATATGGCGTTATACTTGTTTGAATATTATGTTTGCTTGTTTGCATTAATTCTTATTTGTGTTCCCATGAATCATTGCTGTCATTGAGATTGTGAGAACTCAGATGACTTAAGCATGATTCTCAAAGAGCCTCGATCAAGGATCATCAAGAATGAGATATTGGTGATGCAATTGAGATTGATGTGCGATTTGCATCATACTCTTAGAGAGTGTAGTAAGATCTCACTTACTACGAGATACTAGGTATCTCATGATGGATGCACAGATACCTTAGAGGGTATTGGTATACCCATTCGAGAAACCGTTTAATGTAATTTCACAATATGTGTCTACGGATGTCTCGGTTAGTGGGAGCGATGCGATACTCCTTTGACTTGAGGTCAATACGCACGACATGTGTGGAATGATGAACTTTGACCATGACTGATGGTTGCACCCTTCCATGGGTAGATATGACTTGGATTGGGTTCATCACGAAGTGCATGCGCGTGGTAGTTGAGCCAAAAATAGGATTCATTCCTCAAAGTGGATTTACAGAGAATACTCATCTTCTCATCATAATTGGATCTAAGTTATCGGCCGATGCACTTCAACTTAGACTTTGTGGCTAAGTGTGACATACATGATCAATTAGTGATTAGAGATAATATGATTAAGTTATTTGAATAGACACTTCATCATGTTCAAGACTTAATCGAGTATTCGCGAATGAAAGGAAATTATCGTAATAGTCCATGTTTCAGTTACATGTAGGTGCATGTTTCTCGCAACGTACCTCATATATTGAGAATGTCTGATTTATTATCTAGGGTTCAATTAAGACCATTAGTTTGACTAATCGCTCGATATATGAGGGCCTATGAGTCACACAACAAGTAATTCCCTAATCAAATTAAAGTTGGTTGATTAAGTATTAAATTGGATTTAATATTTAATTTATGGAGAATTAATAGTATATTAATTTGGAATTAATTATTATTACTGTTTAATTAAATTAGATTTAATTAAATAAGAATCCCAAATAATATATGGAAAATTATTGTAGGAAAATATATGTAGGGAAAAACATATCTATGAGATTTGTTTTGCAAGATTAGGAAAGATTTTCCTAATAAAGATAGCTTAAGATTTAAGCTGGTCTTCCCCTATATATATATATATGAGACCCTAGGGATTCATTATTCACAACAAGAAAACCTAGTTTTCTCCATAAAAATCTCTAGTCAGAATTTTCTTAGCAAATTTGTCTCGGGATTCAACGCTGACAAATCTGTGCGGATCTGAGCAAGTGGATTACGTGGATACCATATTAGAGAAATCTGTGTATGATTTACTGTAAGGTTTCTCTTTATGTTTATACGCATTTGATTATGTAATTACGTGTTCGTTGTTGGTGAACTGTTTATTTTCGCTGCGCATGTATTACGTGCCTCTATATTCCAACAGGTGCATGTATGTGTCCCTAACTGTGCTAATCCCAGGGTTACTAGAAGTACCTGTTCCCGTGGACTCCTTCCTAGCCCATGTCTTTTGTTTTGGATCCTTGCCCATCTCCTTCTTGGGCGGAAGTTTGTCATCAGGCTTATCATCAGGAGGGTTTCCCCCATGAGAACGACAATTATCGAGCGAATGATCGGTGATCTGACAATGGGTGCAAAAATCTAGATGTTGTTCATAGCCCACTGATGCAATCGAGCAGTGTCCCGACCTTTCATGCATAACATTGTACTCTTTATCCTTACGAAGATCCAGTTCGATTAGTACACGAATATAATGACACATAGTTCGGTTTCGAGTACGTTCATCAACTCCCACAATGGGACCAGGGGCAGAAGCAATACACTCATGATAGGGACATAAAAATATTCCATTGGCAATTCATAAACTCGAACCCATATATTAACAATCGGAGAACTAACCTTGTATGGATTGAATTCTGACACCCACTTCTGAAGTCTCATTGTTCCAAATTTTGAAGGCCAAGAATTTTAAGAAATATTCTATCCCGTTCCTTGAGGTCATTTATTTGAATGTTGAAGTACCCCTTTTTCAAAGTGACGAATTTTCAATCACCTTTGACATCCCACACTTTGTTAATTGAGGCTTTAAGTTTAGTTGTGGACATTGGCTTAACACCTGGTTTAAGAAGCATTCTACTAATAAGGGAGTTATCCATGTCCTTGACACCCCGTTGATGAATCGAATCATCAATGTTTACCGATAAAAATTCCCCTTTTCGAATAGGCGGACTAGAAGGTGGAGCAAGGGCATGAGCAAACGACTTGTGTATGTAATGAAAATATGCACCGTAGATGGGTGAAAATAGAATAAACGAATAATCGAGGCACGTGTCAAACACGCTTTCCTTAAAACAAATTATGCCCTTCACCCTCGGTGCTAGTGAATCGTATGACACTTGTTTCCCAGGATACAACGATTTAAGAACAACAATATTAGCACAATATCTTGTTCGGGGTGAACTAAGAAGTTGGCTGAAATATATCACCAGAGCATGAACGAAAAACAGTAGCAAAATGAATGCAGAAAGGTATTAGCAATTGCTGGAATAGTATCCGTAAGAATTTCCAATTCATTCGTTTCATCTGAGGTCATTTTTTCACCTTCGACTAAAGTGTTATATATAGCATCAAAATCTGACCGTTGGAAACGTTCGGTATTATGAGCCATTAATGGCCTCAAAATAAAACCGACATCCTGAATAATGAACCATTATTTCAGGTTTAAACTTTCAATTTATATTTTGTAACTGTCACAATAAAAACGTACGTAACGTCTTTGCGTATTAATTTGCTGCAACCGTTACGTGCCAACAATTAAACGAGAAATAAAACGAGACAAACTTACTTTCTCATTTGTATTTTTCCAATGTGGGACAAAAAGCTCCTTGCTTTTTCCCTTCCAAATAATTGGCTACAAACAACTTGAAAATTAATTTCTCATTCATCCAAAAATGAGCAACATTTTCCAACTGCGTACATCCTTAATAGCATCACCATTACCCATCATCACATCATTCATCACAATACCAGGGAATTTACTAGAAAACGAGCCAACACCTGCTCCCTAATTCAGGAACATGTGACGCATCAATAAACTCGGAGCAGCCTGGCTAGGGTTTGCCGCCATTGAAAGCCCAGGCATCTCCGGGATAGGGTTCCGGTGTGTTGAAGCGCCCAAGATACTGGAAATCGACGGGAAAGTCGGAGTAATCGACGTCCATGGACGGAGGTCAGCCTCCGTTGCAGTACACGATGGGGCCGGGCCGGGTTAGCGATAAGCGATGGAAGATCTGCTGCAGCGGGTTCGCGGAGAAGGGATGCAACGATCTGCGGGTCCAAAAGTCGAGAAAGAAGCAGGCCGAAGGCCTTAGCGCTGCCCGGAAAAATAATGACAGGGTGTGTAATATTTTTAGATATATTGCTGATAGACTTTATATTGATGTAGTTGCTTTATTTTTATATTTTAGATGTTCAATTCAATTTGGGATTGACTTTTTTGACAAATATTCTAACGATTTCAATCAGACCTTTTAACGAACGTTCAATTTTTTTTGAAACTATAAGTACCTCATTAACAAAAATTGATCGGACTAAATCAAGGCATTAAAAAGGACCGATAGTTGAGGGGCTAATAATATTCAAGAATCTTTTTATTTGAAACTGCAATTCCAAGAGTTCGCGAAACATGAATGGAGTAGATAGTGAAAATTATTGATAAAAAAGTTTCAGTTATTGATCACAAGAAACTCAAGTTTTCTGTCGAAAGTCTTCGTTTATTATATCAAAGTGTCATGCATGTGAATTTAATGTGATTATTAACATAAATATATACAATTAAATATATTAAATTATAAATATATTATCATTTAAAAAATTCAAATTTAAAGGTGCTTTAAAGTGTAAATTATACTCCCTCTGTCCTGATTTTGTTTGCTCGGTCCCTGTTTGATATGAGAGTTCTATTCCTCATCTATCATGTACCTCCTTAAAAGTAACTTTATTATTTTAAATATTAATAAACAATCCAGTCATTAAAATACGAGCCAAACAGTAGTAAAATAAAATTAGGATGGAGGGAGTAAAAATTACATGATATATGTTGCCTGCCAGATTTGGGGAGAATTTAGCATGCAATTTACCACAGCCCCATATATTATTAAAAATTCAGGGGTCCAATGCATCTCTCTTAACATTTGAATTTATTTCGCATTTGAACAACTCTTGTTTTTTTTTTTTGGCAACAATTGAATTTGATTGGATTGAACCGCATGTGACAAGAGATCTTCGAATCCGCTTGGTATGATTTGAAAATGGTAATGATAATGAGTATTACTGAGGGGTCAATCACTAAGGATTATTGATTGCATTGTTATTGCTTGATTAGGATATCAACAATAGATATCATGTGAGGTGGATTGAGTGATTAGGGTAATCAATTGCTTACTTCTATTCCCATTACTTGTATATCAAAATTACCAAATAACATCAATAAATATAATTCTCATTACTCACTTTAATTACCCAACCAAGCGGGCCCTTAATTTAGACAAAGTCTTACGTGCAACCGCTGCACGGATCTAGGATCCGTGCACTCGCCCCAACCCTATCTATTTAGTGGGTCAAATATTTTTTAAATGAGTCATTTAATTGTATTAGTGCACTGTGCACTTGAGTGCACAAGAGACCCACCCCTTAATTTAAGTTATCTGGCCAACTCAAAAAACGATAAACCAGAAACAGATTTAAGGCGAAAAAAAAGAGCTCCACGTAAAAGAATATCTATAAACTATTTATTTATAACACGCGCATGTTATGCAATTAGTAAATATAAAGTATAAAAGTAGATAATCATTTTCTATCTAAATTAGAATTAATTTACTATATTTTACTTTTCAGATTGAAAAGAGATGAGTTTATAAATCACTTTTCAATATATAAATGATAGTTGATTGCATGTGATTAAATAATTTTTTGACTGAATTACAAAAAATATTAATATATAAAATAATATATATATATATATATATAGTATAATTTAAAATATGTGTAACACACAAGATTTCTATGCTAGTTTTTAAAGAATTGATAGTCCTTCACCCAGTTTTATAGCAGATCTACGTTTCTCATAATTGATGCGAATAAGGATTTTTGGCCCAAGAATATGTATAATTGGGTGAGGAGGGCTAAGATGAGAGCGGGCCAAGTGGGTCCGAGCCAATAAAGTCACACGCAAAGAATCAAGAAGGGAGACAATCAAGATTTCAAGATATTACCAAAGATAGTGTCCAAGATTTGACAAGAATATTTTCAAGATTATGTTAGATTTATTGTTATTCAGTTTTAGATTTATTATTCTTTAGTTGCCGTTCAGTTTGGTCTTTATTTAATAGATTAGTCCTTATTTGGTTAGATTTGATCCCTTATTTTAGTTTTTTTTTTCTATTTAAACAACTACTGTACGTTTTTTTTTTTTCAGAAATCAATGAGAATAGAATGACTTTTCTTAGCAAATTTGTCAAAATTCAATTGTTTCTTATCAACCTGCGTTAGAGCAACAATTAATTATCTTTCTTTACTTATTATTTGTGTTTAGCGATCGCGATTCTCAATAAGCTTCATAAAAAGATGAAACATATGCAAATAGAATACCATTTTTTTACATGGGAAAAAATTCAACAAGATGTTATATATAAATATTAATCAAATTCTTACAGAAGAAAATATGGTGACATAATGACAGGACCACTCGTCCCATGCCATTTTCTATAGTTGTTTCGATAAAGAAACAACTACAACAACAGTTTAGTTAGTTATTCAGCAACTTGTACTTTTCTGTATAGTTAGTAATACTATAGATTAGTATAAAAGGGAAAACTTTCTCTTATTTTTTTTTTATGGAGTTGTATTACATTTTTAAGAACAATTATTTCTATTTGTAAACTTTTCTCAATTTTTTTATTGTTCTTCAATATTATATGACTTCTTTATAACTACCCAGTTGTTTAGCGCGTTGGTCTTGCTAGTTGATTGTTTATGATGATCTAGGAAACACATCAAATCATTGACTAACCATGGTCTTGCTGGTTCATTAATGTTGATTATGATCTAGGAAAACACATCAAATCGTTGACTTCTTGCTGGTTGAGTGTTTTTTTTTTTATCAGAAAAAAGAGATTATATTGACACCCAAAAAAACAGGGCAGAAACAACAGTAATATTCTTGCCCTGCTTAATACACCATACAATATTAACACCAATGACTTGCACCTATTTAAAGTCACCCAAGAGATATTCTCCCTGATGTACTTTTAGCAGCAAAATCTCATAAAATGAAAAGCCTAGGATTCATCTCCATACTCTAAAAGAAAGCTCCTTAAATTTACAGTTTCTGGTTGAGATCCAGGACCATAACCTTGCCTTGATCTCGTCCCAAATCTTCTCCGTGTTGAAGGCAGCATTGTTGAAGATTTTGTCATTCCGCGCCGTCCACACAGATCACTTTTGTTGTGTAATTTTATATATTTCAACATTTACACTAAATTAAATAATCACTTTAATTATTTCGTTACTTTATTTCAATTGATGACATTATTTTCATTTTGAACTACAACACTTGTATGATTTAAAAATAATATATTACTGAAAACATTATTTTCAATTAACTATTGATAAAATTATAACCTCGAATAATTATATGTACGTTTATTCATAATAATCTTATAATATTTTCGAAAGTGTTTCCAATCTAGACCTCCCAATTTTATAATTGTTGGGATTGAACAGCACTCGACAAATAAAATTTTAAGAAATTAAAATGAGTGAGGTTTGAACAAGAAGTTAAGAACAATAAAATTTCAAATGAGTGGTGGGTTGGTGAAAATAACCATGCCACATATTTTGCATCCATATATGTTTTACTAAAAGTTTCGGAAGACCATGTCAAAAGAAAAAAAAAATTAGGAAGACTCTTTGTGATAAATTTTTTTTTCAAATTTTATTATATGTAATGGATGATTTATAATTATGCTACTGTTTTTTTTTAATAAATAAGTATTATACAGGAGAAAAAGTATGTAAGAAGCTAAAAAGTCTAAATTTGTTATGAGTTTTTTACCACACCACGATACTCCACCCTTTAAATACGTATATATATTGATCGCCTCCCAATAGGAACGGTGGATATTCATTTCGTCCAACAATAGAGATTCTTTATCTAAAAAAATTTCCGACCTATGTCATTTTTCTTCAATTTGTAAGGAAATTCTTATCAATATTTGTAAAATATGTTGTAAATAAGACAAATTTGTACTATATTTAAATAATATTAATTATTTACTAAAAATTACTAAGCAGATTGTTAATATGATTTTTCCACTAAAAATATTAATTATATACAATTTATACCATATAATTAGTTGTATACAATTATATTATACAATCTTTAGACAACTAAGCTTCTCATTATGTTTTGCTTATTCATTGTCAAAGAGTAAATATATATATATATATATATATAATTAAACAAGAAGTATTAGGTTTCATTATTGCAAAGTGTTAGGAATTCCGACAGCAAAATTCGGTGGGTCTGCCCAACAATAAGAGCTCTCATATGGACGAGAAGTTCTTGCAAAATTCGTGTGTCATAGAGTTGGTCCTCCTTTTGACAAAATTTATTGAGAAATTTGGAAACTTTGAAGGATATTTCTCTTAGCCAACACATAATCTCTGAAAACTGAATTTGAAGAGGAAGACAATGTGATAGCATCTATCACAATTTTGGCATCACCCTCCATGTTCACATTATTGATATCCAAACCAAACACTTCATCCCCATCATAAACAAACAGAGCTTCAATAGCACCTCTATCCCAACTTCCAATCTCTGGATCAATCAATTTATCCACTATCTAGTTCATAGCTTCCACAATTTTTGTGGAATTGAATATAGAAACCATCCAATGTATTCGCCATTATTCGAATGTTTTGCCCACCTTCCATTCGATTCCCGGTCATATTAAATCTAAAACTATAATATTTTATTATTTATCAATGAATATCATTACACTTATAAACTTATATTATAATAGAGTAATAGTATTATGTTCCTCCGAATTAATCGATTTTTGGGCCGAATATCGAGTCATAATTTTTTTTAATAAATATAATAAAAAAAATTCATACTATACACAAATTTCACATGACTAAACGATAGTATGTGTTTAATTGTATAATGGGTAACCATTTTCAAGACAATTTCAAGAGAGCGTTTTGTGTGAGACATTCTCATGCGTATGACAGAACTCCATTTGGTATTGAGGCACATGACTTGCGTGAGACAGTCTCACGGTGAGATGAGGTATAATTTGGGTGTTGATGCTTTAAAATTTTGGAAGGATGAATGTTGATTTGTGTTAGGTTATACCCCGTCTCATATATGAGACTGTCTCATACGAGTTTTCATCCTTTGAAACATATTTGCTAATAAGGTCATGAGCACATGAATCATCCATAATTTATATACGATGGAACTCATACAGGTCTTTGTTAAATTTTGAAAACACTTCATCAGCTAATGCGAATTCCCTTGTGAAAGAACTAAATATATTTTTCTTGAAATACAAATAGTTTATTTTAATATATAGACCGTACCAATAACAATAATAAAGGATACACAATATGAGATATGCATTAGGACGTAGAGTCATTCACGGAAGGTATCTCTTTCAGTTGCACTAAATTTACAAGAATTCTTCTATTATCAGGATAATTGTTCGTGTTGTGCTCACCTAGATAATTTATGCTGAAATGATACAAGTAAACTGAATATTGTCTGAAATTTAACTAGTTATAGAGTTTGTTCTGTTTGTTGTACATTATGCATGTTCACTAGAATAACAAACTTTGGATTTTGAAAAGGCATCATAACGAGTTTAGTGCTTTAATTTCTTAATAAACTAAGAGAAGTAAAGCCAAAAATAAATTGAGCTCTGCTAAATAGTAGTTGTCATTTTCAGTTTTAGATATTAAACAAATTTCTACACATTCTGTTTCAATCATCAAACAGGTATTTCAGACCAATTTCAAACCATAGATGGAATCACTATTATTAAAGTTGAAAGTGAATACTTTCATAAAAAGGATGTTGACTTAGTGAGTGATGCGAGAGCCTAAAACAAATGTGTATATTAATGACTAGGTAATGGTAGGTGTTTTTTTTATAATGAAATAACAATTTCTCTAGGTCATACAGTTGCATCACATTTCTTTTCTTTCCAATTATAAGTTATAATAGGCATTGATGCAGGATAAATAAACTTGTGATTTAAATATGTCTGTTTATAATAAACGACTATCATTTTTGAGTTGTAGCTATCCATCAACATGAGTAATGGAATATTATGTCTTGTTTTGTGTGGAAAATGACAATTTTTATCTGTCTTACAATTATAAATCACAGATAACTTTAAAACGCAAGAAGAATTGACAAATATACAGTTCAAGAGAAAAAAACTACTCCTGTATCAGTTTCTAATAGTTCACAAGAAGAAAACATAAGACTCCGAGGACATGAGAGAGGAAGCAGAGCACAAGAAGAAGAAGAAATGTTGAACTTTTATAGAATTACATGAATTGTTTAATGTAATATAAAAATAATCATGAGAGCTGATTATTTTGCAATTTATGTCAATATGTGTTTTCAACAAATTACATTAATACAAACATAGTATATATAATTTATTGTAAGTACACTTTTTATTTATCTTCAGGAAAATAAAGTGATACTCTTAAGCTAACAAATGATACTCTTGAATAAAAAGGTGATACTCTCAAATCTCGATACTTTGCAACTACATGACACACTATTAATTTTTAAATTAAATTGATTATTCAGACATTTGTGTTGTATTTAAATTAGTTTCAAGTATTGTCGATTCTTTAATTTTTAGGAATCACCTCCAGAAAAGAGACAATATTGAACTCAAAACTGATACTCTTGAACCATAAACTAGTATTTTATGTCCTTTGGAACTACAGAGTGATATTATTCCAATATCAGTTTTAAACTTTTAATCAGTTTCGTAATCTTGTGAATTCAGATACCATTTGTATTTATCTTCTAAAATGTAGTTGTACTTCCGAATTCATAAGTAATACCAAAACTTGATACTCTTGGTATTTTAGTTACTACAGAGTGACATCATTCTAATACTTAGTTTTAACTTAACTTGTACTCCATGTTAATTGCCATATTTGAATTTTATTTTGGTTAGTTTTCAAATATCTTTTGTATTTTGGTCTTTCTTTCTTTTGTCTTCAAGAAAGGAGTGACTTGGAATAAAAAATAATACTTCTAGACAGAAAGATGACACTCACAAATAATTAATTAATACTCTCAGTATTTTTTGGAAATGTAGATTTATTCCAATGTTAGTTTTAAATTAACAAGTACTCAATGTTTTGCCTTCCTAAAAGATAGTGATTATTTTGACTCAATAAATGATACTCTTTCACTATAAAGTGATACCTACTAACCATAAACTAATAGTTTAAATTTTTTGGAATTACAGAGTTGCACTATTCCAATATCACTTTTAATTAATTTAAAAAATCGTTTGAATTTAGTTTTTACTTGTATTTTGTCAACTGGTACTTATGAATTCATAAAGAGTAGGTCTAGTGTTAAAATTTTCATGGATGAAAAACTATAAAATCGCCCAAAATCATGACCTATTCGGGTCGGGTGAACCATCTACACCCTAAACACTAAATAATTAACTCTAAATCATGACCTATTCGGGCCTGGTGAACCATGAACCACTCCGGCCGAGTGAACCATGAACCACTCGACTTTGTCTTACCTTCACCATATACAAAATTTGTTTGTAAATAAAAGTTTTTTCATGTATGCAAATTTTCATACTAGACTTTGTCATTCCTAAATGATACTCTTGAACTCTAAAATGATACTCGGATCAAAACGTGATTCTCCTCATATTTTAGAACTAAAGAGTGACATTATTTCAATATCAATTTTAATTTAGTTTTTCAAATATCGTTCGTACTTTGACATTATTTGCCTTCAAGAAAATAGTGATATATATGGAATTAAAAATGATACTCCTGAGCAGAAAATGACACTCACGAGCTAATTAATACTCTTGATATTTGGAAATATAATTATTCGAATATCGGTTTTAAATTAACAAGTACTCATGTTTTACCTTTGAAAAAGTAGTGGTGCTTCTAACTTACTAAATGATACTCTTGCCATGTAAAGTGATACATTCGAACCATAAACAGATACTCTCGGTATTTGGAAACTACATTGACATTATTCCAGTATGGATTTTAAATTGACTTACACCTCATGTTTGAGATATATTTTGATCAGTTTTCAAGCATCGTTTGTAATTTGGCATCACTCCGTATTTATCTTTAATAAAATATTGACATTCTGAATTAAAAATGATACTTCTGAACCAAAAATTTATACTAACGAACAATAATATAACACTCTTGGTATTTTGAAACTATAGAGTTATTCCATTATCATATTTACATTGACAAATATTCAATGTTCTACCTTCTAAAAAGTAATGATACTTAAGACTTAATAAATGATACTCTTGAACTATAAAGTGAAACTTTCGAATCATAAATTGATATCTTGGTATTAAAAACTATAGTTACACTATTCCAATATTAGTTTTAAACTAATCATCACTCTATGTTTGAGTTATATTTTGATCAGTTTTCAAGGATATATTTTGATATCACTCTTACTTCAAGAAAATAGTGACATTAATCTATATAAAAAAATGATACTCTATAATTAAAAAATGATACTCGCGGACAATACACTAATACTCTTGAGAACTACAAACAATCATTCATAGTAGATACCAAAAAGCATCAATTAAAAATAAAATTTAACCACACACTGTACAACAATTAACTCCAAACATATTTTTCTAAACTACGAGAAAACTAAACACAAATTTACTATCTAGAATTTACATCTTGTAAACAACAACAAATAAGTTACTATATATATGACCTCCTTCTTGGAGTGTGTTCTATTGAATATTTTGAGCTTCGTGTAGACACTATAAAACCTTGAAGGACACATTTGATTGTGGTTGTTTCCGTAAGCTAATTGTCTCAGAATCCAACCTGCAACACAGAAAATAACAACACAAAATCATTGTTACAAAACATTTAAAACAAGTATTCTTGGTGTCACCATTTTACTACCTTTTTCCTCCATCTCACGATTGGTTTTAAAGTAAACTGTATTCTAATTTTTAGTCTAAATTCTATTATTTCTATTTTTATGACCTCTGATTTATCTGCAGCTACGAGCTGCATTTTTTATAAGCCTCTGTATCCTTATAGTAGCCATATCATATCCATTTTTCTTCCTTCCAAATACACTTCCCGTTTTCGATTAAATGATTTGGACAAATCTGAAAAGATGGCTTGACATTTTAGATGAAGTTTTATCACCAATTATGTGTCTTATGCACTACTTGCAATTTTTGCAATTGCAATCACTTCTTCTGTTTCCTACTGAAGGAACATGGAAGAGTCGACTCTGTTATTGGACATATCAAAATAGAAGTGTGATTCTGGTCTTGGACATATCACAATTAAAGTGTTTTGATGATCATTTTTAGAATCATAAAGGACAATTGCATAAGCTGATTAATCTCAAAACATTAAATTTTGAATTAGGATAGCAGATGCTAAAAATTACTAATGCGTTCCCAAAATACTACTGTACTTCGTGCTATTCTTTTCAAAATTAATCCCAATTTGTAAAAGCACAACAAAGTATACATACAAAACTATGAATTCTTTACTACTATATGGTAATTCAATTCACAATACACATTAATAATACCAAGACCAACACTCCATGTATCAGCTCACATTTAAACTCCTTGAAAAACACAAATTTTAACCCATATCATCATAATTCAATCAACATATAAATCTACAAAATTTAAGAAATGGAAAGCAAGAAAATAAGAAATTCGGGTTTACAAATATTGAAAATTAGCTATTCTTAAATAAGTCTGAATTGAAATTAAATATACCTGGATGTAGATTGAATAACCAATCGAAAAATCTCACTAAAATCGCAACAATCAACGGAAAATTATCTCATATTATTACAAATTCAAGGCTTGTAGATGCGAAATACTTCCTCTATTGCTTCGTCAAAGTTGTTCAATCTACCTTTCACTCTTTTGGTTCAGCTGAAATCGACGATCAAAATTGAAATAGGAGATTGGAATCGCGCATTTTCTCCTTCTTTTTTGTCTCTGTTTATTGTGCGTATTTTTATTTTTCTTCCAGACTTAATACTGTTCTTATCAAGGGTATAATTGAACTTTTGTCATGTGGGTCAATTTGAAATAATACGGGTCAGGTGTGAAACACATCTCATGTATGAGACCGTCTCACACAAGAGTGCCTCATAAAATAAAAAGAAATTCAAACTTGAAACTGCAGTCACACCTGAAAATGTGGGTGGCCATCCAAAATCAGCATAATATTTGCTTCACGTACCATTCCAAAACAAACCAAATATGTATAGTTTTCTTATAACCCTAAATTCCCTGTAAATATATAAACACTGAGATCATCAAACCTTCATCCCTGCCAAAGTTTCGCCCCCCAAATCAGGCAGCCTTACCTCCTAGTCGGATCCAACACGGCGGCGAGCAGGTAAGCTATTCTTCCCGTTCATGAGATCAAATCATCGTCGATGTCCCGGGTTCCCTACCAGATTCTAGAGCTGAGTATCATCTCTGCTCAAGATCTCGAGCCCGTCACCAAGAATCTCAAAACTTACGCCGTCGCCTCCATCGCCGCCGATCGGAAGGTCAAGACCTCCGTAGATCCCAAAGGTCATAGTAACCCGACATGGAACGATAAATTCGTCTTCCGAATCGATGACAAAATTCTCGATTCGGATACGTCGTTCATCCTAATCGAGATCTACGCCGTCGGATGGCTTCGCGACACCCCCGTCGGCTCCGTCAGGGTGCAGATCGGGAGCCTGATTCCGCCGTCGGCCCGCCACGACCGCCGATTTCTGGCGCTCCAGATTCGCCGCCCCTCGGGGCGGCCGCAGGGGATTCTCAATTTGGGGGTTTCTCTCATGGATAACACCATGAGGAGTATGCCGATGTGCACTGAATTGAGTGGATCCACCGTCGGATTTCAGGATATGTGGTCGAAAAACACGAAAGGGGATGGCGAATTGAAGGAATTAATCTATTCGAAAACGGTACGGTTGTTGAGATCTATGAGCGATAAAACTGATGTAACGAGGAAATTGGGGAAACAGGGGAAGAAGAAAAACGGATCCGTGTGTAACGTGTACGGGCCCGGGTCGGTTGCGACGGGCGCGGGTCTCGGTTCGGTGATCGACAACGGGTTCGGATCCGTTGTCACCGGCTGCGGCGGTGGATCCGTCGTGAACGGCGGGTCGATGGTGAATGGATCCGTTTGCAACTCCGATCTGGGGCCATCGGCGTCGGTGGTGGCCGTGGCCGTGGCGATGGGGCTGTACCCCCTGCATCAGAGGCCGCCGCCTCCGCCGGGGAGCTCGGTGCTGGAGGATTGGACGGTGGAGGAGCCGGCGGAGGATGGGGTTTTGACGAGGATCGAGCGGTGGAGGATGGACCTGCCGCAAGGGTACGATCACAAGTATCAGAGGCTTGGGAAGGGGGAAAAGAAGCGGCACCACCACCGGCGGAGGAAGACTTCCGACGGCGTGGTGGGGGAGGAGGACGACGGGAAGTTTACGTGCTTCGGGACGGCGTTGGGTTGCGAGTTTACGTTAGTTTGTGGTGGCGACAAAAAGGGAGGCAGGAAAAATAGGCGTCGTAGCAAGTCTAGCGTTTCAGATTTGTATTCTTGAATTTTGATGTCCATTCACAAAATGATGAGGATTTATTACTTGTGATCAATTTTTATTGACATCAAATTGTACTATTTAATACTATTCTTTATGAGGAATTGTTCTTTACCAACTTTATTTATTGTAGATGTAGATTTATGCTTAGATTTTTCAGTGTGTTGTGGCAAATTCAAAAAGGGGAAGGGAGATAGTTTAGCGGGTTTCTGGAATTTAATGGTAATGTGTGTAAATCCTGACCTGGAAAAATATGTCCACTATCTTTGTATTGCAAGCCATTCTCGGGTTGAACCACTTAATTATTCATCCTCGAATCGTGTCCCCTTTACCCCATAAACCTTTAAACCAAACTTATTCGGACATTTTCTATGGGATGGATTGGAGAGGAGGGAAGCCTAATGTTGTTATATTTTGAGGGAGTGAGGGTTTTTTTAGTCCAGTAATTTTGTATCGTTTCAAAATTGTTCTCTCTTGTTTTGATTTTTTTTATTTTGGTCCAGTAAATTTCCAAATAATTTGAAATTGGTCATTTAATCTGCTGGAGCACGTTACCAAGTAGGTAATCGTCACATGTGTAATTATTTATTTTTTTTCCTTTAATTTCGAAGCGTCACTTGAACTTTTTTAATCTTAATAATTTTGGTCAGGTTAAAAAACAATTTAAATATTAAAAGATAAAGAGAATCGGCCGGATCGATTTACCAGGTCTAAGCTGACCGGAAAAATAAAAAAATAAACCAAAATGTGCCGGAACCACTCTTCCTCCCTAAAAATATACGCAGAAAAATCTTGGCCCAAAATTATTATGATTAAAAAAATGGATTTTTGTTTAAAGAGCCTAGTCAATAGAAAATCTCATTTAAGAAGCCTTCCTTCATAATCTTTTATTTAAATGGCCTTCTTTTTAAAAAATGGAGTTTTGTGTAATAATTGTATTTTGTTGGCTTTTATTTAAATAAATATAAGTTTAGGGCTTTTTTGTGAAAGTAACATAATTTTCTTTTTGCAGGTTATTTTTACCTGCATTTTTTCACAGCTTCGCGCTTTTCACGCCAATTTTGTTATTTTGATCTGTTCCTTTTCTTTTCTTCCACCATGGCCAAAAATGATGATTGTAGTTGTTAAATATAGAAAATATGATGATTCATACGAGGTTATCATCCATTTTCACTAAAATATTTATCTAATATTTAATCCAATTGCATAATTAAAGAAGTGATTTACATAATTTGACCTTGAGACACAAGGAGAAAAAATAAACGGCGCAAGGAAAACTAAGGAGAGAATAGCTGCGACGACGACAAGTTGCTGAGAATTTGCCGGTGATATTTTTTACGGTTAGTCTATAATTAATTTAATTACATTCAATGATTTGTTAGCAGACGTTGATACTTTGGGAATTTGTGGGCGACATGAACGTTTCTGGCCAGCATATGGTGGCGATAATTAACAACAGTCGTATATCCGGGAGTGAATATATAAATTATATTAATAGGGATTTGTTACTTCCTAACTCACTAATAAGCAATATTGACCAAGTCTGACCAACTAATACTTTTAGTTGGTCCAACTAGTACTTTGTCACTTATGTGTTATTTTACTCTTTGTATATAAATAGATCAGATTAGGGTTTTCTCATTCACTCATTCAGATTCACTCTCTTTCTCACGGTTGTAAACAATTTTCCTCTCAATAAGATTTGTCTTTCTTTTGATTCAAGATGTATAGAATCATCTTTTTCTACATGGTATCAGTTGTTCAAGGTTCTTGAACGATTCTCGATCTTGATTGATTTACGTTTTCCGCTTTCTTTCTTCGCGTCTATCGCGATTTCCTGTTCTGTTTCGTGTTTATCGCGATTTTTTAGGGTTTTCTTTGCGAAAATCTTGTTATTTCTTGAGTTTTGGTTCGTATCCCTCTTGTTGTTGAGATTATGGCTACGAATCCGATTCCTGTTGTGGTGGATCCAACATCGTTGAATCCAATTTTGAATCTGCTGTCACCATTGGCGTTACATCCAAACGACAATCCTGCTATCGCTATAGTTTTGGATCCATTGACTGGATCTAACTTTGTTTCATGGAGTCACGCGGTGAAGCGTGCGCGAGTGTCAAAAATAAATTGCCGTTGATTGACGGTTCACTTTCTCCTCCACTTGAAGTCGATGATCGTGTGATCTATGCGGCGTGGGTAAAGGCGAATGATCTAGTTCTCACATGGATTCTTAACTCCATCCATGTTGACATCAAGCAGACACTTGATTACTTCACATCAGCGAAAGAGGTATGGGAAGAGCTCCATGCGAGGTACGCACAATCAGATTTGACTCGCGTTTTTCATCTGGAAAAGACTTTGAGTGCTCTTTCTAAAGGTTCGCATTCTATGGTGAATTATTATAATCAATTTAAATCTGTTTGGGATGAATATTTGAGCCATAGACCTGTTTTGAAATGTGGTTGTGGAGCTATGGCGTTATGTACTTGTGATTTGCCTCAGAAGTTGAGTATTACACAGGAAAAGGATGCTGCTATGAATTTTTTAATCGGTCTTGATGAATCTTATGCTGCTATTCGTAGTCAATTACTTTTGCAGGCTCCTTTTCCCTCGTTGTCTAAGATCTATTCTCTGTTGCTCCAAGAGGAGTCTCAGAGGGCTTTAACCAGACCTGATTCCATACAACCTGACTCTATTGCTATGTTAGCAAAGAATGCCAAATTTTATAAGGATAAAAAGAAGCCATTGAAGTGCTCTCATTGTCAGGGTCCTGGTCATACTGTGGATAGGTGTTTCGGATCATTGGGTACCCTCCCGGTTGGGAGGGTCCCAAGGGTCCAACCAAAACCCTCGATTCTAATGTCAATGCTACTATGTTATCTCCTGTTAAGAACACTATATCATC
This sequence comes from Stenogyne calaminthoides, assembly GCA_037126765.1. Taxonomy (NCBI): domain Eukaryota; kingdom Viridiplantae; phylum Streptophyta; class Magnoliopsida; order Lamiales; family Lamiaceae; genus Stenogyne; species Stenogyne calaminthoides. The sequence continues at coordinate 34,939,034 of JBBCBC010000011.1, forward strand.
TGCTACTAACCCTCTCTTTAATCAAGAGATGTTTGAACAGTTTCTCAACTATGCAAAGTTGCAGAAGGGAAGTGATCTTCCTCACTCTGTAGCTGGTGCTTTTGCCCAACCGCAGGATGCTCCTACTGCTGATCCTATTTCAGGTTTGCATTGTTGTTCTAATACTGTTTCTACTGGTATTTCAACTTGGATTGTTGACGCTGGTGTTATTGATCATATGGTGCATGATTCATCTTTGTTTACTTCACCACCACAACCTTCTAATATTAAAATAAAATTACCAAACAATGTTATTGCTACAACTACACTTTCTGGTGATATAAAATTGAATGATGATTTAACATTACATAATGTTCTGTTTGTTCCCGATTTCATGTTCAATTTGTTATCTATTTCACATCTAACCAAAACTACTAATTGTGTTGTTAGTTTTTGGACTCACATTGTCTTTTTCCGGGATCTCACAACCAAGAAAGTGATTGGTTTTCTTGAAAAGACAAGGAGGACTTTTATTTTTTGAAAGCTTCCATATCGTAACTCATTCCATAAACCGTTTTTTCTTCTAGTGTTTCCAATGTGAACATTACTACTTGACATACTAGATTAGGACACATATCTCGCAAAGAACCTTTCCAAAATAAAATATTTGCATATCAAAGATGGTCCTTTACCATCCATCCGTGAGATTTGCACTTTGGCAAAAACAAAAGAAATCCCCATTTCGTTAGTCAATCTGTTAGTAATGGATGTTTTGATCTGATTCATTGTGATGTTTGGGGTCCCTTCTCTGTTATATCTCATGAAGGTTATAGATATTTCTTAACCATTGTGGATGATTATAGTAGATATACTTGGGTTTATTTGTTAAAAACAAAAGATGCAGTCAAAATGTCTTTGGAAAATTTTTCAAACATGGTTAACACTCAATTCAATACCAAAATAAAAGTTTTAAGAAGTGATAATGGTACTGAATTCTTGTTAACTGAGTTTTATCACAAGCTTGGTATTTTACACCAAACATCATGTGTTGAAACTCCTCAGCAAAATGGCCTAGTTGAAAGGAAGCACCAGCATTTATTACAAGTTGCTAGGTCTCTTCTCTTTCAATCTCGTCTTCCTTTAAAATTCTGGAGTTATTGCATTCTTACAGCATCACACTTCATAAACAGAATTCCTTCTGCTGTCATTCAAAACAAAACACCTTTTGAAATATTACAAAACAAACTTCCTGATTACAATCATTTAAGAAATTTTGGTTGTTTGTGTTTTGCAAATACTTTGGTGTCTCATAGGCAAAAATTTGACCCTAGGTCCATGAAATGTGTTCTTCTTGGTTATCCACTAGGCACAAAAGGGTACAGATTACTTAGTCTTTCAACAGGCAAAGTTTTTAACTCCAGAAATGTCAAAATTTTATGAAAACATCTTCCATTTTTCAGACAAGAAGGCTACAATCAAATTCATTAATGATTTGGCAACTCAAATGCATACTTTCCATTCACCTGATGATGTTTATTTGTTTGATGATACTCATGTTTCTGTTCAAAATAATCCTACTGATAAGTCTATACCTTTACCTGATCACTCAACACATACACAACATGATCACCCTGTTGACGAGTCTTCTACTGACATGACTAATGATGTTCAATCAAATGAGCTTGTTCAACATAATGAACAGATATTTCATAATGATGAACAAGAACTAAGAAGATCTTCCAGATCTAAGGTCTTACCTGCTTACTTGAGTGTTTATAAAACCAATCTTCCTGATTCTTTGCATCATACATCTGCCAACATTTCTGTCAAGTATCCCATTTCTGATTATTTGTCAAGTCAACAACTTTCTGATTCTTATGCTCATTTCATTGGCAATATCACTCAAATTCCTGAACCCAAAACCTATAAACAAGCTTGCACTGACCCTCATTGGCAAGAGGCAATGAAATCTGAAATTAATGCCTTGGAAAGGACTAACACTTGGATTTTAGTGCCTCTACCACCTGACAAACATTGTATTGGGTGCAAGTGGGTTTATAGGGTAAAATATAAACCTGATGGCACTGTTGACAGGTACAAAGCAAGATTAGTAGCAAAAGGCTACACACAGGAAGAGGGGGTTGATTACTTTGACACCTTCTCTCCTGTGGCCAAAATAACAACTGTAAGACTTCTTCTCTCTGTTGCTGTTAGTAAAAAATAGTTTATACATCAGTGTGATGTTAATAATGCTTTCTTGCATGGTGATTTATCTGAAGAGGTTTATATGACACCCCCTCCTGGTTACTGTGATCCTACTGATTCAAGAGTTTGTAAATTGATCAAAAGTTTATATGGCCTTAAGCAGGCTTCTAAACAGTGGTTTACCAAACTTTGTGAAACTTTGATAACTTTTGGTTACAAACAATCACATGCTGATAATTCTCTTTTCACAAAAACCACTAATACTTATTTCCTTTGTTTTTACTTTTGCTATGTTGATGATATTATCATTTGTGGGGACACTTTGTCGGAAATCACAAATGTCAAATCCTTTTTACATGACAAGTTTACTATAAAAGATCTTGGAGATCTTAAATACATTCTTGGCATAGAAGTTGCTAGAAACAAAAATGATTTACAGTTATGCCAAAGAAAATATGCTTTGGATTTACTCAATGATTCTGGTTACTTGGGAAGTAGGCCTTGCACTACTCCTATGGATTCTAAGCAATCTTTCACCTCTGATAATTCTCCTTTATTGGAGGATTCCTCTATGTATAGAAAACTGGTTGGTAAACTGCTATATCTTACCATTACTAGACCTGATATTTCATATGCCATTCAAACACTTACTCAATACATGAGTAAACCTACCATATCACACTTAGCTGCAGCTCACAGACTCCTCAGGTATATCAAATCCACTCCTAGACAGGGCATCTTTTATCCTACTAATGACTCTTTTAAAGTGCAGGCTTTCACTGATGCTGATTGGGCAAGATGCACATAAACTAGGAAAAGCATAACAGGTTATGCAGTATATCTGGGCAATTCCCTCATATCTTGGAAGTCAAAGAAACAATCCACAGTCAGCAAGTCATCAGCAGAAAGTGAATATAGGGCATTGGGGGCAACTACAGCTGAAGTTCAGTGGATTCTATACATCCTCAAAGACCTACATATATCTCATCCTCAACCAACAATCATATATACAGACAGCAGGGCTGCTCATTGCATGGCATACAACCCTGTTCTCCATGAAAAGACCAAGCATATAGACATTGATTGTCATTACACCCGGGAGAAGATCAAAGAAGGCACAATCAAAGTCATCCAAATCTTAACTGAAGAAAATCTTGCTGATGTCCTCACCAAACCACAAGGACCAACCTTGTTTCAACAATTCAAATGCAAAATGGGATTGATCAATATCCACTCTCATTTTGAGGGGGGGTAATAAACAATATTGACCAAGTCTGACCAACTAATACTTTTAGTTGGTCCAACTAGTACTTTGTCACTTATATGTTGTTTTACTCTTTGTATATAAATAGATCAGATTAGGGTTTTCTCATTCACTCATTCAGATTCACTCTCTCTCACGGTTGTAAACAATTTTCCTCTCAATAAGATTTGTCTTTCTTTTGATTCAAGATGTATTGAATCATATTTTTCTACCCTCACCATTACAGCTTCCACTGAGTTTCAAAGATACCCATAAGCATGGGAAAAGAGCACTGAAACCAAAATGGAAGTCCTGATGAGAAGATGAACATGCGAAAGGGATTTAATTTTGAGTCGGCACAAATTTTTTACAGATATGTTCTTCAAAAATAATAATGGAAAAATAAGACAATTATAATAGAATAAATTAAAATACAATAAAATATATCATTTTTAACTTTAGTATCACTTTTTAATTAAAAAGTATCACTTTTCAAATTGTGATAACATTTTAAGTAAAGAATGATAATATTTTTATTAAAAATGTCTATCACTTTTCATTTAAATATTAACCCTTGAACTTTTTTTCACTTTAAAAAAAGTGATATTTTTCAAGTAAGAAGTGATAGTACATTCTAAATGAAAAGGTATTACTTTCCATAAATTAGGTTTCGTGCAGTCATTTAATCGAACATGTTATATTGCCATTTTTTCATAATGTGTAACTACTCTTAATAATGAGTTTGAAGTAATACTTTCCATATGTAAAGTTTCATTCAGTCATTTATATTGAACATATATGCCCATTTTTTAAGAGAAAGTAGATGGTGAATCATTTTTAAAACTATTTTGTATGCAGAGTTATATGATAAAGTTGGAGAATATTTTGTTACTACAATATCTAGCGCTTATAAGTCATTATTTATATGATCACATAATTTTATTGTGTTCAAAATATAGTGGAAAAACATGTGGGGACAGGAGAATTATGTATTCATGGTCATCAATGTCCATAGCGACATGTATTTCGTTATAACTATGCCTATACCTATTACAATTCTAGTGATTTGAAGCCCTTATGCATATTGCCACATATCTTTAATATGTTTAAAGTATTAAAAAAATGTGAAGGTAGGAGAATGATGAATTCATAGTTTTAAGTGTCCACAATGACATGTGTTTCTTCATATAACGACACCCATGTCGTTATAAAAATGTATAGATTTCAAACTCTTATTTATATTCACATATTTTTATGTTCAAAATATTAAAGAACGTAATAAGGTGGGAAAATGATGAATATATAATCATAAGTGGACATAACGACACATATGTCGATATGACGATATGTACGCATGTTATTCGAATTTCTAGTGAATTCAAAACATTCTTTTCTTGAGGACCTCGATTTATAATTTTTTGGAACATATTATTAAATGAACACTAAGTTTATTAGTGAAACTAAGTTTGATTGAGAAGCATTATCCAATTTCACCACTTCTGCAATAATGTTACTATGTGAAAGAGTTGATGATTATTCTTGTACACTGTTTGATGAACATGACAACCAAATTGCACTCGAATCTTTTGAATATGTCTAAAATAGGGTGATGGAAGTTATATGGTGGTCGTAGAGTAGATAAAAGTTTGTTAGTGCTTATAACAACATGTGTTTCGTTATAACGTCATACATGTCGTTATTTTGTTTTCTTGTATTTTAATGTTTTTATTTATGTTTTTATCCATATTTTTATTTAAATCATAGTAACGAAAACATGATGGTGAATGAATGATGAATAAATAGTCGTTAATAGTGTTCCGTTATAATGTCATACAAGTCGTTATTCAGTTTTCTAGTGTTTTAATACTTTTATTTATGTTTTTGTCCATATTTTTTAATCTTAGTCGTAATAGCAAACTTGTGACGGTGCGTGAATGATGAATATATAATCATTAGTACTCATAAAGACATGTGTTTCATTATAACGTCATACTAGTCATTATTTTATTTTCCACTATTTTAATGTCTTTAATTATGATTTTATCCATATTTTTTATTTTATTTTAATCATAGTAGTGAGCACGGTTTTCTATCCGCATAACTTACAAAAAACAAATGCTACCACAACAGTTTTCGTTCGAAAAACAATCGTTATGAACCACTGCAAAATGTTGGAAAGACAACAGTTGCATAACCGTTGTATATCCGCGCCCACCCACTACATCGGCGACTACAACGTGTTTTAATATTGTTGTCTTTCAGCATTTTTCTTGTAGTGCGTGATGATGGATAAATGATAAAATATAGCTTTTTGAGTTCAAAACAACACATTCTATTATAACGTTACATGTCATTATTTTGCTTTCTAGTGTTTTAATTCGCTTAAACACGTCAACAAATGAACAACTTGAGAAAAATGATAATCATCAAATTAGAGGGCATGTATAAAAATCATTACATCAATTTCATTAAGATTCTGGTATCCTACAATGTTTCATAATAATTTGTACAACTCAAAATAGTACATTCCTAAAATCCTTCTTTTCCTCATTTGACTAGTAATAGTCTTAACGAAATTAGTTGTTTCAACATCAAATATAACCATCTTTGAGGAACCAAGCAGTTGACGGTCGTCTACACCTCTAAGCTGCATGACAAAATAAAACAAATAATTTTCAATGAATATTGTCCCAAGACACTATAATAGATGATTGTACTCATTATAAAACCACTCTTAGCCTGTTTATGGTAATCATCGAATTGTTTGAACACGTAGTTGATCATTAGCAATTTACTCTGACAACTTATCTTTGCTCGCCCCACAACCTCCCTGTTGTAAGTGAACTTCAAAGTGATGATCCTATAAATATAGAGAAATCGGGATTAATATGGATAAAAAAAATTACATCATATTTTCTAGTAGAAAAGAAACTTCTTTTAGGTGTTGTACCACACACTGTAAAATCTCTAGTATTCCATTTTATTTTATTTTTTTGTTCTCAATGCATAAATGGAATTTTTTTAAATTCAGATAATATCAAAATTGCTGCTGTTAATGGTGTTGGCAAAATCTTGGTTGGGACTTGGGAGGTGAGTATCTTTCATTTAATCACTTTTGGTTTATGCAAATGAAAATTGCTTTGTATTTGATTTTTACCCTTTCAATTTTTGAGAAAATATTCATGTTTCAATTTGAAATAGTGCATTCAAATTCTATGCAACAGTGCTAGTGGTAATACTTAATTGCAATAAAGGGGTAAAAAATTTTAAATGCAGGGAGGTATAAGTCTAAGCTAATTGTTTCAGCAGTAATAAGGAAGAAACATGCAATCACTTGTCTATTTTGTCACAACAAGTTAGGTGCATGGTTACAATCCTGGTGGTTCTGATTATGATAAGCATGTCTTGTTTCTTATATGTGAAGTAGGTTTGCTCGTGTTCCCTGCTCATCTTTGCCGATTTCTTGCTTTCTAGTTATGACTCTAAAGGATTCCATCCTAATAAAATTAAGAAAGAATCACTATATTTGTGTAATATTGGATTAGCAAATAGTACTTTAAGGCATTATATCTCAAACACCTAATGAATCTAACTCATTACACCACATTTTCTACTTAGAAAGGAAAAAAATTTCTTTCAGGCATTTCATCGAACACTTTAACATCACATCTTGCCAACATCCACCTCAAGAAATGAGAGTACTCTTAGGCAAAATATCAAACAACTAACCTTTAAAATATAAAAAAGAAATCGTTGCTGAAACATAGCCGCTGCCCAAAGGCATCGTTACCCCCCGCGCCTCCGGCGAAGTGAAGGAAGGGAAGCTTAATTAGGTTTCAATTTGGGAGTATGAGATTGAAGAGGGAAAAAAACAGAGTTCACTTTATGAATTTAAGGTTTTGAGACGCCGACAACGCAGAAAAATCAAACGGGAAGAAAAGTTTCTTTTAAGTTCTGAATTTTGAGACTGCACGCATGTGTTCTTCTTCTCTTGAGGTTCAACGTTGCGTTGTATTAAAAACAAAAAAGAAAGAAGTTGTTCAGGATTTGAGGTCAATGTGCAATTTATGAAAAGTTTTAAGTTGAAATCTGCAATTATAAATTAATTTTTATTTTCTTTAATTGAGCAGAAAATATAATTTTTGGTCAAAGGTCATTTAGACAAACTTTTATGCCAATAAGCCTGCTACGACTAATTTCCCTTTTAATTTAATTTTTATTATTGAGGTGTGTTAAACAAATGGGATAGTGGATTTTTTTTTTTTTGGTTTTTTAAAACCTGGAAAGACAAATATAATATAAATTGTGGGGCCATTTACAAAATAATCAAAGAAGGTAGAGAAGCACTTACAGTAGTTTTAAAGACTCCCAAATCTCAACCTATACTAACTACTTGAGATACACCCTGGAATTGGAAAACCACCCCAATGAGGAGTGGCCTTCCAAAAAAAAAACTCGTTTTAACCACGATCCACGACCAAACTCTTGTTTTAATTTCAATGTTAGATGAATTCGAAGCAATCTGGTTGAATAGCGTGTCAGATGCCCTAAATGACTCCGATCCAAATTGTGGTGGCAATTGTAGCGTTGTTTCCACTACCCAAGATATATAAATGTTGCAACATGTTGGCAATCGGCTCATTTTGAGTTGCCATGTAACATGCATTTTTTTAAAACAGTACTCCCTATTTTTATCCGTGACTCGTACCCATAATTACATTAGCCTATGGTACTTGTACTTGAGCTATCTCCCTTCGTAATATATAATGTGCATTAAAAGATGAAACACAATATGAAGCACCACATACTAACTAATGCATGCATGCATTGTACTTTTCTACCGTGGCGGGCTCATGATTCTAAAACTGGGGGTACGATCGATAAAATTTAAATAAAATATTTATATAAGTATGATAATACATGGAGTTTTTTTTTAAAAAAAAAAAATAATAAATCCATGGAGTTCAAGTAAAATTACAAGTACTGAGTTATATAGTGTTACGAGTTTCTCATTTTCTAGAAGAGATAAATTACATCATTATTGGTAATTCTAGAAACACAAACAAGTCTTTTTCAATAAAATTCCAAACAAGTCTAAACCTCAAACAAGTCTTATTATTGGTAATATAATACATAATATTATATACTAGAGAAATTAATTATTTTGGAATTGGTGGTACACTCGTCTCCAAACAAGTCTGCCACTGCCTTTCTACTTCTGAAACCATACTTGTTATGAATAAACCTCAACTATCGTGATGTGCCTTAAAACACACAGAGAGTTTGCACTTATTTAACATATACTAATTGGTGTTTCATCTAATTCAATACACGTTATGTGTTAATTAAGAGGCACTCTTGTGTTAGACGGCTCATGTATGAGACGGGTCTCACACCTGACCCATATTATACCAATTTTGATCCATTAATTAGACAAAATCTCCAATGTGCCCCTGATTACCCCAAATTGAGACGTAGAGCAGGGCAAGAAACACAACTTTGTTGATCTCGTGGGACAACGGCGGTGAGAAAAAACTCCGGCGAGAGAGACGAGATCTCCATCCTCCCAACTCATTTCTACGGTAGCTTCATTTGCTAACTCTTTCTTTCTTAATTATTAATGATCTCTGCTCCAGACCTCCAAATCATAGGCATCGAAACGATGAAAATTCAATGGAGCACCTTTGAATCCAAAAATAGAGGAGGAATTTTGCATCAATAAGCCTTGAATCTACAATAATTGGAGACAATTCTTCATCTGTTGGTGTAGGATTTATGATGTTTTCATTTCCATTTCACTAAAATCCACTACTACGACGACCCGCCAATTTCCAACCAGGTGAAATTCCTGGTCACTTTATATGTGTTGAAGTTTGTTAAGTTCTAATTTTTAAGACGATGTGCATCTATTTGAATTTTTGGTATAATTTACGTGAAAATGAATTTTTTGATGATGTATTACACGGAAAAATTAGTATCTGGACATTAGCAATGGTGTACTTACATGTTACTCATCGTTGAATTTAAAATGTGAGGATAAGTCTTTATTATTGATGGCAAATGATTTCTTCATGTGAAAATGATGTTTTGATAATTCCTGATATTGCAGAGGGATTCTGGTGAAAGATGAACTTTTTTTATGCCAAGGTCTTGCAACAAAGAATTTAAACAGAGGTAAATTGTGTGATATATGTTTTAGGCTTCTAGCTTTTAGAAGGTTTGATTTATGTGTGTTATTTTCTAGAATAACTCTCAAATTTGACATTCATATTAGAAGTTGAAGAAGATGATATCTTCATAATTATCTCATACAATGAGATTCAGAATTTACGGCAGCATCTGTTTGTTACCTTTTTAGTTGATTTAAAACATATACTACAACTTTCTCGTTCCAGAGTATCAGTTTTTGATATAAGGATGTCATTTTTCAATTCAAGCGTACCATTTTTTTTAATCTGAAAAAGCATCACTAATTCTTATTCTGAACTTCTCAAGAAGTATATTGAGTTTGCTTTGTTCTTCTTCACTATATGGTTTTGTTTTTCCCATGACCTTGAAAGAATTTTCGCTTCCACCTGCAATATACTTGATTATTTGTTTACGTGGGCTTTCACTATGTTTGTTTTTAACTGTATATTACCATCTACCAAAACGGATGACTTTTAGGGGTCCAAATTAATAATAATAATTAAAAAAAAAAAAATAAAATTTTAAATTAAGAACATAAACTAATACATGTATTTATATAGTTGAAATATTAAACATAATTACATAAACATTAAAAACTAATATTTAATACAACTAAATTATAGCAAACTTCATGTTGCGAAGCGTTGCATGATAGCCTCGTTAGTAATTCTATGAAAACCATCCCTTTCAATGTAAATAGTCAAACAATCATTTTCATCTCCCATTCGATTTGGGGTGTACTCTTCGAAGTTTCATTGCTGAAAATGCTCTTTCCACAGTTCTTTGTGGCAACGGTAAGGTGATGATAACTTAAGAAGCAAGTAGACTAATGGAAAAACAAAATGCTTTCTTGTAGCAACCATCTTTGAGCAAGACCTCCAAAACAATCAAGAAAATCTTTCATCCAAACGCATGTCAACAATAAAATTATCTAGTTGACTCTCAAGTTCCAATATAGATTTTAGAGAAATTGGCCGGATAAAATTCGCAAAGACGAAGTAGCTTATTTTTATCAAATCTTTGAAAAAATGAATCTCTCGGATCAAAACAAGCCATACACAATAACAACTCCGTGTTCACTTCGTCAAAACGATGATCTAACTCCTGAGCTTGCAAGTCAAGCACATAATAAAAGAGCTCAACCCAGTTATGTACATACTTATTTGGCCCATTAAATTAATGTATGCACACCGCCACAACCATTACGTATACATGCTTAATAGTTTTGATTTTTATTTTTAATTTTATATATATAATATGAATATACCCTTAAAAAAAATTCAGATTTTAGGTGGGCCCAGGGGCCCCCCTGGGCCCTTAGTAAGTCCGTCCCTGCATCTACCAAATGATTATTTTTATGAAGTGTGAAACAACCGATTTAATGTATTACAGTGGAAAGCAACAATAGAACACATAAAAAGATTGAAAGTTGTAATATTAATGCAATCATTTTGTTTGTATATAGTCGAAGTTTGCTGCAGTAAATTGTGGAGTACTTGGTGGTAATCGGGAGAACACTTAGAGAAAAACAGTTTGGTGTGGGAAAAACACATAGAGAATGAGAAAATTACACCCCCACTACAAGATTTTGAGTCCTCTTACAATTTAAAACAATTTCTTTTTCCTATTACATTTAACTACAAGAAGGACCATCAAATGACCCAATTACCCTCTCCTAAGAAAAATATTAACCGATCTCACTTTAATACCCACCTACCCCTTCTCTGGCAAATCATTTCAAATCAAAACACAGTTTCTTTCTCACTCTCTTTAAATTGTCTTCGTTCTCTCTCTAAAAAAAATAGTGATTCTTCCTCCATTATCACCGGCGATGTGGTGTTATTCCTCCATCATCACCGCATCACCGCCCCTGTTTCCCCTACCGCATCCGTGGACGAGGAGTGGTTGTGGGGTGACATCGAGGCGGAGGCTCGTTTGGACGCGGAGGCGGAGCCAGCTCTAGCGCCGCCCTTCGATCTGCCACCGTCGATCTGTGCTGCCTCTGTCCCCATGGATGGCGATCTTAAAAAGGTAAGTGATTTTCTCTGTTTTTTTCTGTTTTGGTTTTCGACAATTTCAATTCCATATATTGGAATAAACAGGGTGCTCGTTTTGATTTTGTTTTGTTTGTTTTGGTTTTCCGCTCCGCCACCGTTGCCGATTTACCACAGGTGTTCGCTGAAATTGCATCTGTTGACCAGAAATCCAGATCCAAGAAGCGGATCCGATTTTTTAGATTTGGTTTTAAATTTGCAGAATTGAGGCTTCTGTTACATAGAATAATTTTAATTTGAAATTTTTCTTAAAGTGAACATTGAATACTTAAAATATTTTTTTGTTAAAACTGATTTACACTGCTAGATAGATTGATGAATATCATTATTGTTCCCAAAGTTTTCCCCAGCACAATATCTTTCATTTTTTATATCTTTCTCTGTATTAATTAATTGTTCTCTACTAGTACATTTTGACAAGGGCACACCAGCCCTTGCTAATGAGATTTAAGGAGGCACTTGAAGGGAATGAGGTTTCTGCTAAGATTGTTTTGATTTTGTTGTGTTTTGGAAAATGCATACAGGTGTTTAGTAAAGCTGAAGTTGGAGCATGGCAGCAGCACAAAATTTGGGGGATTATTAGTAAATCGACTGCTAATTTAGATAGTTGTTATGCATATTTTTTAGCCATCTTTATGTGTTCTAAGTTATGAATGTGTCCAATTGTGTGTGGATTGATTGTGGTTTCCTTTTGCTTTAAATTCTGAAGAGATTGAGTTTTGGGGATGCGTATTGATTAGCTGTGATTCCCACAGTGAAAGATATTGTTGTGCTTGAATAGTGTGCTTGAAACATATAAATGGTGTGCTTGAATGTAGAGTCTTTGATGATGTAAACATTTAATCTCACTTGTTGGAAATGAAAGCATTTGATGGTGATATTCTGACGAATGATTTTTTTTATGGCTTGTGATATGGTGTTTGTTTGGACTATTATGTGTGATTGTTTGTATTAATTGTCTCACTATATACAGAAAAAAATTCACTTTATCAAAAAATAGTTCACTTTACATATAAAAGTCCCACTATATAGAGGAAAAATTCACTTTACCTAAAAAAAATTCACTACACTTTTAAAAAATTGTACTTTTGTTGAAAAATTTACACTTTCAATAAAAAAAATTCAACTTTTGATTAATGAGTATATAATTATTGCTGTAAAAAAATTATATAATATTGTAATTTTTTGAAAAATCGTAAAATGAACAAATTTTGATAAATGTGAAAGAATATATAAAAATGAAGAAGGAAAAATTATACAGAAAAAAAGGTAAAACAAAAAAATTGTCTGCATTTTAGTCAAAATTTCTGTACTTTCGGAAAACACTGTTCATCAGCAAAAATGGCTACTGTTTATATATGGAACACTGTTTATTGATTGAACACCTACAGGGAGGTGTCAAATCAGCTGCAAATGAAGGGAAATGAAGGACAATATAGTCTTTTAGGTCTGATTTTGTAGTTTGGTGTAATTGTAAAAAGCTAATGTAGTAAATTTTAAGATTGTAAGTCACTTTGTACATCATTGTTTTTTTCCCAAAAACATAATTGATTAGACAGTTGAAGAATGTGTTGGTGGATCTGAACGAGTATGACCATGTAAGATCGTTAATTATAACATATAATCCCAGGGTGGCGCTTTAATGTGTTGTAGTCTTATTGAGAGCTTAAGTGCCTCAAGAACTGAAAATAACTATCTTTTGTGATATATATATATATATATATATATATATATATATATATATATATATATATATATATATATATATATATATATTGTGTTTTCTCTAGTGTACACGTGTTTTTATTCTATTTTGTGATATACCCATATGGTCGTAGAAGGTTAGCATTGAAATTGTTTTCTTGTTAAAAGCATATATGTATCCACGTGTTTATTTAACACATATATTGGAATAATGTCACTCTCCAAATCCAAAATAGGGAGGGTATCAGTTAATGATTCAAGAGTATCACATACTTGTCCAAGAGTATCTTTATTTATTAGAATAGTATCACATCATAATTCATAAAAGCGTAAAGTCTATTATTTCATTATTCAAGAGTATCAATGTTTTGTTCAAAATTGTCACTCTCTAGTTACAAAATATTGAGGGTATTAATTTATGGTACGAGAGTATCATATTTTGGTTCTAAAGTATTGCTTATGAATTCAAAAGTATCACTACTTTCTTTAAGACAACCAATACTTAAAAGTGATTAAAATTTAACTCAAAAGTTGTGTATATGCTAATTTAAAATGCATATTGGAATAACTCTGTTGTTCCAAACTACTGAAAGTATCAGTTTATGGTTCAAGAGTATTATCTTTTAATTTAAAAGTATCAATTACCATGTACTTGTCCAGGAGTATCATTTATTAATTTAGAAGTGTCACTATTTATCAGAATAGTAACACTCAAACTTTTTCTCAATACACCCTTATATAGTAATTTAAATCGATTTGGTCCCAAAACTTTGGATCTTTATTGAAATGGTCCAATATATATCACATGTTTCAGTTTAGTCCCGTATGTTTTTAATTTGTGCTAATTTAGTCCCAAGGAGCTGGAGACCGGTCAAACTAGCCAAAACGACGTCGTTTTTTGGGGCGTGTTTTGCACGCGCCCCTAATTTCGATCGGGAAATGCTGACTTGCATCGATTTGGACACGTGGTCCGCCACATGTGTATTTTGCCAATTAAAAAAATGAAAAAAGAAAATAAAATTACAAAACACTCTCTCTTCCTCCCTACTCATCTTCCTCGGCCATCTCACGGCGGCGGCACCGCCCTCCTTCCTGCGGCTACGGCGACCTCGAGAAGAACGGCTACGGCAAGGCCACCGCCGCCCTGAGCACCGTCCTCTTCGACAAAGGCCAGATCTGCGGCGCCTGCTTCGAAATCCGCTGCGTCGAGGACCTCCGCTGGTGCATCCCCGGCACCTCCATATTCGTCACCGCCACCAATTTCTGCGCCCCCAATTACGGATTCGAGGCCGACGGCGGCGGGCGCTGCAATCCCCCAAATTCGCATTTCATCCTCCCGATTGAGGCCTTAGAGAAGATCGCGATCTGGAAGGCGTCCAATATGCCCGTCCAGTACCGGAGGATTAGGTGCAGGAAGGATGGCGGCGTTCGATTCACGCTCGGCGGCGCCGGGATATTCCTGTCGGTGCTGATTAGCAACGTGGCCGGGTCCGGCGACGTGGCGGCGGTCAAAATTAAGGGGTCGAGGACGGGGTGGTTGCCGATGGGGAGGAATTGGGGGCAAAATTGGCATGTGAATGCGGATTTGAAGAATCAGCCCCTTTCGTTTGAAATCACGAGCAGCGATGGGGTTACTCCTCAATCTTACAGTGTTGCGCCCAAAAATTGGGGATTTGGTCAGTCGTTTGAAGGTAAGCAATTTGATCTCAATTGATGCATATTTTGTATACTAGGGGTAGAGAGATGTTTGGTACGTAGTGTATCTTTGTTCCTGTTAATTTTTGTTATTCCAATTCCGCCGCCGCCGTGAGATGGCCGAGGAAGATGAGTAGGGAGGAAGAGAGATTGTTTTGTAATTTTATTTTCTTTTTTCATTTTTTTTAAAAAATAAAATACGTATGTGGCGCCACGCCATTCCAAATCGATCAAAGTCAAGATTTCGATCGAATTTAAGTACAAAAACACGCCCAAAAAAAAAACGTCGTTCGTTTTAATTTAGTTTGGCCTCCTCCGGCGTCTGACTAAATTGACACAAATTAAAAACATACGAGATTAAATTGAAACATGTGATATATACTGGACCATTTCAATAAAGGTCCAAAGTTATGAGACCAAATCGATTTAAATCCCTGCAACACATTATTGCATACTATATTATCAATTCACAACTATAAAGTGGGTGTATTGAGGATGTAGTTAGTTGAGTCCTTCATAAAAATCTAGAGTATCATTATTTCATTATTCAAGTGTATCTATGTTCAGTTCAAAAGGTGTTACTTTCTCTAATTCTAAAATACAGAGAGTATCAGTTAATTATGGTTCGAGAGTATCAGATTTTAGTTATAGACTATCACGTATGAATTCAAAAGTATCACTACTTTATGCAAGACAAACAATACTTAAAACTGATCAAAATTAACTCAAGAGTGACATACATGTTAATACACATACTGGAACAATGTAACTTCGTTGTTCCAAAATGCTGAAAATATCATTTTATGGTTCAAGAGTATAACCTTTTGATTCAATAGTATCAGTTATCAGTTATGAATATAGAAATACTACTAAATTTTAAAAGGCTAATACAAAATACAAAATTTGAATATGTCGTCATAAATCAAAAGAATGATTTACAAAGGATTCATATACAACATCATGAACAACTATATACTATTAATCAACAAGCACAATCGAAAACAAAAGACATAATATTAATTTGACTTATCTATTTTGTCATTGAATGCTAAGACTATAACTTCAACTATGAAACTCAACTAATAATATTGCAAAGTACTCTAAAGTACTTTACAAGTCAATACAATCAAATCTAATAATAACTAATAAGTAGACAACCATAATGAAGATAAGATT
Source organism: Stenogyne calaminthoides (assembly GCA_037126765.1). Classification (NCBI taxonomy): domain Eukaryota; kingdom Viridiplantae; phylum Streptophyta; class Magnoliopsida; order Lamiales; family Lamiaceae; genus Stenogyne; species Stenogyne calaminthoides. Next base: position 34,955,279 of record JBBCBC010000011.1, read on the forward strand.
CATAACAAGCTTTAACATTTTACATTACTAGATTTAACCCGTGCGATGCACGGGTTTGTTATAAATACTCACTTAAGCATATTTGAATTCTATAACCCATTTTTTCACCTAACAATAAATGTCATCAATTTTGTGGAGATATGACTGAATTTAAAAAGAACTTTCTATTTTTAAATAGTAAATATTAAATTGAACACACGTTAAATATTTTTTTTTTCTTTTTTCGATTTATAATACATGTTAAATATACGTCATTCATCTTTCCTCCTATCATTTTATCTTTCCTCCATTTCTTATCCTTTCTCTTTTTTTAGCAAACCCTATTAGTAATTTTATTTACTTGATTTTAATATTTACATTTAATTAAATTACATTTTAAGTTTTTTTTTTCTTTTTTTGATTTATAATACATGTTAAATATATGTCATTCATCTTTTCTCCTGTCATTTATCTTCCCTCCATTTATTATCCTTTCTTTTTTTAGCAAAGCCTATTAATAATTGTTCTTTCTAATCTTGATTTTTTTTTAGAAAATTTTATTAGTGATCGTTCTTTTCAGCAACTCTTTTTACTTTTTAGTTTTAAACGCGTAAAATATCTCTTTAGTTATCATTGATATTGAAAGTCTTAATTAATATATCCATCTTTATTGTTACACGTGACAGCGCATGGTGGAGGTATTTTTTTTTTAAAGGGACAGAAGCAAAATAATGGACTCAGGCAAATTAAAACAATCAATTAATGGAAGAATATTTAGTGAAAGAAAAAATATAAATCATTGTTTTCATAATCGGACCGGCGATCAAACCGGATGGAGCACTGGTTGATTGACTGACGGTTCAACCGGTTCGATCCAACCGTAAAAAATGATCGGTTCTTTTTAAAAATTTCATAGATTATAAAATTTTAAAATGATAATTTATAAGTCCAATTGAAAATTAAAATGATCCCTATCTTTTTTAAAAATTTCATAGATTATAAAATTTTAAAATGATAATTTATAAGTTTCATATTGAAAATAAAAACACAATAGAATCATAAACAATATCATACAATACAATTTAAAATACTAAAATAGTTTTATGAGGGTAATTGAACCTTCATTTTTTTTTTTTATGTTTGGATTTTTGGTTCAACCTAAATGTATGAAATAATCTAAATAAAAAATTCTAATTAAAAACTCTTGATGCACAAATTGTATTATTTTATGCCCTAGAAAAAGTGTAAAAAAAAAAAATTCAAGCTTAAATAGATGTAGACATAATTTTCGCCCAATCAAAATCCACCATACATAAATTTTTGCCAAGAAAAAATAATACAACAAAGATTACTCAAGTCTTAAATAGTTGAATAAAAAAGTTAAGATATCTCTTTTTTTTAAAGGCTTCAAAGCTTTAAGCCACTTGTGAGACTATTTTTATAGTACAAAATTGAAAGTCAATAATATGCTCTACCTTAAACATCTTTTGCAGGAAATCTTCATTTTTTTTTTTTTAGCGGAAATCTTCATTTTTTTTTAATACAAGTTCTTCATATGTTTTAAGGATCATTATTGCATCATCTAGGCCAATATAATGCATTTATATGCGTAGAAGTAAATAATCATGTCATGTAAATGTATGAAACAAAACGAAATAAGAAAAAAAAAATTAAATACAAATAATGCATAAAAAAAACATCCAAAAATTAAAAATAAAATTTTATATCCATACAATGCAACCTAAATTATGAAGATAAAATTCAACATAAGTGGATGTATTTGGATGCGATTCATATAAATTTTAGTTAATGACATAAGTATGCAAATTGACATATATATATAGAAATTTTTAAAAGAAATTTAAAAGATCAATTTGGTTCCACCATCAGACCATCAGGCGAGTGAACAGTCAATCATCCAGTTAATACCTAATAATATGTGAAAAGCTTAACGGGGACCTAATAATCATGAGGCGTTATAAAAGCTTAATGGGGCCTAGTAATCATGAGGCATTCCTTTTTTTTGGTACACTTGGCGGAAGCATGAATGCGACACTTGTCGAAAAAAGAAATTTGGAAGGGATCCTTAACCCCGCTTGTTTATTAAGATAAACTTCCCGAGCCTCGTAAAAATTTGGTGGAGTGTTTCCTTCCTTTTATAATATAAGATTCTTCATTTTCTTCTTCTTCTTGAGCTCTGTTTCGACTCTCTTTGTCTTCTTGCTTCTTTTTATAAAAATCAATTACCTTTGCCTACACATCATTTTTCTTGTTGTTAACATCAGTATGCTATAGAAGAAGCTAATTTCTTCCTTCTTTTGGCAGCTTTTTCTCTGATGTCTTCATCATTACACAATCAGGAATATCAAATTATACATATTAGTTCAGAAGTATCAATCGGGACTATATTAATCTTTTAAAACATCTTATTATCAGTTTATAAAAACACAAGAATGACCTTTTACTATCTTATTATCTAGTAAAATAACACTAAGGCGCAAAACACTTTATGATTTATTAAAATTCAGGAATATAAAAATTCTGGTCAGGAGTATCACATATATGGACTGTTGTATCAGAATTTTTTATTACTATAAGGAGTATAAAATATTATCAGGAGTATCTTTATCCCAAGTTGCTGAGGAGTAATGATAATTGTCACTCTGCTTTGAAACAAATCATCACTAAATAAGAAAATTAGAGAACAACCCTTAACAACAATTCTTGTTTTTAGTCCATTGTATAAACATCTTTATGCAATTCAGGTATACATTAATTAAAAGAACAACAACTAAAATATTTTTACATCCAAAAATGTAGAATGCAAATAGGATTGATGCAATTAATGTAACACAAGTAGGACTTATGCGTTTAAGCTATAACTCCCAATTAAACTTTTGACTTCAGAATGTGAGAGAAGATCAACTAGATATAAAAACTTTAATTTCAATCAAAGCATTACCTCCTTTAAATGCAGTAACAAAAAAGTGGGATTGTTGACCATCGTCGCCATATAAATATACTACTAGTTTCTACACTGTACAAACCAAGAAAATAGGCAAAGGATTTATGTGCAAATTAGAACAGAAAACCATAAGTAATGCTTAATGTACTATAAACAAAAAATTTGTAGCCATACTCAAGATGTTGAATAGTGTCGTTTCTTAATGGCCTAAAGAGATCATCACCAACATCATTAAAGATACCACTAATTCAGGTAATGTTTCACCCTAATTTCAATCCAGATTAATGCAATAAATATCGTATACAAATTAAAATTATTATATCCTGAAAGCGATTTCAATAAACATTTGTGAAGCAAAAAAAAACACGTATACATTGCCAGAATGAAAAAAAAAAAGAGTTTAGGAGCACAACTTAAAATTAGAGTAACTAACAAGCTATAACATATACATATATATTAGAGTAAGTACCTAAAATAAGGCAATCCAATGAAACTTGCTACAAAGAGGATCGTTGAATGAGAAATATGTCGTTTGGAGGAGATTACATTGACGCAAACAAAGGGTTTCCGTAATGAAGAATGATGGCGCTTAGAAATGAATGGAGACCAAAGTGAGAGCGATTTTGCTGATCACCATAATTTAATGCATGTTAAGATGTGGTAGGTTCAAACATGGCTTTTGTAGCCCTCATTAAGTCCTCCAATGAAAACAGAAAGTAGGTGCCGTTGTTGAACTACCCGTCGTGGAGTGAGAGTTTGTTAAAATGACGGGAGTGAGGGTTTCATGGAACAAAATCTTGAGTTCAAATTGGGGAGGGGCTTATTGGGTTTTTTTTTCATTGGTAAAGTCAAACAGTCAACATATCAGATTTGGATATTAGGCCCTCCTCCACCGGGTCAAGTAGGTTGAATTGGGTCAAATTATGAGATAAGCCAAAGTGTTAGTCATAATCTCAAATTTCTCATCCATCTTGGTTGTTAAACCATGCATATTGAGAGGAGCGCAATTTGCCTCATACGCATTTTTGATTAATAATTCCACATTTTTGTGTGTTAATTAATGATATCATTTTATATTAGTAATGTGATTGTATCCTAGGGTACAAGATAAAGCAGCCATATTTGTAACTATAAGAATTGAAATATAAGATCTCTCGATTGAAAACAAGAGGCTATAATCGTAAGATTTGGCTCGGAAGTCTCATTCAGATAAATCGCTTAATTTTTTGTTCGAGATAAATCATTGGCTCAGTGGATCCCGAGCCTCATTTCTTGTTCACTTTCGGCTGTGGATCCTGGACTCACAATCGATTTTAAAATCATTTTAACTTTGTTATCTTTTACTTTTCAAATTTCCTCCGGGTCTCAGAACATAAACATTTTGAAGGAAGAAAACACGATACATTGCCGTAATGAATAAAAAAAAAGAGTTTAGAGCACAACTATTTTTTTATAACATATTAATTAGTAAGTACCTAAAATAAGGCACAAAAAAAGTTCACTGAATAAAATATGTTGTTTTGGATGAGATTTTGACGCAAAACAAAGGGTTTAAATGAAGAATGATGGATCTAGGGGTGGCGTCCCGGAGGGTGGCGGAATGGTGGAGTGAGGGTTTCGCCCTTGAGTTCCTGAGGGGAATTTTAAAATTTTGTACTGAATACATGTAGCCTCAAATTCTTATATTTATGTCGTTAATTAAAAATCATTTTATATTAAAATTTTGATCCTAGGTACAAGATAAAATAAGAATTGAAATATAAAATTGAAAACAAGAGGCTATAATCTAAGTCTCCTTGGGACCTAAACTCACAATGATTTTAAAATCATGCAACTTGTTATATCGAAAATTTAACTCTGGCTCAACTAAAATATACTCACTAGAAATAAGTTGCATGGTTCTAAAATGGAGGGATGATCTAGGGGGTGGGGTGGCTCCTTAAATTTAAAAACCTCCTTGAATTTAATTTTTGTACTATACATGTAGAAATTTTATATTTATGGTTTTAAAATCATGATTAATTAGAAATAACATTCTAACAATTATAGTTTCTCCAAATCAAAGAATCAGAAGAAAAATCAAACATATAACATTATTCATTTAAAAAAACGTTGGATCAAAACAGAGAAAAGTCCAGGAACTCAATCGAATACAATCAAGTACAACAAAAACTCTTATACCAACCCACTAATCTCTAGTGTGTTAATTAACATCCTTAACTCAAATCACTGGGCTTGTTCTTCCTTTTACTCATGCTATTATATTTGTTGCCGTTTGGAGGCTTGTTACTCGCCCCGCAAACAATAGAAAACTCGACTCCTCCTACGAAACACGAAAACAGGCTCCCGTCCGAGTTCCTCCTCGAATGCTTTGAGCTTTCGCACGATAACTCGGATTCATCAAAGTCGTAGATCGCCTTTTTCCAGCTATCTCTGCTTGTAGCTCTGTTTTGATACCCTTTGGCCATGGCTTGCTCGAATGTCATCTCCTCTACGATGGAGCTTCCTGTGCCGTCGTCCATGCTTTTGTAGGCGTTCTTCGTGTGGGGAGGCGGTGGCTGGTGCATTTTCCAGGCCAGATCAGCCGCCACCACGGATGCTGATGGCCCGATGTCCGAACAGAGTTCGGACCCTGTCACCACAGAGCCGTTGCATACTGATCCATTGCACATGGACCCTTCTTTTGATGGGAATTGGTCGGGGCTCTCGGATCCTATGCTCATCGATCGCCAGAGGTGGATTTTCTTGACAAGTTCGGGATCCTCGATTTCTTGGTTTTCTTCTTCGATCGTTTCCTTGACTTTTTCGGAGGAGAGATCCTCTGCTTTTTGTTGGAGAAACATGCTTTTGAGGCTGTTGTCCAAGAGTGTTACTCCCATGTTGAGTATCCCCTGTGGGACCCCGGAGGGGCGACGTACCTGGAGAGCGACGAATCTCGTGCTTTTAGGGTTCTTCTGTAGCGAGCCGAGGAGGTCGAGTAGTAGAACCCTAACGGTTCCGACCAGGACGTGTCGGAACCAGGAGACCGTGTAGATCTCCACTGTTATGGCGGACATGGGGGAGAGGATGAGTGGTTCATCTACTCGGAAGGTGACCTTGTCGTTCCATGTTGGGTTTCGGTGGTTATGATCGGTTCGGGTGGTGACTTTACGGGTAGGGTTGATCCAGGTGACTGCGTATGTGCGCGTGGATTTGGAGATGGGGGCCAAGTCTTGGGCGGAAATGAGGCTAACTTCGAGGAACACGACGGGGGGTGAGGACGGGATGGAGATGGAGGAGGAGGAGACGGTGGAGCCATTAGTCGTCGGGGGGTTGCAAGAGGCGGGATCCATCATCGCCTTCCGTGACAGAGTTCACGGAAGACGAGAGTTGGAGGGGAATGGAAGCAAGTAGCAAAAGGGGTGTGTTTTTTTTTCTGTTGGAAATGCATGGTTGCAAGGTATTCAGGAAAGTTTTGTTGATGGTGTAAATGTATTTTGACCATTACATCTTGAAGTTGAGATTCTTCCAAATTGGTTGGCCTAAAATAATTGTTTCCTTGTTTTAATGACGATCCTTAAAATACCCATGAGACATGGGACAACGTTTCTTGACTACCAAAATTTCAAAAAATAATCACCTCTTAAAGGAAAAGAAATAAATAGAGACTGTCACGTGTTTTAAGTTGAGAAATAAAAGGAAAAACGAAAACGTCGCCTGAGAGATTCGAACTCTCGCGGGGAAACCCCATGTACTTAGCAGGCACACGCCTTAACCACTCGGCCAAAGCGACTTTGTTGAAAACTCAGTTCGCATCTTCATATTTATTTAGGTAGTTTTTTCTCAGAAATCTCTTTTAGTGGACTGTGGTCACAAAATGAAATCATCTATTGCACAATTAGTGTTTCATTTTATGTTTCATAGTATAAATAAAAGACACGTAGAATAATAAATAAAAAATTCAACCAATTATCATATAAATAGTCCATGTGTTAAAAATTTAATAGAGTGAAACATCGATCAGGTGAAATACGAAAAGTAAAATAGAGGAATCGAACTGAAGTTGAGGTGCCAATGCGAAAACTTATGCCGTTACCATGTGACAAGTTCCTTTTATTTAAATTTAAAAATACAATAAATGCCTCAAATCAAAAGCTTTAATTATCTATTATCATATCTCATTTTAGTCAAATACTTGTGGGCACCTATTGTATCGTATAATTGGTCCAATTTTAATTCATTTTAATGGATCATAACCGACAAAAAATGGAATGAGAAATATCAGTTCATATACGAAGAATAAATAAATAAATTAACATAAATAAAAGTATTAGTCAAAAGGTATATTTCAATAAAGTTGTGCTTCTGCAAAAAAAAAAAAAGGTTTAGCTGAAAATTTATAGATCAAAATTGCATCAATTGCACCAGTGTACCGAGTTTTCGTTAACATATGACTTGTATAAAGACTATTAAATACAAAATGAAACATCAAATTAGAGTTAACCTTTCAAAGTTAGATGGAACCCTAGATATTAGATTTTAATATGTTCAGTTTAGCCATCTTCCGCCAAATACACACTTTTTCACGTGTGAAAGCTTTTGTCTTTGAATTTTTCACAAGAAGTTGCTTGTCATATTTGAGGCCTCAACTTGCAGAATCCATTGCAAATTTGCAATTCGATCATCTCTTTAATTTCATCAATACAAATGATGTACATATATAGTACAGTAATGATGTCATCACTCTACATAAATATATTTACATCTATGGACCTAGACAAAAGAACCAACTAATTAACTACACCATGTAAATATTTTTCAAGATGTAAATTCTTGTAAAAAGAAACAATCTGTAACAAGAAAAATACAAAATGCAAAATAAAAAAGAAAATTGTATATATAAATACATAAAGTGGTGCAATTCCAAGATATATAATCATGAATCTCAACTAAGCTATAGTAGGAACAGATCTATGATCAAAAGTTGCATGCTGTTCAAAATTCTGAAAAATTCAGACATAAAACTTGCGAAAATCATCTTGCGGCATTGTCATAAGATGAACATTCTGCTTGTTCACATTTCTGTTATTCGTCTTATTTTTCATCATTCTCTGCTTCTTCTTCATATCGCCGGAGCCACAAACGATATTAAACTCGAATCCATACGCGTTACCGAAAAAACACGACAACAGCCCTTTCTTCTTCTTTATATTCTCCGTTCGCTTCGTACAACTACGACAGTCCGATTTCTTATCGCTCATTATCGCCAACGGAACCAGATCCTCTTTCCTAATCTCGGGCCATTGCACGTTTTCAATGTTCAAATCGCTTTGATTGTCGCCTTTCTCGGTCCAGTTCTCGAAAACAGAGCTCCCGTAATCCGTTGCATACACCCCCCTCTTCAGATCGTTCGCGACCTCAGACGGCAAAGGCTTGATCGTCGAGAAAAATGAGGCGTTCGTCTCGTGCTCTGATCCAGGCATGTTCGTGTATTTACTCTCCGGGGTTTGAGAAACGCTGTCGGGCCTGGAATCTTCAGTTTCGGGCCTGGTGTACATTTCGGGCCCTGGATTTTTATCCTGATCCTGAAAATCATCATCCTCGTCCTCATCGGTTAATTCAACATCAGGCAACGAATTGAACAGGAACAGAGCCTGTTCCCCTGTTTCTCCTGTTTTATTGATGCTATTTTCGACAAGCTGGACGCCGAGATTTAGCGTCCCTTGCAAATGGCCCGACGGGCACGTGATCTTGAGGGCCACGCGCCTGTGACCGGGGTTTTTAACGAGCGGGGGCGAGAGGTTGTTGATGGAGAGGCGGGCGGTGCCAATTGGGAGGTCGCGCAGCCAGGCAAGATTATAGATTTTGATTGTCACGACGGACGATTCTTGTTTGAGGAATTTTTCGTCGACGTGGAAGAGGACTTTGTAATTCCAGGTGGGGTTGGTGTGGCCCTGGTGGTCGATTTTGGTGGTGAGTTTGTGGTCCGGGTGGATGTAGGCGACCGCAAAGGTTCGGAGCATTTTGGAGACGGGGGGGAGGTCGTGGGCGGAGATGATGTTGATTTCGAGCTTGAAGGGCGATTGGGTCGACATGGTGGCCGGAAATGGGGGAATGCTTGCGGCCGCCGGGGGAACGACGACGGCTAGGAAGGGAAGGGGGAGAAGGGATCAAAGGGTTTGAATGGAGGATGGAGGATGGAATGGCTTGCAACAAAATAGGAGAATAATAGGTGGGTATTAGATGGCTATGAATGTAAAGTGTTGTAAGGAGTTCAAAGTTGGAATACTTGGTGTATAATTAACATAAAAGAAAATGTAAACAAGAAAATTTTGTGTATTATTTAGTTTAGTATACTTATTAATTACTATAGTTTGCTAATTTAGTCATAATGATTAACCCGGTTAGAATTCAAAATGATCTCATATCTTTACTATAGTTTGTTAATTATAGTTTGTTAATATAGTTTGTACGAAATTAGTCTCAATTTTTTACGAGTCGTACAATTCTATTCCCAAAATTCACCGGAACCACGGAACGGCTTCGTCTCTTCTCATGCGCCAGGCACCTGCGATTTAAATTTGGGGATTTCTTGTAGGATGTTGACTGGGCATGACGTGGCATGCTGATATGTTGGAATTGGTCAATCAAAAAACGCATTGGGCACCTAAGTAATCGGCCTGTTAAAACAAAAAAATAAAATTATCAACATATTATTAATTGCAAGAAAATTAGAAAAACAAAAAACGTATGTCAGATTAACAATAACACAAAATGGTCCTAAAAAATAAAATTAACACCCAAATAGAGATAATTGACTGAAATTCCAAGACATAAATCGCACCCAAGGAGATAGAATTCTTACCGGGTAGTTTTTGCACCCATAAAACTGTTGCCCAACATTCTCTTCCTAATCGCCACCCTTTGACAATAGCATCTTATCGCTTGCGAGCTTTCACTCTGTTCCGCATCTTCAATCGTCGATTTTTTTTTCTTGGGTTGGGGAGAGGTGGAGTTTTTCTGTGATTTGGGGAAGAACACGATTTTCTCTCAGATTTGTTATTAAAAATATTGTTGGAATAGTCTTTGTTTAACTGGAGTTAATTATGTGGAATTTTCGAAATTGTATACGACTTTAAAAATAACTCAAAATTGCTTTATTAATATAGTCAGCATTTTCGCCAGAGAAAGAAGTGCACGTGCCCAACGCATGAGAAGAAAAAATGTCGTTCCGTGGTTCCGACGAATTTTTGGACAAAAATTGTACAATTCACGAAAAATTGAAACTAATTTTGTGCATCAAACTTTTTTAGGACCACTTTAAAAAAGATAAAAAGTTATGGGACTATCTTTGACTCTATCCCCTTTTTATACTCTATAATGAAGGTTTTAATAAAAAATTTTGAAAACCCTTATATTTTATTTTTATATTTTATCTACTATTATATCCACAATATTTAGAATAACTTACTAAATCCCTAAATTAAATTCCCAACATATTAAAAGCAATTAGATTAACGAAGGCACTTGTCAAGTTAAATATATAGTTTTTATCTGATAACTGTGGTAATCTCACTACCCTTAAACTAATCATACGAATTTGATCATACGTATCAAGAAAGACAAACTTATATCGGCCATTTTATTTGGCAAGGCTACATATCTGGTCTCACCATCATTTAATTAGTTTCTTTAATTAATTTAATCTTTTCATTTATATATATTCCATATATTACTCAATTTAATTAATTATATTAAATTTCTTTTACCCGTCCCGGACTCAATCCTGCCCGAACTCGAACCCGGCCCGAGTGGTTCATGGTTACCGAGCCCAAATGGTTCATAGTTTAGGGTTTAAATTTATATAATTAATTTTATTAAAAAAAAAATCCCAACCCGGACCCAACCCGATTCGAACCCAAACCCGGCCCAAGTGGTTCATGGTTCACCCGGCCCGAATGGTTCATGGTTTAGGATTCATAGTTTATGGTTTATATTTATATAATTAATGAGAAGATTGAATTAATTAAAAAAACTAATTAAATGATGGTAACTTTTAAGACGCCACATGTTCGCGAAAAAGATATAAATATAAAAGATACGATCAAACCGACTAATCATATATCAATACTGAGTAGTGATTAATAAATTGATGGTTCAGTCAAAATTACAACAGGTATGAAGTAAAAAACAAATGCAAATAGATAAAGCTTCCTCCCTGGTTCTATATTTACCTTTTCTTTTTATAACCAAACCATAAACCTAATGTGCCCTTTCTAATCTTAAGTAACAAATGCGAACATGATTCACGATTAATCTTGGAAAGTCATGTCAATTTTGTATCCTACTTTCGAATATTGTAACACATATGATATTATTTATTTATTTTTTGGTAGGAAAGAGACGAGAAACTTCCACACTCGTACGATTGGCTTCGCTAACTGGATTCAATCACACAACAAACCTTACAATATTTCAGTGGAGAATTTGTCCCACATCACCACATGTCTTTCTATTCAGCATACCTCAATTTCATGGCAAATTAGTCTGAATGACCCTAAGCCTTAAATCAGGTCATTTTGCCTGAAATTGCTATTTCTTTAAGTTACGGTTCTTATTTTGCTAGTTCGAAAAGTTACGGTCCTTATTTACCACTCCCTAAAGTTATAATCTCTAAAAAATATTCCTATATAATACTATTATTTATTTGTTATGATAACATGCTGTTGGAAAGTCGTTGAAAGTATTGATTTCCATGTGATATACAGACTGAAGCACCAATAAACAATCATCATCATCAAAATATATATATATATTTTTTCTTTTTTCTTTTTACATTAGATGATAGTAAAATAGAAATGACAAAATGAAATTAGTCTTGATTACGTGGGTTCAAGATTTTCACAAATGAAAACAGGGGATGTTTGCTTTTTGCAAAGAACAGAGTAAGCAAAGCAGTGTAAATAGTGAGAGTTGGGATTCAAGTACTTCTTCTTTTTCTCTCACAATAATTCTTCACCAAACAGGCAGGGCCACAAACTTTTCGAGTCAATACAAAAGGAATTTCGGTCATAAATTATAACAATAGTCAATAGCAATCATATTTCTTTATCTACAACAATATATTAAGTAGGAATAACCAAAATTCATAATCATATGATTTTTTTGTTTGTCTAATAAAGAATAATTTATTTTTTGTTATAGATTGAGCCAATTGGTGCTCCCAATTTGGCAACTTGCTATTATTTTAATTCATTTTTCTAATTAAGATTGCTGCAAAATTAACTCCACTTTATTTATTTATCCCAAATTGCCTCATTCCCACGTTCTTTCACATGGCTAGCTGCATGCTTATCACCTTCCAGCTGAAGTATATTTTGATTGACTTTTAATTAATCTACTTTTTATGAATATATATTAATTAATAGTAACGTATTTTCAATTTTCAGCTTTATAGTCTTTATAAGTGATCTCAATTTTCAACTCCTGCTGCAACTCTAAAAAAATCTTCTCTATTTCTCTGCTGCATAGTTTGCAGGTTAACAATATTAATTGGATTAAGTTAGAAAGATCGTTGTACCAATCTCCCAACGCTTAAAGGCCTCTCAAGGTAATTTTCTTTAAAATCCGTGTTGTTTATTTTATTCTGTAGCGATCACAGCACTACCAATACTATAATCCATATTTTTTGTATAATTTTCTGGAAATAAGAAGGTAAATTGCATATAGAGGAAGAGTGTAAGAGATCGAGAGATGAAGATTTGAAGAAATTGGGAGAGAGAATTAGATAGGAAGAGAGATAGTTAGAGGAGAGAGAATAGTGTAAATTTTTCTGATATCTCATTCATCGGCCGTAGGCCGTATTTGTAACAAACAGTGGGGTCCACACACAGATGGAATTCCTTAGGTAAATTTAATGCATAATTAAAATAGATAATGGAGATTCCAGGTCATTCTAAATGTCTGGGCTCAACACTGAGAAGCCCAACGTTTCCTCGTTCAGATAATTACACTCAGGCGGATTTGACTCAGGCGAATTCTGCTCGTTCAGATAAATCCACTCAAGTGGTTTTGGCTTAGGCGAATTCTGCTCGTTCAGATAAATCCACTCAGGTGGTTTTGGCTCAGGCGAATTCTGCTCATTCAGATAAATTCACTCAGGTGGATTTGGCTCAGGCGAATTCTGTTCATTCAGATAAATCCACTCAGGTGGATTTGGCTCAGGCGTATCCTCCAACTCAGATCCCTCGTTCAAATAAACCTGAGTGCCCGACTCTTTAGCTTCCTCTAACCTGAGCGAGCCCTCCTCATTCAGACTATCCTAAGCTTCCTTTAACCTGAGCGAGCCCTCCTCATTCAGATAAACCTGAGCGCCCGACTCTTCAGCTTCCTCTAACCTGAGCGAGCCCTCCTCATTCAGACACATGTACTCGAAACCCCTTTTCTCCACTGACACCGAAAACCCCAATTCTATCTCTCCTTTCGTTCCCAACTCATGATCATGACAATACTCCCCCGTTTTTTAGATCCTTGTCCCCAAGGATCTAAATGAGTACAACTTATAAAAGTTGCATATAGATTGCATATTTTTGTATAATTTCCTAGTTGACCATTCCCACCATGACCCCATGAAAGAACTTCTCCTTTATCTGTCAAAGCAAGAGAATGATATCCACCACTAGCTATCTGAACTAATCGAACATCTTTGAGGCCTGAAACAGGTTGAGGTTTCCAGCCACCAATTTTATCACCCCTGATATAATTTTCCACATAATATGCATATTTTTCTGAGCTTCCCTAAACAATATCACTTCTTGATTTAGCAACCCCAAAACTTCTAAATATCTGAACTATCTCTTCATCTGCAACCTTTCCAACACCAAACTCAAGCGATATCAAACTAATGAAATCAACAACTCGGCTAATCAACCTAACTAATTCATAAACATCACAGCCAGCTAGATACACCAATTCTACAATAGGCAATGGCTTCTGATCCTTTCCCATCACAATAACACCTCCACCCAGATTTCCATATTGCTGCTACTACCGAATTCACCAAGCAACTCAGCATTCCCTTGTTCAACAGCACTCCTGATACAAGTTCCTCCACAGTATTCATTCCCTCCACTATCAACAAGTCCAATAAGAACTAAATTTGCAGTTGAATGTATCATTGAGGATCCCTTAATAACTACTAAATTTCTAGCTTCAAGAAAAGAAGTTGGGATAGTTGCCTCACCTTCCGAAAACTCACTTCCGGAATTAACAAGTTTAATCAAGCTTGTATGATCCTCGAGTTCCATGAATTCCAGCAACTCTTCGTCGTCCACCTTATCTTGAATGTGTTGCTTGATTCTTTCATAGCCTTGTTCTAATCCCACTCTAATTTCTTCCAAATCGTCATCAACAACAACGATATCAAAGTCACCATGATAGCGACTCGGACCGTATATGGTGATGCAATCAAATGAATCGACCATATTTTTCTTTGTGAAACTTCAAAAAGACAATTCAAAAGGTTAAGCCTCACATTCAATAGGTTGAAACCCTTTGGATGCCTCCAAAACATCTTGGGATTCACTAATTAGCAAACCTTCTAATTGAGGAGTACTACGATAGACCTCGATTTCAAAGCTATCAAATACAAAGCGAATATGGATTTCTTCCAATCGATAAGGAAGAAGTTCGAAGATCGAATCCCCCGCCATTTCAATATAAGATAATTCCTCTTCTTCAATAGTTATCTTTTTAGTGATGGCTTCAATAGTTTCAAATACTTCCTTCCTAGCTCAATTGTTTGTTGCAAGGTGGTTGGTTCAAACATTGTGATGAAAGCTTGTGATTCTTCAAATGAGCCCACTAATAAAACTAGCAACAAAATACTCTTTTTAAAAAATCCATTGTTCAATAGTTCAATAAACCTTCAATTCTACAAATCTTTCTACACAATCGAGTAAGAACCAACTGTGTGCATTTTAATTTATCAAATTTGAATTAATTTTAGCTTCTTTCCATCCCTCAAATCTAGCGAGATAACACTTAAAAAATTGTTGCCATGTAATATCTACTTGTTTTAGCCTGGAATTTTGACACCAATGTGCTGTCTTACCCTCAAAGTGCTCACACGCTAGTGTGATTTTTTGTGAATCCATTATATTAAGAATACATTTAAAATACCCATTGCATTTGAGGATCCAAAGCCTAAGACGAGTACCATCAAAATGGGGGAAATCGACTTTAGGTAAGGGGTTCATAGCTTGAATACCTTGGTTTTCCCACTTCTTTTCCTCCTTGAGTCGTTGATTAAGCTCATAACCCACAACCCGAGAAAAGTTGGCTCTGATACCAATTGTAGCGATCTCAGCACTACCAACACTATAATCCATATTTTTTGTATAATTTTATGGAAATAAGAAGGTAAATTGCATATAGAGGAAGAGAGTAAGAGATCGAGAGATGAAGATTTGAAGAAATTGGGAGAGAGAATTAGATAGGAAGAGAGATAGTTAGAGGAGAGAGAATAGTGTAAATTTTTTTCGATATCTCATTCATCACCAAACAGGCAGGGCCACAAAGATTTCGAGTCAATAAAAAGGAATGGGGTCATAAATTATGGATATTTCTTAGGTAAATTTAATTTAATTAAAATAGATATATGGAGATTAGGAGTCATTCAAAAATCATAATCATATGATTTTTTTGTTTGTCTAACAAAGAATAATTAATTTTTGTTATAGATTGAGCCAATTGGTGCTCCCAATTAAATCCAACTTGCTGGATTATTTTAATTCATTTTTCTAATTAAGATTGCTGCAAAATTAACTCCACTTGGATTTATTTATCCCAAATTGCCTCATTGAGATACGTTCATTTCACATGATTTGGCTGCATGCTTATCACCTTCCAGCTGAAGTATATTTTGATTGACTTTTAATTAATCTACTTTTTATGAATATATATTAATTAATAGTAACGTATTTTCAATTTTCAGCTTTATAGTGTTTATAAGTGATCTCAATTTTCAACTCCTGCTGCAACTCTAAAAAAATCTTCTCTATTTCTCTGCTGCATAGTTTGCAGGTTAACAATATTAATTGGATTAAGTTAGAAAGATCGTTGTACCAATCTCCCAACGCTTAAAGGCCTCTCAAGGTAATTTTCTTTAAAATCCCTGTTGTTTATTTTATTCATTTATGGCTTAATTGCGAATAAAATCAGCAATTTTTCCTAAACTTTTCGATTTTAGTAAATAAAACATAACTTTAACACTTTTTTACAAATATAGCTTGTGGGCGATATATATCTTTCTCGTGAGTGACGTCACCTTCAATTTGGATTTTTTTACCTCCGGTCCATTTTATTTACTGACATGGAATAACGACGTTTTATATTTTAAAGTTGGGTGCCATGTCATTAACGGGGCGAAAGTATAACGCCAATAAGCTGTATTTGCCAAAAAAAAAGTGTTAAATTAAGGTTTTATTTATCAATATCAAAAAATTTAGATTAAACTGCAATTTAGGAAGTGATGATTTTGTTTGCAATTAAGTCTTCGTTTATTTATTTATTTATTTTGCTGCATCTACCATGCCATATTTTGCATAATTTTATAACATTTTTTCTGGGTAAACTAGAATGGATAAAGGCTTTCGGACCATGACTTGTTGGTTGACTCTATTGATATGTTTCTGTGTGGTAAATAATCAAGTCAACGGTGATATGTTGGTCAACATTACTTTTCTGGAGAGTGCTGTAGCAAAAGGAGCAGGTTCTTTTTTTAATTTAGTAATAAATGGAATTGAATTAATTTACTACTTACAAGGTAATAACTATATTTATTTTCTTATTATATTTATAAAAATCAATCCCTAGCTACATGTTATTTTACTATAGTTTGCTTGGATGGGAGTCCACCAGCTTACTCCTACCTCAAGGGATTCGGAAATGGATCTAATAATTGGATTGTTTATATGCAGGTAATCAATATAAGCTCTACAATAATTGAAAAAAATAGCTTATTATCATGTGAGCTCCATAATTTATAATTTTCTCTATATAGATGCATAGTGTTTTTTTTTTTGTGCATGATATTTTCTTTTCGATTATGAATATTCTTGTGTTAGACGAATTCTCATCTCATGAAATCTATACCACCCAAAAACATTGGGAATAGTGTATTTTTAGGCCAATAATTTAGGGGTTGTGTTTTTTAAACAATAATTTTATTGGCTTGGAAATGTAGGACAATATGTTTAAAAATCTGTAAATATAGGATAATATGTTTTAAAATTTGTAAATGTATGACAATCGAGCCCGAATGAGCCCAAATCGGGCCGAAATTTTGCAAGATTGTCCTAAATTTACAGATTTTAAAAACATAGTGTCTTGTATTCACAAGTCCGTAAATCTGTAAATGTAGGACAATCATATCACTCAAGTGACATTTCAGCTCGATTCTAAGGCTGTGAAGGTCAATTGATCGAATTAATTTAAAAGTCTCATGTTGACGATCTCATAATAGCTCTTTGATTAATATTTTTTGAATTTTAGGGTGGCGGATGGTGTACTTCAAAATACGACTGTTTTAACAGATCAAAAACTCTGTATGGGAGTAGTTACCTGATGAATCAAACCTTCTTCTCAGGGTTACTTGACCCAAATTGCACATTTAATCCAGGTATCTGTATACTACTCCCTCCGTTCCAAACTTAATTAATGGTAAAGTATCTATTATTTCAAACTTAATGATAAAATTATTTTATCACTTTATCACATAAAATATTAATAAACAACTCTTTCTACCTCCAATTACCCATCACTTTATCACTTTATCATATAAAATACTAATAAACAACTCTTTATACCCCACCACTTTATCAATATTCCACTAAATCCTTAAGAACAGTCAAATTACCACTTAGTTTGGGACGGAGGGAATACTAATTAATAAATTGGTTCTTGCATCTATCCAATATATTGTTAGATATATGAAATGTAATTTTGTTACTTATTGATTTCAGAATTCTACAATTGGCATAAATTTTACATCCGTTATTGTGACGGCTCATCATTTATGTCGGATATCAAAAAAATTGATCATGTAAGTCTCCAAAATGTTTTCGTTTTAATTTTACTCTTTCCATATGTTTGCAAGAGCAATAATCAAAATTTTATTTCTGATTTTATAGCATGTCTATGCTAGTAATATTAAACTTTTAATTATTTTGTCTTAGGAAACCAACCTCACTTTTCGGGGTGCAAGGATTTTCAATGTTATGATAGAGGAATTGCTAGCTAAAGGAATGGGGAATGCCCAAAATGTATGATTAATTTCATTTGAAATCATATATTACACTCTTTTTTGGGGCTAATATTATTACACTTTTGCGAATAATATTTTTTTAGACCAGTAACTTGATGGAGTTGTGTTTTAAGGACAATAGTTTTATGGGCTTGTGAATGTAGGACAATATATTTTAAAATTTGTAAATGTAGGACAATCGATACTGAACAAGCCCAAGTCGGGCTGAAATGTCTCGTGAGTTGCAATAATGTCCTAAATTTACAGATGTTGAAAACATAGTGTCCTACATTCACAAACCCGTAAATCTCTAAATGTAGAACAATCGTGTAACTCACATGATATTTCAGCCTCTTTTGTGCTTATTCTGGCTCAATTGTCCTACATTTACAGATTTTAAAGCATATTGTCCTATATTTACATATTTTAAAACATATTATCCTATATTTACATATTTCTAAACATATTATCCTACATTTACAAGTTGTAAAATTATTGTCCTTAAAACACAACCCCAAAGTTATGGGACTAGAAAAACACTTTTAGTCAGCTTAATTAAATGTATGTAGTATCCAATACAAATATTTTGAATTTTCTTGACTGAGATATTATTTATTGCTCTCAGGGTTTATTTACAGGTACTTCAGCAGGTGGATTGACGACAGTCTTGTATTGTGACAAGTTCAGAAAACTCTTACCTAAAACTAGTAGAGTAAAATGTATATCTGATTCTGGCGTTTTCATTCGTGGGTAAGACTTTTTAACTGTTTAATAAACACATATTAAATGCATTTATATATATAATAAAAAAATAAAATTAACTAAATTTTATTTTTTTAATGATAGAAAGGATCAGCCTGGAGTTGAGATTAGAGAACAAGTTTTCGCTAATGTTGTTGCAACACATGTATTCTTCTCTCTCTCTACGTATTCTTTTACTTGCATTGCATTTTTTCAGAATAAATTTCAAAATTAGTCCAGTAGATTAGGTCAATTCTATTTTTACTCCTATAATTTTTTATTTTTAAATTTTAGTTATGAAGGTGTCAACTTTAGTCCTTCTTGATAAGAAAATTTAAAATTTCACAAGAATAAGCATGTAAGGCGCACATGATCCTTTTTAAGGGTTAATTTCACTTTTGGTCACCAAACTTTACATCAATTTCACTTTTGGTCACTGAGTTTCACCCTTCATCAAAATTAGTCACTTAGCTACACTTTTTTAATCATAATTGGTGACGACATTAGTTCCATCAGGGAACTAACATAAGCAGCTCAACTAGCGCGAATTATATTAGGGTTCTTTAATTTTCTTCCCCAACTCATCCGGCCTCTTTTCTTCCTATCCCTAATTTATCTTCAGTCAAGCATCGAATCTTCAATCAAAGATATGTTCTTGTTGTTGGTAAAGATTTGAGTTCCACAATAAAGTTGCTTTTAATGTCATTTTTTCCTCAAGAACTGTGTTTGAGCTCAAGCCAATTGGTCCACAGACTCTGAATTTTTATTCGAACATATGTTTAGTAACTACTCTTAAGACTCCAGAGAATCCAGGAAGAAGATTTTGCTCATACCCTAGCTACAATGTACATCTCTATTTTTATTACAATGACTCTTTCTAAAAAGTATCATTTTTTTAAAAGTATCACTTGTAATACAACAAAGTATTACTTCAAGAAACAGGAAAATACATGATAAAAGAGGTAATACTTTTCTGCCTACCAAACCTTTAAATAGATCAAAGAAAGAAACCAACAACAAACAATAATACTTATTTCCCTTGCAAATTCATACATAATACATCTATAATACAAAATACTTGTCCAACAAGGTAGGTAATTGTTCCCTTTCTTGTTTATACAAAAAAACATTATACAATTAGAGAGAAATCCATTGAAATTGAAGAAGAATTAGGGCTTGGGAGAAAAGCACTACAAAAAAGACGGGGTTCAACGACGATTTTAACGACGGCTAAAACCGTCGCTACACATAGTAGCGACGGTTTTTTGACAGTCGAGAAACCGAGGGTCACTAAGATTTAGCGACGGTTATGAAATAACCGTCGCTATGTAGCGACGGTTTTTTATCGTCGTCAAATAGCGACGGCTTTGGCGACGGACATATGGGTCCGGGGCCCGGGTCAGAATAACCGTCGCTAAACCATCGAACATATAGCGACGGTGTAGCGACGACTGACTTCCGTCGCTATTAGCGACCGTCGTTTTCCTTCGCTATATCCATCGCTATATCGTGAATTTTTGAAAAAAAAATGGCTCGAGGTGGTTCGAACCCGGGCCGAGGGGGCGCCCGGGTGAGCACTGAACCACCCGAACCACGGACCATGTCGAACCCAACCACCAAGCATCTCATATATAAGCCTCCAAGCCTCCCAATTAATTGAGACAATTATTCGCTCCTATGGGGGACCAAACACGGGACCTTGGGCACCTGAGCGGGGATCAATTCCGCTCGGGCACTTGCTTTCTTACGTTTACTTAATAGAATTAAGTCTATATGTCCTAAAAATCATTTTTTTAAACAATTCTTTTTAAATTCTTTATTTCAATTATCTTATTTATTAATTCAATCACATTTTTATATAATAACTTTTTTTATATAAATTAAAATTAAAATTATATTATATTATATTAAATGTATATTTTTTACTTGTTTTTTTAAAAAATTGTACCTTTCTATCTAAACAAGTAATATTTTTCCTTCTAAACAAGTAATACTTATCTATCTAAATAAGTAATACCTTTCTATTTACACAAGTAATACCTTTCATCTAATCAAGTTATACTTTTCTATTTAAACAATTAATATTTTTCTATGTAAACAAGTAATACTTTTTTATTTAAACAAGTTATATATACTTTTCTATCTAAACAAGTAATACTATCTAAATAAACAAGTAATACTTTTCTATTTAAACAAGTTATATATACTTTTCTATGTAAACAAGTAATACTTTTCTATGTAAACAAGTAATACTTTTCTATTTAAACAAGTTATATATACTTTTCTATGTAAACAAGTAATACTATCTATGTAAACAAGTAATACTATCTATGTAAACAAGTAATACTTTTCTATCTAAACAAGTAATATTTTTCTATCTAAACAAGTAATACTTGAATCTACAAAAAAATGACAAATATAATATACATAAATAAACATTATACAGAAACGATAAATAAACGATAAACATTACACATACATAAACAAGGAAAAAAACAGAGTTTCATAAACGAAAATTTAAACCAAAAAAAAAGTGTTGCCTCATGAATAATAAAAAAAAACAGAGTTTCATAAACGGTCGGGATAATAATTATCCCCATCATCCCCCAAATTAACAGTAAAAAGAAAATTATGATCGAAAGCGATTTCATCATTGTCATCGCCACCGCCACCACCGTCATCTCTGAACCCGCCACGTTGCCACTGCTGCCACCATGACCGCCGCCGCCGCCTCCACCACGACCAATGACTAGGCCACCACTACCACCACCACGACCGCCACTGCCACCGTCCTCAAAATTAATGTTGTCGAGGAAAAAATCCGATGAGCAACCTATTTGAACGGCCAGAGCGGATGCAAGCCGCTACCACTTCCTTGTACCGGGCTTGGGCAAGCTTACAGAACGGCCTGTAGAAATCGGCCGGTGTCATACCATCCTCCCACTTCGTCTGTTTCTGAATTACATTAACACAAACTTTATTAAATTTATATATAACAATATATATATATATATATATATATATATATTAAATTAAAATAAGTAATCAATTATTGTACGTATCCTAAACTCGTCGAAGTAGAGTTGGCGTTGTTCTTCAGACACTCCTTTCCAACTGTGGGCCCCCATTGCAATTCCAACTCACAACATGGAGTTGGTGGCTATAGTGGAAGCCTCATGACCGGGTATGATGCTAAAACATATTAAAAAAATAATAAGTATAATTAACAATTAATTTTATAACTAAACAAATTAATAAGTAAGTAAAAATTATAACTTACTTTCCCTGACTCAAATCAATCGCCAAATCGAGCAGTGGGGGCTGAGCCACGATGAACAGAGGTCGAGCATGAGCTCGATCCCGCTGGAGATGACCCTGCCGGGGACGGTTGTTGCGAGTTGGACCGGCCTCTGCCAAATGTGTTCAGGTTCACTGTCGGTCTAAGGACCCTCTTCTTCCTGGTGCTCAAAGGAATGGACCCATCGCCCCGACCACCACCTCTGCCTCGACCATTCCCACTGCCACGTCCACCGCTATCACTGCCACGTCCACCTTGACTAGTACTCATCTACATTATATAAAACAAATTCATTATATTTTTTAATAACAATTTAATTAAACAACCAACAAATTTCGACAGAGTCTCGACTGTATTATATATACTCATCTTCTCGTCAACCACCAAATTTCAATTCTAATTATTTCTCAACACATGGACTAACAATCTAACCAATCAAATAATTTGACATAAATTAATTAATTTAAATAACTAATTAAAATCACGCCTAAATTTCGACAGAATTTCGACTGTATTATTATATATTCATCCTAGTCAACCACCAATCTAACAATTCTAACCATTCTAGTCAACCATATATCAATCTAACAATTCTAGCCATTCTATCACATATATATATATATATATATATATATATATATATATATATATATATCACATAATTATAAAATATTCTAATCAACCAAACTAATCTAACCAAACTAATCTAACATGCATATACGTAATTGACTAATTAAACTAAAATATATATATATATATATATATATATATATATATATATATATATATATATATAAATGCACGTATATAAAATGAGAAAATAAATGGTTAAAAATTAGAAAAAAATACCGTCAAAAGGAAGAATACGACGATACAAAGTGAACCACGAGCACCGAATCCTCAGGACGGCGACAACGAACGGCGTATGGCGACAGCGGAGGACGATCTATATGCGGAAAAACCGCGTCTGAATGCTGAACTTGCAGGTTATATAATTGGAATTTAGCGACGGATACTTAATTTCCGTCGCTACTAGCGACGAACATAAACCGTCGCTTTTTTCAAAAAATCGTCGCTAAACTCAGTTGGGCGGTGGTCCAAGTGTCGAGATGCTTCGTGCTCCGGGTCTGACTTTAGCAACGGTTATAACCTTCGCTAAACGATCCGATTTGACCTGGTTCGAATATTCCGTCGCTAAACTGCCGCTATTCCGCCGATATGGGGACTTTGACCGTCTGACTTAATCCGTCGCGAAAATCGTCGCTAGTAGCGACGGTTTTTGTAGCTTTCGCTAATTTCCGTCGTTAAAACCTGCTTTTTTTTGTAGTGAAGGGGGAAAGGGGAAAAAATATGTGATTTATTGGAAGAACCCTAATATAATTCGAGTCAATTAAGCTTCTCTCGTTAGCTCCTTGACGGTCAACTAACGCCGTCACCAACTATGATTAAAAAAGTGTAGTTAAGTGATTAATTTTGATAAAGGGTACTGAAACTCGATGACTAAAAATGAAATTGATGTAAAGTTTGGTGACCAAAATTGAAATTAACCCTCCTTTTAAAATTAGGAATTTTTAATTTTTAATTCAAAACTGGGGATTTCACACTCAGAATGGACATGACTTCTTCACACTCAAAACCCTAAAATCTTCAAGTTTCCAATTCACCAGTAAATTAAATAAATTCCATTTAAGGGGCCACGTGTGCCTTACATGCTTATTTTGGCAAAATTTTGAATTTTTCGTCAATAAAAGACTAAAATTGACACTTTCAGGACTAAAATTAAAAAAGTCAATAGTTACAGAATAAAAATTGGAATCGATCTATATTACAAGACTTCGTTTTGAAAATTTCCCCATTTTTTCAAGCCCTCTAAATGAAATAAATGTCGCACTTATAATTATAATTTTTCCTCAATATATGACGCATGCAGAAGCTGGCTAAGTCATTGCCTAAATCATGCACGTCAAGAATGAATCCGAGTTTGGTGAGAATAGTTGTATATATAATATGATAAGCCTCATTTTTTATTGAAGAGCTACATCGAATTACTGACAATTTGTTCAATCTTGTTAATTTTCCAGTGTCTTTTTCCTGAATATCTGGTCGGGAATATTAAGACGCCGCTCTTTATATTTCAATCGTCTTTCGACAGCTTTCAGGTGAGGTCATTAATTTTATGAGCAAGAATTAAAAAGTAATTATTGATGACTAGAAAGCATATAAATTTACTGTTATGTACAAAACTCTATCACTGTTATACACAAAAACTTTCATTGTTTAAAAGTATAAAGCATTTATTAAACAGAACAACAATGATGATTTTTATGTATAACAATGATAATTTTTATACATAACAGTGATATTAAAAAACTGAGTTCACGATGAACTAGAGTTTGCACAAGTTTTTATCCTACTTACTAATGTGGTGACTTTTTTAATTATTATATAATTTGATTTGTAGATAGAGAACAACCTAATACCTGCTGTGGGTGGTATGAGTGAATGGAGAAATTGTCTAACAAACATAACACGTTGTAATTCTACTCAATTAGGAATCATGCAAGGTATACATGTACCCTATTAATGATTGTGTACTTATGAATATTTAAAGATAATATTTTTTCATCATAAATTAACAAATCACGGTTTCAGATTTTCGAACAAGTTCGATTGAGACATTGATGAAACTGAAGCAGCGATGGAATAGAGGAATGTTTGTCCACTCTTGTTATCTTCATGGCCATATCTTGAAAAGAGAGGAGTGGATGTGTTCATCTGTCATCGGAAATGATGTACTTGCAAATAAAGTGAGATTTCGATTTACTAGTGTAATTATAATCTTTGATTTCTTTTATTCTTTTGTGATATTAATCTTGAAAAGATTTTTCCATTCCATTTTAGCTCTCACGTTGCCTTCTCGCAATTTTATGATTTTTTATTGTATTGAAATTTATCCCATCTATTGATAATTTTTCCATTTTGCAATACTATGGAGAAAAAAAAGTTTTTGGTCCCAAAATTTATCCATAACTTATCTACTGTCCATTTTTTATCCGAAAAAATTTTAACTGTCTAATTTTGATCCCATAACTAATTGATTGTCCAATTTCGGTCGAAAAATCGCGAACTACGTCGTATATAAGTCACGTGCCGGTAAATTTGGAGGTTTCCAATACCTTCGATGACGTGGACATTGATTTTTTTTTTATGTTTTTTAATCAATTAAATTATGTGTAAACAACCCTATAAATTAAATCAAAATTAACATTTAAAATCTACAAAATAAAAATGATTATATTTTACGGCACGTGACTTGTGTGTGACCGAAAACAACGTTTTTACAATTTTTCGGTGAAAATTGGACCAAATTTAGATAATTAATTGAGTTATGGGATTAAAATTGGACATTTAATTTTTTTGGGACGAAAAATGGACAGTAGATAAGTTATGTGACAAGAAAAAATCTTCAAAAAATATGCGTTCATCTGTTTCTTTATTTGGTCTGTATTTTTGTTGCGGTTATTTTGCAAAGTATGGTAATAATATATTTGGGGCAATATGTAATTTGCAGACAATTAAGGAGGCTATTAGTGACTGGTATTTCGATAGAAGTTGTTTTCAGGAGATTGATACTCAAAATGAGTTGCCACGGAACTGCAGCAATCCCTTTTTTAACTGGGAGGATTTCTACCAATTATGTCTCGACGTGGTACGCCCTTATAATGGATCCAACAAACTAAGAATTTGTAATTCTTGATGCCTTATTATAAAGCACATTCCTGAAACCTGATATTACATTAATTATACTACGAATCACTCTCCTGTGTACCACATGCACCAATAAAAAATGGTGCACTCTAAACCCTAACCCCTAAATAGTGAACCCTAAATCATATTTGAACCATTTGGGCCGGGTGAACCATGAACCACTTGTGCCGAGTGAACCATGAACCTCTCGGGCCGGGTTTGGGGTCGGGTAGGGTATTAAAAAAAATTAAAAAAAACATCTAAAACTGAAATTAAAGTTAAAAGAAAACCGAAATTGAAAAAAGAAAAAAAAGTTAAAACTAAAAAAAAAATAAAAAAAGAGCTTTTAAAATTAAATTGCACCAATTTTATTGGTGCATGTGGTGCACAGGAGAATTTGTCTTATACTACTGATATTAATCATATAGTATATATATTTTTTTATGTTTTTTACATGATTTTGGGGTTCTTTGATTTCATTTTCACATACTATATTGTAATTGTACTTTCTGAAAGGAAAATCAAAGAGTAGCCTACAATACATTACATATTTTCTTAAACAAAGCATGACCCGGATACTTGATTGAGCTCGATTAGACAACGGAATAAGACAACATAAAGCTATATATATATGATCGTCCATCAGCGAGTTGATTGAACCTAAGGATTTTTGAACCTGAGTCGACTCAGTGTTTATCTAGTAGTGTGTATTACAAAAATATTGTATAATAAACGATTTATCTAGTCGTTAGTTAAATTGGGTTCGGTTAGTTAATGTTTACCAATGTTTTGTAATATGTTAAAAAATGGAAATTCAAAGAAAAGGTAAAGAACTTTATAAACGTAAATAAACTAAATTAATTCCTCAAATAAGAGATAAAATACGAGAAAAAAAGTTTTTTGGTCCCATAATTATTTTTCTGTAATTTATTTTTCGTCCCAAAAATTTTAACTATCTATATTTGTTCTCATAACTATCTTGATTGTCAATTACGGTCCCATTTTCATCGAAAAGCAGAAAATTTAATCGGTTTTAGTCACGTGTTGGTTAAAATTGGAGGTTTTTTCGAGGTTGATTACCGTTTTCAATGAGGGAAACGACATCGGTTAAAAATTGTTGTATGTACGTTGTTAAAGAGTTGGTCTCCCATGAACCACGTCTATACTATGAACTTTGATTATTTGACAAATTTCACTCATTTTCAACACATTTTTCTAAACCACTAAACTTGACTCGTATTATACCTTGGATAGGATCAAATATCATGAATTAAAAACAAGGTTTGTAGCATGAACCAGAATTATACAAATTTTTGTCGTTGTTAAAAGAGACAACATCAATTTTTAGAACGGATTTTAAAATTGTTGATGCCGTAGGTCCAGTCAACAACATTGAATCATTGCAACCTTTGCCTCAAATAATGAAATCTTGAATTTCCAATTTGTAGGCTACTACCCCTATGCTTTTAGTATTTTGTTAATTCAAAAGGAACATCTACTAGTATTTTCTTTGTTTCAAACCCAACTCCATATCTAACCCTAGAAATTTGAAATAATACTCCTCTGTTATACTATAAGTTTCTTCCTTTCCTTTTTCCTCCGTCCCACAATAAGTTTTCTGTTTTTAAATGGAAAAAGTAACTTCATTACCCATAATTTTTATTCTTACTTTTCACACAATATTACAAAGAATGCCACTCACTACTCCACTCATTACTCCAGATACCTTTTTCCTCTCTCTCAATACCCACAACTACCATTCATTTTTATTATTATTTCCTAAACAAGAAACTTATACCAGGACGGAGGGAGTAAGACTTTAATATCATGGAAAAATGACAGTTAATTAAATATATATAGGATGGTGGTTGCAAATGCCACGAAACTTTGCACAACATTTACTAGATGCAGCTCGCAATTAAACAAGAATATATAGCATAATAAAATACACTTTCTAATCCTGATATTTTTCTTAATGCTACAAGTATACACATAAACTTCTACATCATTTGCACTGACGTTGTAGTCCACATTTCCATTACTATCATCATCACCAATCTGCAAAAAATATCCAACTTTTTCAATAATCATGAGAAAGAGGTAAATCATTAAGAATTCATGAACATATATAATATATATGTACTATATAAAAACGGAGAGTCTTGTGTGAGACGTTTGCTACAGATTAGACTAGTTACCGTCCTCCTTCCCACGTGAGGTAACGAAGTAACACATTCCAAGTCCCATTGAAAAACAACTAATCCTCCAACAACAATGGCTATCAATTTCCCCGATTTATTCCCTACCATCGCCAAAAATAAAATAAAATTACATAACAGAGATTATTAATTTATTGAGTATTAATTTAAAGTCGTGCAGTTCCATCATACCTTCACTCGTGAACGTGCCAAAGCAGCCGCTCCCATAATAATTGTAGCTAATAAAACAACTATCCAAGTAAATTTCGCCAGAAATCGAAAACCTGCATTCATCATCGCCCGCAATCTGCACCGCATTGCTCACACATTCGCCACAGCCGCAGCTCCTCAAGCTCCCCCCACACTGCGCTAAAACACGAAAAGATTCGTATTTCGTCTCACAAAATCCATCTCCACTCATAACACAATCTTCCAGGCTTGCAAATGCTGCATATTTCATTTCTTCAAATCTACTTCTCTTGATCTTACGCTTGCTGCAATCCTTGTGGAAGATCTGATCATAAGGCATTGGATTTGTCTCGATTTTCGACACATCTTCTGTTTTATGAATATTAAGGGTGTTGGCAGAGTGTAATAGTGGAAGAAAACAGAGGAACAAGATTTGGAGGAAATCCATTTGGGGTTGTGGTTAATCATCAGTTGAATCTTGATTTTTTTTTTTTAAACCGTTGGCTGTTTACTTTCTGTTGAGAAATCAGGTGGTGATTGTGATAAAGATGAAGAATTTATGCCTTGTAATTTTTGTTAGGTCAAAAGGATCATTCTTCTCTTTTTCATTTTTCTAACCTAACTCTATCTAATTTCCTGGAAAATTATGGTTATATGAGTAAAAGTTTATCAAGCATATAATGCACGCATTTATATACATTTATTTGTTTATTTGTAGCTTTAGAATGAGCAAATGTTTCTAGCTTTTATGGTATGAATTATGATTCAACAAGAAATGATTTCTTGTAGGCGGTGACAAATGAGATGGAAAGATAATTGGTTGAATCTTTTTTATTACTACTCTTGAAGAATATTATGTTGAAGTCAAAAGTATTGTATTTATCAAGTGCACCGTGTAGTTCAAATGCATTTTTTAAATATTCGATTTTATTTCATTGATATTTTTTAAAATTGAATGTTTAAAAAATGCACTTGAACTGCACGGTGCACCTGATGTACCGGAGACCTACTTGTATTATTTGATTTATTTCACTCATTTCTTTTTAACTCACTAAACTTTACTCA
The DNA here is from genome assembly GCA_037126765.1 of Stenogyne calaminthoides. Lineage (NCBI taxonomy): Eukaryota > Viridiplantae > Streptophyta > Magnoliopsida > Lamiales > Lamiaceae > Stenogyne > Stenogyne calaminthoides. Next base: position 34,984,744 of record JBBCBC010000011.1, read on the forward strand.
TATCACACCCTGTAGGTTCACATGCCTACAAATTAAAAATAAAGTTCATAACATGAATCAAGTCTATACAAATTTTTATTTGTAGAAATTACGCAACACCGAACATGTTCCAGTTTCATACTAAATCTAGTGATCATTCATTTTCTATACAAGTTAGGTGATAATTAGAAGTGATTGATAATTCCATCAATCACAATATGAGGTCCTAATTGGGTTCATAGTCACACAATAGTATCTCTTGTGTTACGTCGTTAAATGATTGCCACGCACGTTTTATAGTGATTATTGTTTTAGTATTAAAATTTTGTTAGGTCTTATATGCATCAAGTGTACCGTGCATTTCATAGTGTATTTTAAAATTTTGTAACTTGTTGCACTAAAATTTACGACTTGTTATATTGAAACGTGCAATTATGATTTAAGAATACAGATTACACGTTTTAGTGTAATAAGTTATAAATTTCAATACAACAAGTTACAAAATTTTAAAATATATTATGAAGTGCATGATGCACTTAATGGATATAGGACCTAAAATATCTCCTATTAAAATATACCCCATATATGTACCTAAAATATCTCCTATCCAATGAAGGATATATTTTTACCTCATAATTTTAATTCTTCTATCCTCCCTCCTTAATTTTACTGCGAGTGAATGTCAAAATTTGATGTTACTTAATTTTATACAAATTCTCTAAATCAATAATTTAATGACATAGAGTCTTGTAATTATATACATTAATTACATCGTACAATTTATGTTCGTACAATTTATGTGTATTTTAAATTTAATTATTTTATTAGAAGATATTAAAGCAAAGACATATATGCACCAAGTGCATGGGCTGATCTTCATTGGGGCTGCACCTCCAACCCTGTGCAAGCCCCAACTAACGTGTTATATATCTATATATTATATGTGAATAAAATACAATATATAAATTTAAGTCCAACCCAATATTATTTTCTATTTTGTATTTAATTTACAATCATTAACCAAAAATTAAAGTTCATCCACACACTCTTCATTCACTTATTAAATCACGGTATAATATGTTGTTTGGGCTTAATATAATTTTGTTTCTCTAATTATGTCATGTCCCCCTTCTTTTTTATCTAATTAAAGTTTTAAATTCAAAAACATTAAAAAAAGTATTGCTATTTTTCAAGAATGTTTCATCCACATCAAAACTTAAAAAGAAATTTTGTTTAATTAATTGTAATTTTGGATGTATTTGCTTGAAATAAACCTTCCACACAAACATTAAGAGTACAATAATTTGAATATTTTTTTTTTTTAATTTATTTATTTAACTTGTGCAAATAAGACTAAGCACATAAATAAGAGTAATCCACACAAATATCAAAAAATTAGTTCATAAATTTCAATCTAAATATACAATGTTCTAGAATCAAATGATTCTAGAACCTATAAAATCTCAATTACAAAAAAAAACTTTAAAAAATAAAAAATAAAAAAAGAAAGAGAAAATTAGATTAACGCAGATGATGAACGGTGAAAATTCTCAAGCTAATACGTCAAGAAATGAAGGGGAAAAATGGGGGCTGCTCAAAAAGTGTGTAGGGTTGCGTGGGGTGAATCCCTAAAATTTGCTGTCTTCTCTAATTCTGTGTTCTGAAAATCAAAATTGCTTGATGTCACTTCTACTTCAAGACACGATTTATTAAAAAAAAAAGTGTTTCTAATGTTTAAATAGAGATCCAAAACACTATTGAAATAGAGTGGATCTCATGTGCACCTGGATGTACCTTGTATTCATAGTGTATTTTAAAAGTGTTTAACTTAATGTACTGAAAAGTGCGACTTATTTATACAGAAAAGTGCAATTGTGAATATATGAACATAGTTGCATGTTTCTGTTTGGAATAGTTGCTTGTTTTTGTTTTCAGTATAATCAAGACGCTTTTAAAAACGACTTATTTATGAAATCACGGTCTTCACAAGATAATAGAAACCTAGGCATTGAAATATGTTTGTAAAAGAGTAGCAATTAAAATATTAAATGCTCACGTGGCCAGCAATCTATCTGTCCTCGAATTTTTACACGGTAATTCGGCAAGGCAAGTTGATGCTATATATGAGCTTCAAATTAATGGAATAAATGGGCCGACACTTTTGATTGCTGAGCCCAAGTACTGAGCCTCCATTTTTCTTGGGCACAGGTTATTAGCACCCCTTTTTAGGAAATGCACCACCCAGATTAGTTCACCACTCAATTTCCTTATTCTAAAAAAATCGGTGATAATTTTCGTAATTATAAATAAATTTCGACAAACTATTTATGAAACTTTTAATATTTTTTGAGAAATTTACGATATTTCTCTTTACAAGAGGGTCCCGGAAAAATTTTGAAAATAATTTTAGAAAAAAAAATATATTTTGAAAATATACCAAAATTTTATAGTATCTTCGAAACTTTAAGCCGAAATTTGATTATAGTAGGTTACTTAAAAAATTCGGTGACAATTTTTGAAATTATACATAAATTTCGACAAAATATTTATGAAACTTTTTAATATTTTCGAAAAAGTTTGCTGATATTTCTTTATAGTAGGTTCCTGAAATATTTCGGAAATAATTTTTGAGAATAGATATATATTTCGTAAACTTGTTTCGAAATTATGTAATATTTTTAAACTTTCAGCAGGGTGTATGCGATTAATTAAGTAAAAGATGGTGCATTTCCTAAAAAGGGGGTGCTAATAACCTGCGCCTTTTTCTTGATAAATTATTTTTTCTTGGCCCAATTACTCTTTTCCTTTCTTCTTCCTAGATTTTTTCCTTCGTTCTGAAAAATTAGACACATGATTTGTATCAAAAAATGCTCAATTTTCCTTAAAAAAAACACAACATTTTTTCAAATCAAGTTCAATTAACTAAAATTAGGCAATAAAAACATAAAATTAAATAAAAAATAAACAATTAATGAGCAATAAAATTATACAATTTTCACCGAATCAAAATGAAAATGTGATATTATAAAGTTTAAAGTTCAACCACGATAAACATATCTTTAGACCCTAAACAGATAATTTTATTATCTTTCTGGCCATCAATAGATAAAACTCCTTAATTTTAACTACAAATTTATGAATAGAGGTTTGGGTTTTTTAAATAAATTTATGAAATATTGGATTTTACGGACATCACCTGACATAGATTTTAAATCTAATTAAGAGAGATTTAGTATTCTAAGATATATTATTGCGTACCATAAATACGTCCGATTTAACATTAGCGTATATATGTGTGTGTTTTTATTTAACTCGGTATTCAGTTTAAACATTGATTAATTCAGGGGACCAAAACTTATCGTCTATTAACATGGCCCATTCAAGCCAGAGAAAAACACTCTATGGACTGACACATCTCAAGAATTGATCGTACCAAGGTGTTTCGAACTTGACACCTTGAGGGTTCAAAATTTAAAATTCATATGACTTTAGAAAAGTAAATATTGAAAACCACTTCTATTTTTTAATTTTTTTTTGGGCTCAAAGGAATGAATTACAATAAGTGGTGCTCCTGAGCGAGCGACAAGATATGTCGAGGTATATCATCTCCAACCCAAGCTTGAGGGGGTAGAGATTTTGTTGCCAACTTAGACCGTTTATGAGCTTCAGTGTTGTGCTTGCGCAGGCAGTAGTGAATTTCCGACATTGGGGAATTCCGAACCAGTCCCCGGGCCCCCAGGATCAGACTTTCTTCGTAGTTTTTGTATGGGCTCTCCGTGGAGATGACATTTATAGCTTCCTTGGAATCCGAAAGGATTATAATTGGCTCCCTTGATAAAGTGTTCCAATAAGACAGTCCATCCCTGATGCCAACAATTTCGGCAGCAAGTACCGAGCCCTGGGGGTTGATTTTATGGAATCCAGCCGCCAGAGGTTTGCGATTCTTATTGAGGATAAAGAAGCCCATTGCAAAGGCCCTTGAAGATTCTTTATAGGCTGCATCGACCTTCATAATGTAGACGTCTCTATATTTGTCAAAGTTGAAAGAGGGTCCTGGATCGACCGTCTGGCATTTATTGAGTGTGAGTTTATTCTTCTCAAAGTGGAATTGTTCCAGGAAGGTTTCAGTCCAGCTGGCTAGAATATTCCGCCTTGGTGGGGCTCCACATTTATGGTGTAGGATGTCGCATCATTCCTTCTAGACCCCCCACATTTTAGTAGCAATTTGTTCCATTTCGGAGCCTGCCTTTGTTAATATCAGATGAATGGCCAAACTATCCGTGTCAGCTCGTTTCGCGGTCATGATAAGAGGTCACCACTTTGAGTTGCACCAGGCTTCTTTGACTCCCTGACAATTAAAAAAAGAGAACATGATTAGTACTAGAATTATGGTGTCCGCAAAGACCACAACTGGGGTAAACCGGGACATGATGAGCTGAAAGGTTGGCCTCAGCTGCGATAGCATTGTGGGCTATTTTCCAGATAAAGATTTTAATTTTTGGAGGAATGTCGAGGTTCCAAATTTTGAACCAAAAACTGGGGATCGTGCTAGGGGAACCCGTCCCCCTGTTGTTAAAAAAGAAAAGAGCGGATCTCATGTGCATCCAAATGCATCGTGCACTCATAGTGCATTTTAGAATCGTGCAATTTTTTATACTAAAATATGCAACTTGTTTACATTGAATCGTGCAACTATTTTTCCATATTAATAATTGCATAGTTTAGTATAAACAAATTGCATCTTTCATTATAATAAATTGTATGATTCTAAAATATATTATGAGTGCATTGTGCACCTACCTGCATACAAACTTAATCATAAATGAGATTTTATTTCAATATCTTTTTTATGGAATTTTTGTGAGAATGAACGTATTGAGCTTGCTACTTTTCCTTTGCCCGGTACTCCTTCCAATTCCTTTTTATAAGCTGTTTTGACCTTCCATATAATTTAAATATTGTAATGCATTTTTCAACGTCAATCAAATATGTTTTTTTTCCTAATTTACTCCTAGAATATTCCAATTCCTTTTAAAAATCAGTTTTGATTTTTCACATAATTTGCAATTTAAATGATGTAATGCATTTTTAAGGTCAATTGATTGTGTTTTCTTCCTAATTACCATGTAAACCCCGTATATACGCGGGATTTAAAATATATTTTTTATTAATTTTAATTGAAATATTTAATTAATTTAATTACAAATACAATTTTATATTTTGATATTATTTGTGCATATTTTCATTCATTTTTTTATTCTAAATTACTTACTCCCATTAAAATTAGATGTCATGTTCATTTCAGTCTTATACATTATTTACATAATACATGTCGTTTTGACATTTTCACTTATCATTATCTCATATATATTCCTAATGATTATATTTCATGATTATTAAAAATTTATTTTTTTCAACAAATGTGTTGTATGAATAATTTTCTAGCCAATAGTATTTATTTTTATAAATATTTAATTAAAAAATAAGATTAATGTTGGCATAAAAAAATTTAAATGATCATAAAAATTAATTATTATAGGTATATATGATATAATGAGGGGAGAAAATATCAGAAAAAACATTTATTGTATAAATATTATAAAAGACTAAAAAGGCATTAAGAAGAATGAGAGAGGGTAATTTAGAATAATAAATGAATGAAAACATGCCTATATAATATTAGAAAAAAATTAAATTTATAATTGAATTAATCAAACTAATTAAATAATTAAAGTATTTAATTTAAAATTAATTATATAATAACTATTTTCAATCTCGTATAGACGTAGTACGTGTCTGGTTACATGCTAGTGATATTTAAAAATAATAAGAGGGAGTATAAATTTATAAATTATAAAGTATCTATTTAATATAAATTAATATATATGTTTTGAAGATGAAATATTTTAAATATAGTAACCACATAAATGGAGTGATTCATAATTAATAGATATAGGAGATAAATGGAAGGTAAAAATATCAAAATTAAATAAATGAATGATTGAAATTAAAAAATTAATAATAATACTAAAAATAATTTCTCACAAAAATTTAGAGATTTGAAATAAAATCACCAAATGAATTGGGGGTGATTCGTCTTTAGTAGGTTGGAGATTCATCCGTAGAGTCGTTAAAAATTACAATTTCCAATATTTTGGATAAAATTCCAAAACATCAATTAATAATTTTTCTTAATACATACAGTATTAATTAAACTAAAGTGACATTCACTTTGTATTGAAAAGAGTATGAATCTTAATTGAAAATTAATAATATTTCTTAATACATATGCATTAATCTAAGTGACGTTCATTTAGAATTGAAAGGAGTATGAATCTGAATTGAAGAACTAATAAATACTAAAGCCAAAGAAAAGATTCACCAATAACAAAGCAACACACCGTGTAGGCTACGAAAAGAGCAAATCACAGCGTAAAAAATCACCCTGCGTCGCAGAGAATCATTTCCCGACTTCCAATAGTAACTCAATACTATTCTGGGCGTCCATTGCCGCTTTGCCATTCTGCATACACAAAACTTGTTGCAGGACTTCACAAAATATTTTCTGCCTCCTAAAACCCTCTCCCATTTGTCATTCTCGCCCCCACACTCTCCATTAACGGCCTTTCGCTCCGGAATTGCCTTTTCATCTCCCATTTTTCACGGTTGCAGAGGTTTGTTATCCCCTGATCTCCTCCTTCCATGAATTTTTCGTTTCTTTTTTGGGTAATTTTTTGAGTTTTTACGCGTTGTAGGTATAGTTATTTCTGAATAGGGGTTTACTGGTTTTGCTTTCATTTCGTGTTTTTCGTTTTCGTTCTCCACATTGTGATGAAAAGGTGGTTTCTGAAACGGAAAAGAATTAAATATCTGTTTACGTTACGCGTGATTTCGTTTGCTCTGTTCTTCACTGTTTGAAACTGTTTAAACATGCATTTTTTATGGATATGTGTATTGCTTGGAGCTTAAGTTTGATCACTGTGTAATTAGCGCGGAACGGTTATAATGGAAGCGATTTTTGTGTGGGACAGGATTTTGGGTTTAATGCCAGAAGAATTTATTAATCTATTCGCTAACCTAATTTGAATTTTCCTTTTTAGTTAATTGATTAATGTGATATGTATCTGCCATGCTCGTCTTTATTCCAGTGAAATAGAGTGCTCTGCCTTAATCAGATTATCTAGTTTTCGTTTCAATTTTTTCATTTTCTTGTATTTCTGTTCCATCTCATTTCCCCCATTTTCCAGTTTCTTGCATGATACATGATCAGGAAGTCCAGAATAGCAATAGCTTTCAATATAATCTTTGTGGATTAATTTGTGTGAGACGGTTAGTGTGATGGATCTAATTTAAATGTATTTGGACGATTTAAGGGTGAACGGAGTGATTAATGTTGCCCTTGGATAGAGGGATAGGGAGATGAATTTGAAATTTACTTCTTATTGAGTCTTGAAGTTCTTTCTTGAAATTCTGCCTTCAACTCAAATCTATTTTTTCTATGGTTGATTTTAAATCCATCACCTTTCACTTGTAACATTTTTTCAGGTGAATTAGTCGCAATTCAACTCCATTTTTTCTATGGCTCCGGAAAGAAATCCTCAAGTTCGAGAGGCCTTCACTGCTATGAGGAGATTAGGGATTGATTACGAAATCGTGAAACCAGTTCTCAAGCGGCTATTAAAACTGTATGGCAATAACTGGAATCTGATTGAGGAAGATAATTATCGTACACTTGCTGATGCCATATTCGAGGAACAAGATGACAAGGTTTAGATTCTAACTTATGATGCAAATCTACATATTTCTAGGCAAGTTACTTACAAGAATGTTTTAGGAAGTGCATTGAAGTTAACTAGATTAGTTTGGTTTCTTTTAGCTTCTAGTTGCTTTTCTGTATAATATTCTCAATACATCAGAAGTCACACAACTTTTATTCTTAAATGCATGTGTTATAAACTCTCAGATGAAGCTTGATATTACAAACTTTATGGTGGTGTTTCATTAGATCATTAGGATCAGCCATTACTTGGGCATTTTTGGTACTGGCAGCAGAATTTTCTTTTTCTTTTGTAACAAATTAATGCTGTTGTAATCAATTTCCTTTTTGTTTTATTGTTCCCAGTTGAAGGTTGAGAAAAACGATGATGTAATGGATGAAGATGAAGATCCGGAACCTGCACCGAAGCGACAACATAAAGAAGATTCTAAGGCTGTGATCATCTCTAATGTGTCCAGCAGACGAAACGGTAATACAGATACCACACACGTACCTCATCGATGTTTGAGTGAATTGCCGACTGGAAGCAGAGGCAGGGGTAATCCTGTAAAATCAGACGAAGGAAACTCCTCTTTCCACCCTGCATCAGATTCTGCACATTGCACCCGTCATGATGCTGAAACTGATGTTCCTAATACAATAGTGGCATGGGAACAGAAGCCTAATGAAAGGTTGTTCCGTAAAGTTGACGACATAACAAAAGGCACGGAGAAAGTCAAGATCTCTCTTGTAGACGAGATAGGCACTGAGAATCCACCTGATTTTGTGTATTGCCCGAAGAACATAGCTTATGAAAGTGCTCAAGTACACATCTCTTTAGCTCGTATTTCAGACGAGGACTGCTGTGCAGATTGCATAGGGGACTGCCTCTCGTCGTCCATACCTTGTGCATGTGCTGCAGACACTGGAGGAGAGTTTGCATACACTCCAGACGGTCTGCTTGACCCCAAGCTTTTAAAAGCTTGCCTCGCCATAAAGAATTCCACAGATACTAAAGACATGTTATTCTGTCATGACTGCCCTTTGCAGAGGGCCAAAAATGCTATCAAGCCTGGAAAATGCGAGGGGCATGCTATAAGAAAATTCATTAAAGAATGTTGGACTAAATGTGGATGCAATATGCTGTGTGGGAACCGAGTTGTTCAGCGAGGTATATCAAGAAATTTGCAGGTTAGTATTAGTAGTACATTAGTATGTTTATTGATAAGTTAGTTTGGAAAGTGTACAAGATTTTCAGATTCTTGCTACATAAATCATATAATCAATTCTAATTTTTTTTTTCTGATACTTATGCTTTTTTAGGTCTTCTTGACTAGCGATGGCAAAGGGTGGGGACTACGAACACTTGAAGATCTGCCACAAGGAGCTTTTATTTGTGAATATGTTGGAGAAATCCTGACTAACATTGAATTGTACGAAAGGAACGAGAAGAATAGTGGCAAAGACAAGCATGTATACCCTGTGTTACTTGATTCAGATTGGACGACAGAAGGAAATCTGAAAGACGAGGAGGCCCTATGCTTGGATGCAACTCATTTTGGGAATGTGGCTAGGTTTATTAATCACCGGTAGCTTCTTTACTCTTTTGCTATCATTGTCACGGTTAAAATTTTCTGTTACATTCTGTCATACTTTTAGATGAATGACATGTACGATGTGTAATTAAGCTTTGTTACCATCAGTCAATTGATCTTCTCTTTCTTGTTACAGATATCATATGGTAAATGCACGTTAGGTCAAAGTCAATTGTTAAACTCATGTACCGATCATATAGAAATAACTTGCTCATGGAGATCTGAATTTTTTGGTCTGTTTCTTAATTTTCTTACATGTTCAAACTTTTGGAAGTGTATTTTTCGTTACATCAGGTGGTGATGTTTCTATATACAGTGTTCTTCTGGTGTTGCATTATTATACATATTTGCTTTGTTTTTTATTGCAGGTGCCATGATGGTAACTTGATTGACATTCCAGTGCAGGTCGAGACTCCTGATCGCCATTATTATCATGTAAGATTGCTGTTTAACACAAAAAGTTCCCCTACTGCAATTTCTTCTCATAATTAATGAATTGTATTTTTACGTACTATGTTCTTATCGTTTTCCTGTTTATAGGTTGCCTTTTTCACTACAAGAAAAGTAAAAGCTCTTGAAGAGCTTAATTGGGTAAGTAATTTAAATGGTTTACACTGAATGAGGATAGGGAAGAGGACGGTTTAAAATATTTTAATATTTTCAATATATATTTTATATGAGCAAGTCTTGTATGAGACCGTTTTATAAACGAGTTCCGTGTGATGGCGAAAGATACATCACTTTGTCAACAAAATTGTAGTATCATTTTAAAGGTAATTTTTATCCCTTCTTAAAAAACTTCACATTAACTAGATTTACATTTTTCTTTGACTTTTTAATGAAGGGGAGTCTTTTATGAGACGATCTTCTTAGTATCTGGATCATACTTTCCATCCATCTTATTTATAAGATTGTCTCATGCAAGTTTTTATCAATGATGAATTTTGGTTCAACTCACACGATATTGTCTTACAAGCGAGTATTTCGATTGATTGATGAAATTTTATCCAACTCACGTGAGACGGTCTCACAAAAGAGTATCTCTTGATGTATATGATATAATTTGCAGGACTATCAAATTGATTTCGCCGATGAGGAACATCCGATCAAGGCTTTTCGTTGTCGCTGTGGAAGTGCATACTGTAGAGACATTGGTGGCAAAAGATAGCATTTTGTGCATTCAAGAATGGATTATTTTTGTCTCACAAAAGCCATCTCCACTCATAACACAATTTTGCAGGCTTGTAAATGCTGCATATTTCATTTCTTCAAATCCACTTCTGATCTTATGCTTGCTGCAAGCCCTGTGGAAAATCTGATCATCAGGCCACTGATTCATTTCGATTTTCATTCCATCGTCTGAAATCTGGATTCTTGCTGGCATATTTTTGCCACACAAATCATTTGACCGAACTGGGAGTTTGCTGACAATGATTGTGCATTCATCGCGGCATATATCGTTTCTTCTTAAAACACCCCTAAATTTTGATTTATTGATGATCATCAGCCACAATGGTTTCAAAGAACTTCGATTTTGATGAACTTGAAATGAATTGATCGAAAAGATTTGGGAAGTAATGCATAATGTGATGGATTTGGTGAGGTTTGGTATGAACAGTGACTGTATGTTAGCTTCTGGTTATCAAGGGTGTTAACTGAGTGTTAATGGAAAAAAACAGAGGATCAAGATTTATTTTGGAGAAAATCCATGTGGGGTTGTGGTTAATCATCACTTAATGCTTGATTGAATCTTGATTTGTTCTTTAAAACCGTTGTTGTTTACTTTCTGTTGAGAAATCATATCAGTTGGTGTCTTGGTGATTGTAGTAAAGATGGAGATATCATGCCTTAGAATTTGTTAGTTCAAAAGGAACATGCATTTTTTTTTCTAACCCCACTCTATCTGATTTCCTGGAAAAATGGTAGTGTTAGATGAAATTGATGAACAAAAGTTTCTCAAACATGTACACACACATTTTGATATATGTATATACATTTATTCATTTTTTGTAGATTTAAAATGAGCAGAATTTTCTAGCTTTTATGGTATGAATTCTGATTGGTTGTCAAATTATATTCATTATATTTTCTCTAACACTATATAATGAACCTATTGAGTGTCAAATTATATTCAACATGAAAATATTAGATCTCTTATACATATAAATATATATATTTGTGAATTTTATATATTATAAGAAGATACTGATACAACTTATTTGTTAAATGTCAAAAATTATATATATTTTAAAATTTTGTCAAAAATTATATGCTTTGTGTTGTAATTATATTTGTATTCATATTATAGATCAATGTTTTCAGGATCGAACCGGTGATCGAACCGGACAAACACCGGTCAGCGATTCAACCGGTCAGACCGATTCAATCGGAGCTTAAACATATATCTTATAAATTCAATATAAAATAAGTATACACCTACTTCAATATGTATATGCAATTATACATTACATATTATATTGGGAGGGAAATTACACAAACAAAAAACTAAAAATCAATCGAAAAAAAAAAGAAAAAAGAAAAATTGTTCGGACGCAGCCATAGAAACTAAAAATTTAAACTTACTTCATGTACCATATATCTAGGCCGTGTTTTTTATGGTCATGGGTCATAAAGTGTCTACAATAGTTTAGGTGCGGTCATGGCCCATTAAAGGAGAGAAATAAAGTATTAAATTAATAATTGAAACGTAAATTGGTTTCATACGCAAAGAAAAACAAAACACACTCAGTGCCGCAGATCTGGTTTCATCTTCTTCTTCAAATCTCTACAAACTTTCATATTAAAATTGGGCATCCCCACCGCGCGCCATTGAATCTACAACCTGAATGCCGGCGAATCTACGTAAAAAATAGCGCAGAGTCAGGTTGACCGACGCTTCGGCCGGTTCAACCGCTTCACGTTTGACTCCGCTTTTTGCGCTTTTGACCGGCAGTTTGAGATACCGGCGGCTTGACGCTCCTAATCGGCGGTGATAATTTCATATCAAAAAAATAATATGAAAGAACCAGTCAAATCAGTTTTTACCGGTTCGACCGATAAAATAATTTTTAGGGGTTTTTGAACCGATTCTCGGTTCAACCGGTTGAACCGGCCGGTCCGGTTCTGACAATTCAATGGTTTTCAAATTTAGGGTGATTTTTACTTTTTATATATATATATATATATATATATATATATATATATATATAATGTGCAATACATTAAACATGTTTTCAAATTTAGGGTGATTTTTAGGCCCAACAGTGTATATCAGTGGAATATAGTTGACTGAACATTTGTTGTACATATGAATTTTAAGAAAATAGTTATTTATTATTACTTAAAGGTATAAAGTTGATTTTTGCTATGTAATAAATGGTAAGTAGTGATATTTGTATAAATTAAATGAGATAAAAATTATTTTAGTGTTGAAAAAGTAATGACATTAAGTCTAATATTGAGGTGTTTGAGCGGTATAGATAAAAGAGAAAAAAAATTATCACCATTTATAGAAATGTTCAATTAAGTTTGGGATGAACTATTTTAATAAATGTTTAATTAAATTTGGAAAGGAGGGAGTACTATGTTTCTTAATTTTTTAATAAAAAAATGCATAACTTAATAGAGGACGAAGATAACAGTTTTTATTACATTTTCACAGTGTTGTTGAAACCGGACCAGACTGACTGGTTGAACCGAGAACCAGTCCGATTCCACCTTAAAAATCGTCTCCAACCGAACCGGTCAAAAATCAAAAAAACCGATTCGACCGTTTTCTCCTTTTAAAAAAAATATTTATTACTTTGAATTAAAAATCAATTTCTCACCAATCTTTCTTGCAAATATGGATCTAGGTCCACCTTCGTCTCCTTTTATAATATTTTATCTCACATTTCCTCTAATACTCATTCGATGATCCACCTCCTTTTTTATATTACTTCCTCTCACATTTTCCTCTAATATTTACTCGATGTGGAACAAAAATATGAAGACCACCTTTTCCCCCTTTTATATCACTTTCTCTCACATTTTTCTCTAATACTTATTCGATGTGGGACAAAAATATGAGATTCACCTTTTCCCTTTTTTTATATTACTTCCTCCTACATTTCCTCTAATATTTATTCGATTTGGGATAAAAATATGTTAGTTTTTCCCATTACCAAGTTATTTTGAAATATATTCTTTCCTTCCACAAGAAAAATGTCACATTTACATTAATTCTATGCCTCAAGTTTGATTAATAAATGTTAAATATAAATATTATAAATGCATTGATTAATTGAATATTTTTAAAAATAGTATAATATAGAAAATATTGAAAAACAAATAAACAAATATTATTTTAATAGCATCGGTCCAACCGGTTGAACCGCCAATCAATTCTCAGTCCGATTTGATCGCCGATTCAATTATGAAGTCACTGATTTTCAATTCAGTTGAGTCCAATTTAAGTGTATTTGGCTGAATTTGCATTGATAGCATGTTATAAATACTACCGTATATCTTTATGGATATTCACAACAAATATAGTAGTTATAATAACAATGATCATTATTAATTATAATTCTCTTATTTTGTATTTAAACAAGATTATGGGGGTAATAATAGCAGTCTTTGGACATTAAGGAAATTGATTGTGTCTCATGTTCAACCGATACACCATATATTTTATAATATATTTTAAAAATATGCAACTTATTATAATGAAGTATATAACTTGCTTTTACTGACCATACAATTTATTTTTTATATTAATAGTTGTAAAATTTAAATTTTAGTATAAATAAATTGCATATTTCAATACAATAAATTACATAATTTTAAAATACATTATGAAGTGTACCGTGCAAGTGGTGCATACAACACTTACCAAATTTCCTCAAAAAAAATGTGATTAGAATTTGAGTTTCTCATTTAAATCATGTTAAATTCTCTCTCTCATTTAAACTTTTTTATGTGGGTGCCCCAACAAAGAAACATAATCAATACTAATAATAGTGTTTATCAATTTAATTAAACCAGCTAATTACAAGGTGAGTCAAATCAAGCACTCACAAATTTGACGGTCCAGATTTCGCCAACACCCAATCATAATCCTCTTTTATTTTTCAGGCAAATATTACATAGATATATTTATTAACACAATCGTCTGTACAAATTACAATCATATGTCCGTCAAAAATAAAATTACAATCATATGCATTGGCCTTCATTTAAAAAGTCAGCACTCGACAAAATATTTCTCCACAAAATTTGCTAAATTCCAAAGTTGGATTATCGCGTAGTTACTATCAAATTCATTGCAATTTCTTCATATTTATTCTTAGATACTTGGGAAATCCGTATACCAATCGACATCAATATTCCCTCAAATTCTCCTGCTACTCCAAGCCCCAAAAGGTTCGTTCATCATATTCTTAAATTCTTGCTATTTTACATTAAAAAGCCCCACTTTAATTTCAGAATTCTTTGTGGCGTTTGTTGTTTCTTCATGTGATTTACTCTGTTTGGTGTATTTTATTTCCTCGAATTGGATTGTTCAATTTTTTAAAAATCTTTCTTCCGTTTTTTTTTTTTTAAAGTTTTATTTAAAGAACACTTTATGAGTTGTGTATCAATGGGGTATGTGTTAGGTTTTTTAATGGGTCGTTTTGTTATAATTTTCTCGAATTGAATTGTAGTGTTAAGTGATTCAAGTGGAAAAAATATCCAGAAAGGCGGATTCTTTATGCTGCAAAGGGAATGCTATCTATTTTTCATTTTTTTTAAAAATCAAACTGGTTGGATTTATTCTGAAAAATGGGCCTTGTACGAAGCTTTAATTGGGATAATGGAAGTTGATGATTTAAGGCCCTTTTGGTGGATTTTCAGTAATGGTTATAGGTGATTGTCAGGTTTCAGTTCTTTGCTATGTTTGAATTGGTATCTTAGTTTGATAATATTCTTTGTTCTGTAATTAGTACTAATTGATTCAGTTCATCACACGTGGAATAGATTAGACTGAGGTTTTCGAGCTCTATAATAGCTTGTGAGTTTTTGCGAATGTACCACTCATGACTTCTAACATAGTAGTTTCAAGTTTGTCGCTTTAGTTAAACAAACATAAGTAGTTTCAAGTTTGTCATGAAATATAGAATACTTCTTCATCCTCAAAACACTCTCTTCTGTTTGCTGTTTGAATTTTATCTATATCATGACGCAAATTTGTGTTTATACACATGTGTGTGTGTTTTTGTATATTCTGTTTTTGCATTAAAATTTGGCATATCTTGCAATGAGATCGAGTCATTTAAAGTTGAGACTCAGTCCAGGCTCTTTTTTAATATTTATTTTCCAGATGCAATGACTGATGAACATTCGAGGGATGTAGTTTATGAAGGATAGCAGTTCATTGTATTGGACGATAGTTTTGTTCATCTCAGGCTCACCATCATGCTATCAAGAAATTAGGTTATGGAAAAATTCGAGCATGGCAGTAAACAAGACATATTTTGACAGTCAAATGACATGGAAACCTCCGGAATTGACTTCAAGCGCCATTTCTTCTTTCTCCAATATGCACTCATCTACCCTAAAAAACATAGAGCACCTATTTTCGTCTGACATCCATTGTCCTCATTTGCCACCCAATACAAGTGGATCTACAAATTCAACTTTATATTCTGTTCAACCAAAAGAAACCCAATTTCCCCATTCAGATATGCAATCTACGCAACTAGATTCCTATTCTATGGAGAACATTGATGCTTCGTGGAATGCTATTGAGAACTTTCTAGATGCTTCTTTGGAAACCCCTTTCCAGAATGGCCAAATAGAGAAATCGACCGGTGTAACGGTACCAGGAGATTGGGCAGATCAGTTAATTGGTGTTGGTGATGATGCGCTCGGTTCAAACTGGAGTGATCTTCTTCTTGATGTCAATCTTCCTGAACAAGTCCCTCAGGTCTGTTTCTCAGTATCAAAAATTATTTATCCTTTTAGCATTTCAAAATTCTGATGTATTAGACTTGGGGCATGTTTGGTAGGCATGCTATGATATTTTCTTTCCTTGTACAACTGTTTGGTCGGTTTTATAAGTAGTGCATGCGGCCCGCATTAATCTTCCAACGTGGTACTTTAATAATCTTGCACCCCACCCCTCATACAAATTAATACGATTGATACAGTGAAATTCCTTCCATCAACACTGATAAATAATCTCCCTTTTAGGCTATTACTTAAAGCCTTTACCTCATCTCCCCTACCAAACATGCCCTTATGGCATGGAACTTTACGTTCGTGTTCCCTTCCTTTTTGCGTTTCAAAGGTCAGTCTTGATGGACTTTCTTGCAAGAAAGTTGCATATTTTGAATATTCAGCAGATTACCCTTTTCAGAATTACAGATTATTGCAATATTTTCGCTTCCAAAATAGATGTTTATATTCCTATTTATCCTTTGGCAACAGCTAAATGCAAAATGGCTATGAGCAGATTTTAAGTTTCCCTGCCAAAGCCCACTTTCATGATTGTGTACCATTTCCATTTTCTCAACATTAATAATTGGGTAAAGTTTTTTCCCCTTAATTTGCAGCAGTTTTCCTTTTTAGTCAGCTAACTTTTTCGAATTTGAAAATTGTCTCTTAAGTTTACCAAATTCAAATTTCCATCATTTTAGCATATGTTAAAAGGACGAAAAGGTTGAATCTGATAAACTCAAGGGACTATTTTCAAAGGTGGAAATGTTAGCGTACTAAAAAAACGTTTACCCTAAATAATTTTTGGGAGCTATGATTGAAACTTTTATACAATTTGCAGCTGCTCGATCTGCCACACAATGTCTATACTAGCCAGCCACAAATTCATCAGCCTGTAGCAAGTGGTAATGACAGTTCAGTATTGGCTTCTCCAACTGCATCCTCGACTAAATCAAGAATGCGCTGGACACCCGAACTTCATGAAGTCTTCGTGGATGCTGTTAACAAGCTTGGTGGAAGTGAAAGTGAGTTTGTTTTTGGGGCTTCTAACCTTTGATTCATGATTTCAAAATGATATTAAATTATACATCCTCCATTCCAATTTAACTGTCGTTTTTTGGTGTTTCACATAGAGTTAGAAAGTCATTTGTTACCTATAATTATTTGTATAAAATGACTAATGTACCCTTTTACAGATTGTCAATGAATCATTGATGGTCATTTATCACAAAAAATAGGAAAAGGGCAAAGTTCGATTTTTTCAAACAAAATTCTTGGAACAATAAGCAACAGACATTTTTTTTTCTCTAAAGCGACGGTTAAATTGGAACAGAGGGAGTGAGTTTTATGTTGTATTTACTATATGGATTAAATTGCACAGAGGCTACACCAAAGAGTGTTTTGAAGCTCATGAATGTTGAAGGCCTCACAATCTATCAGGTTAAGAGCCACTTACAGGTACGAAGAAGTTATTCTGTTTCGATTCTGGTTTTTCTGCAGGAAGGAATTCTTCCTTACTCTACTTAATTACAATGCTTTGAAATTTTAGAAATACAGAACTGCCAGATATATTCCGGAGCCATCAGAAGGTAGATATTACATCTCAATATTTGTGTTTTTTATGTGAGACTTGATGATATCTCATCCTGTTCGTTTGATTTGCAGGGACTTCAGAAATGAAGTCGAAAACTGCAACTGAGATGAAAACTTTGGACATTAAAACGTATCTCTCTCTCTCTCTCTCTGTGAAACCTTTGTGTATAGGCTGCAGAATACCTTTGATTTTATTCAATTTATGTTTTGGACTTTTTTCTTTTAATGGCAGGACACTGGGCATAACTGAAGCTCTAAGAGTGCAAATGGAAGTACAGAAGCAGCTACACGAACAGCTCGAGGTATGTGAAAGACGAATTCTCATATTTCTTATTCTTGAAATAAATTCTTGGGTTGACTTACCGAAACACCCCTCGAGGTTTGTCTAAATTACCAAAAGAACTCATAGTTTGAAAAAAAGTACCAAATACTCGGACTGAAAATTTCATTAGACTAACTAGTAATGCCAAATTACGAAACAATCAGCCGATGCAAATAAAATATGAGGAAAAACATAAGTGAAATGATTTTGCATTTTTAATCAATCAGATTTGTGTTTTTAGTCTCTTTAGGGCTATATGATACTTATTCAAACCACGAGGTTCTTTTAGTAATATGGACAAACTTCGGGGATCTGATAATTTACCCTGAATTCTTTTGAGTGTCGTAATATATTATTTCAATGGATATGCAACATACTTCATTGTCGATTTCAAAACTGGTGTTTCTTCAGATTCAAAGGAATCTGCAGATACGAATTGAAGAACAGGGGAAGCACCTGCAAATGATGTTCGAGCAACAAAAGAAGATGGAAGAAGAAAAGAAAAAAGCTTCATTAGCAAATTCAGATGATGCCACCTCCAAAGAACTCACGAACAATGCCCACGTTGCCCGCTTTTCTGAAAAAGAAATTCCGTGTAACAAGGAAATGCCGTCTGAAGGAAACACCCCCGATGACCATGCACCATCTAGCCCCCCAACGAAAAGAGCCAAGACGAGTGAAACGGGGGAGTCAGGTGAACGATAAATGGATCGATATTGAACTGGGTTCTTGTTGATTGATCCGAACTTGAATAAAATGCAGATTTAGTTTCAAGAAACAGATTTTTATTCTCACTTTTATATAGTGAAGCACTGTTCTGATATTAATTAATTAATCTGCTAATAATCAATGGTTTACTGAATGCTGCTGATGCATGTGAATTTGGTACCTGCATGCATGCATACACAAGTAATGCTCATGGACCATGGTTGCAAAGTATCTTTTAATTTGGGCCGCTGCTTTTATTTGTATATGGGCTGAATATTTTGAGTTTGGGCTTCACTGGAAAAGTAAAATATCTGTGATTTCAGAGAAATTATGAGGAATATTTGCATCTTTATATACATAAGCATAAAATATTGTGAGACTTATTTTTTTCAAATTTGCAACCGACATTGAAGAACATCTATAATATATGGTCTCTTTCATAGACATGTAGTAAAAAGCCCTCTTCTGTTTTATTCTTATTTTCTTTTGAGAACGTTCTGAAATGTTTTTATTTTAAAATAGAGTTATACTTATGTGAATCACGTCTATACATAAACGCTATCATTGTTATGTGAAAAAATTATCATTGTTTAAAAATGAAGCATTTTTTAAATAATGTAATTTTTGTGCATAACAGTGATAGTTTTTATACATAACAGTAATAATTCTATTGACTTTTCAGTTAGCCTTTTCTTTTTCTCCCCTTCAACCACATTTTTTTAATTCAATCTTATCTCAAGCCCTCATTTAGCCTGCATAGTTTTTGAATGGTATTCTCTATGCTCGTGTACTTTGAAAATTTTCCTCTTCATTATAAAAAAATAGTGTGAAACAATTGATCAAATCTTGAACTTTTGAGTGATTTGGAAGGCCCTATATGTGGATTTTTGTACAATTGAATAGCCACCAACAAAGCATGAATTAATATTACGTTATAAAATCCCAATATTATTTTTTCCATATTTATAAAACTGCCAAGTCCTTCTCTTTTCTTCTTCTTTTTTAATTTATTGTATTACTATTTTTCTAGTTATTTTTTTGGTTCCTTCTAGAGGCAGTGGCATAATTAATAAAATATGGAAAAGAAGTAAGACTTTGAGCCACCTTAGATAGGAATTGGGTAAGTCCTAACCAAACTCATACTTTCAATAGACCTACGTGTACCAAAGAAACTACCTAGCTACTTAAAAAGATTAATTTAATCTTCTCAGACATGAAAGTGACATATATCTAAACTTACCGTGAGAAGAAGTAAGTCAATGTTGAGTTATTTATAGAAATAAATTCTTGATATTGTATAGTTAGATATATCATTATTTATAGTTTTCATAGTTTATACCACTAATTTAAACTTATGTGATTACTTAAAAAGTTTAAAATCATGAAGATGCGAAGGGTAAAACAATGACTGAAAACGATGGTTATGGTGAAATCAATGACAAGACATATATGCAATGTTTGTTTTGGGATTTAAGTGTCTTGTGCGCAGCAAGTCAAGTTTTTAGAATGATTTAAAATCCTTGATGAATAGTAAATGTATGTGTTTATTTTAGGATTTGAGTAAGGTGGGATTTAACTTTATTTCAAATCAATGTTTGATAGTGATTAATATTGTATTATTATATTACTAGTATATCACCCGTGCGTTGTACGGTTTATGAGTATAAAATGACCATGATGTGAAATATATTTATTTTTGCGTTAAATAAATTATAAAAATTATTTTACTTATAATAATAACAAGAATCCTTTTTTCATTATATATATATATATATATATTCCATTTTGATGCAACACACGATTTATGAATATATTTTATTTTTGCAATCAGACATGAAAAATGGGTGGCACTTCAACTGCTTAAAAAATTTATTGTTAAATAATTCAATTTTAAAAGTATATTTTTTTTTTTACAATTTCGAATTATTTTCTTCTAAACCACTTTGATTTTCACATATTATCGTCTTCCCAATTCCCAATGCATGTCAAAATTTTCAAATTGTCCCCTCTAGTTACTTTGAACATGATAATATATAAGTACCCATGATTGAAATTGATCTTCTTAAGAAAGTCCAAGGTTTTTAATAATTGTCTATAATTCTAATTAATGGTCACACCATAAGATATCATTAGTCAAAATTATCTTTCTAAGATGTTAAAGAGAGTCTATTATTTGATGAAGTCAGTGTCATTCAAGAAATCAACACTCTTTGTCCTAAGTTAGTCTCGTTTAGTATTTTCTTTTAAAAATGTGAGTAATGAGCTTCATCACAACCAACCCAATATCATTTTACAATCTAAGGTCTAATGTCAATTGTATATGCAATTAATTCATAGTAATTGAACTCAATGATGAACCTACATGTCATATGTTAGGATCACGTGTCCCCATAGTTTTTTTTTAAGTATATGTTTATATATATTATAATTATTAGGAGTAATACTTATATTATATGTATATAATGACTTAAATAAGTTTTTATCAGTGTTATAATTAGTTAATCATGCAAATATTTCATCTAAAAAAAATTGTAGATCTATTATGTATATGAACTATCACTATTTAAAAAATCAAATATTTTTAAGACTAGTGGTAGTATATATGCATAATCGTGATACTAAAAAAAATATAATTCACGTGAATCTGGGTTCACAGGAAAATCTACTATTTATATTATTTATTTTTGTGCCCCCGACATGAAAGTTTTCTGGATCCGTCCATGATTGGACTAATCAATTTAAATATTATATCTTGTAAAAAAATCATACAAATAAGTAAACAAATTGAGCTTTATCACAACCAACCTAATATCATTTTACAATTCAACTAATAACGTCAAATAATAATTTAATTAAAAATTATTCAACTAAAAATTTAAGTCTAATATCAATAGCTCATGCAACTAACTTATGATAATTGGACTAATCAATTTAAATCCAATATCACATAGTATTATTATACAAATAAATATATAAATTATAAATTTTATATATATATATATAATACTCCTCGTCTTTTTTAGATTGCTCAAAATTCAAAAAATCTATCTTTTATCACATACTCAAAATAGCAATAAAGTAACTATACAGTTCATGATACCCCTTACAAACATCACTAAATTACATCACATGATGTCACTAATAATTACATACAAAAGTAACTTATTTTTTTATTTACTAAAATTGAAAAAAAATACCCTTATCAAAATATTTGTTATACCATTTGATCTACATCAAATTTATTAAGATGTTTAAAATTTTATTAGAAAATTATAAAAATTTTTTGGCCCAACATTTTGTTATTAGATATGTATAGATATTGAAAAGAATAATAAAGTGTATAAAGTGTGATGTAATGTGAAGAGTAATAATAGGTTTTTATAGGTATTTGTAGGTGCAGATTGAACGTGGATTTGAAAATCAGACTCTAAATTCCAAACTCATATGCGATAGGAAGCGCAAAGTCTTAAGTCCATCTGTGTGAGTCTCAAAACAAACATAGTCATAGTCTATTTGACTTTATAAAAAAACATTAACGTTATCAAGTTGAATTCTCAAACACATAATTTATCTAAAAAGGTTTCTATTTAGTACATTTTTATTTTTGACCCGATAAATGTGACTCTAACTCATGATTTCACGGTATATATATAAATAGTGGTGTTCTAACCACCTGAACTATTCATCTTCGTTAATTTCTATTTATTACATTTAATTTACCAATACATATAAGACATAATTATAAGGCATCTTTATCCATGAGATGAAAAGATGTTCCCACCAATCTTATCTACCTTGCTCACTAATTCTACAAAACAAATTAAAATAAAATATTCTATACATCAGTTACACGATGCAATTTAAATGCATTTTTAAAATATATAATTTATTTTATTAAAATGTTCAATACTTCAATCTGTTTATAGTAAAATGTTTTTTCTTTTGAGTGAAACTAATTAAATTAAATATTTTAGTATAAACAAGTTAAACGTCTCAATAAAATAAATAGAACATTTTTAAATTTACATTGAATTAAATTACACGGTGAATGTAATGTACAAAAATCAGAAAACCTACTCATAAATTAAGTATAAACTACCGCAGTGCGAAAAAGGACATATGATCAACATAAACACATTAAAAATTAATAATAAAATAATATTGCCACACATATTAGACTTTTGGCTATAGTGTGACTTCTAAGCCACGTAAAAGAAGAAAATGAGAGAAGTAATAAAGTGAAAAGGATTTCGAGGAAAATACACAGTAGATGAAGGGTTAATCTACCATATATCAATGTATACCTATTTGTCAAAGCTTATTAAAATGAGGAAAAAGAGGTGTACATAATTTGATGTAACGTTGATAAATGGAACAAGCCAACATTATAAAAGTTTGACTTTAAACCCTAAAATCAAACTTTTTATCATTGACTTTAAATAGTTTACATATGAAATTTCAATCATTATTGATATGTTAAAATAGATAGGGAATTAAATGATTCTTCCTTAATCTATTCCAAATATATTGATTGATATGTATTTTTAGAAGGAATCATATACTACTACACATTTGAGCTTGGAGAGCTCCACTTGGACAATCATTTTTTCGAATAGCTCTCCAAGTGGTCCCTTGGAGAGCGGTTCTATTAAAAAAAAAAAAAAGAAACGGTTTTAAAAAATTTGTCCAAGATCAAAAGCAGAGACAACGGTTCATAATCATTGTGTAAAAAAATTTGGAGAGCGGTTTTGAACATTGTCAGTCTAAAAGTTTTGGAGAGCGGCATAACCGCTCTCCAAGTGATTTTTTTTTTTTGTAAAGCTTGTATTTTTTGTTTTTGTAAATTCTTTTTATGTACAATTCAAATATTTTATTCTTTAAATTCTCGTGTTATTTATTTTTAATATTCGTCTTATATAATGAGATTAACAAAAACCCTTATGTAAAACTTGTTCATAATATTAAATTTATAATATTACACTTACGAACTTGTATCACTATTAATTCTTATAAATTAATACCTATAATATTTAATATTCTTATAAATTAATTCAATTTTGTCTAAGTATTACTTATTTAGATAGAAAAGTACTATTACTTGTTTAAATAGAAAAGTATTACTTGTTTAAATAGAAAAGTATTACTTGTTTAGATAGAAAGGTATAACTTGTTTAAAGAAAAGTATTACTTGTTTAGATGAAAAAGTATTATTTGTTTAAAGAAAAATATTACTTATTTAGATAGAAAAATATTGCTTGTTTAAATAGAAAAATATTATTTATTTAGATAGAAAAATATTACTTGTTTAAATAGAAAAGTATTACTTGTTTAGATAGAAAGGTATAACTTGTTTAAAGAAAAGTATTACTTTGTTTAGATGAAAAAATATTACTTGTTTAAAGAAAAATATTATTTATTTTGATAGAAAAGTATTAATTGTTTAGAAGGAAAAATATTACAAGTTTAAAAGAAAGGTAGTTAAAAAAAAGTACAAATAAAAAATATAATTTTAATTAAATTAAATTTAATTTTAATTTTAATTTATATAAAAATTATTATATAAAAATGTGATTGAATTAATAAATAAGATAATTGAAATAAAGAATTTTAAAAAAAATTGTAAGAAAAAACGATTTTTAGAACATATAAAATTAATTTCATTAAGTAAATGCAAGAAAGCAAGTGCCCGAAAAGAATTGATCCCTTTCAGCGCCTAAGGTCCCGTGGTTCGGTCCATGGGGGGCGAAGTAATTGCCTCAATTAATTGGGAGGCTTGGGTGGGGCTAAAAACCGTTGTTCAAGTATCAAAATTGATACTTAGTTAATGTTTCTCGCTTTTTATGAAACTTTTGGCTCTCCAAGTGAATATCTTGGAGAACGGTTATGAACCGCTCTCTATTAGAAATTATCATTCCCAAAAATAAAGGAATTGCATGTGATTCCTTTTAACCGCTTTCTATGTTGCTTCTTGGCTCTCCAAGTGAATATCTCTTGGCTCTCCAAGTGAATATCTTGGAGAGCGGTTATGAACCGCTCTCCATTAGAAATTATCATTCCCAAAAAATTCTTTGAAGAGCATGTGATTCATTTTAACAAGGTCATTTTTCTTGGCTCTCCAAGCCCAAATTTGTATTAATATAATTCCATTAGAAATTGTCATTCCCAAAAATAAAGGAATTGCATGTGATTCCTTACATATTCGTTGGGTTTATATATTCCACATTTTGAGGAATAAAATTTTTTCCACAAAAAATATTATCATTTATTTCATAATATAACCTTCTACCCAACAACAATAATAATAATTTAATAATAATATTATTTTATTAAAAATTTTATTTAATAAAAATAATAATTAAATATAATAATAAATAATATAAATTTTTTAACAATAATACTATATCTCAAAAAATGTAAATTAAAACAAATTTTTTAATAATATTTTAATGAAAATAAAATAAAAATATTATTATTTAATAATATATTACTAATAATAAAAAATATTAAAAATATATATAACATTATTATTAACTCATACTTTCAACAATAATTAAAAACATATTAATATACATATATGTGTTTACTAAAATTATATAGTATTATAATAAACACAATAATAATACTCCTTCCGTCCCGGGATAACGTACACCCTTATTCGGGCGCAGAAATTAAGAAAACTTTTGATATTGTGAGGGTGTAAGTTTTGAGTGTTTTGCTATTTTAGAAAATGTGCACGTTATTGCGGGACGAACCAAAAAGAAAATTGTGCACGTTATTGCGGGACGGAGGGAGTATTATTTTTGTAATTATAAAAAATATTATTTTAAAAATATATATTAAAAAGCTAAAAATAATAATATATTAAAAATATATAATAATTAATAATAATATTAATATTAAAGTATAATTAATAATTAATAATAATAATAATTTTAAAACAATTATTTCATTCCTAGGTCATACTAATCATAAGAATGATCATTCCTATATCATTCCATTCAGCCCTTCATTCTATTCATTAATTCATTCCATTCAGCCGCAATTCCATTCAGTCATATCAATCATGTCCTTAGTGTTATATATTTTTGACGCAAAATATTATCTGTATCAGCTTGTACATCGTATATCATTATTATTTATTTTTTTATAAAATTTAACACTTATCAATAATAATATTAATTCTCACAATCAATTGTAATAATGATGTACGGTACACAAAATACACATCACTCTCATTTATATATATATATATATATTATAAAATAAAAAGATGCAACACAAAGTCATCATATACTATATACATATATGGCAAACTCTAGGGTAAACAAGTTTGAAACTGATTTTTACTTCATGGGCATGTGAAACTATTCAAGGTACGGGTTAAGTTTAGCGGGTTATAAAAGTGTGTTGAAATATGTAAAATGAGTCAAATAATTCAATTTCATAATATGAAATTTGTTCATATATATAATGTATGGTGAAACTTGTTCATGGTATGAAATTTATACCATTACATTTACAATATCATTACACTTATCACTGATATCATTACGCGTTATAAACTATAATTATTATATTAAATGTTATTAATGTTAATTTATAAGAGTGAATATCCATTTATAAGTGTAATAATTTTTTTTTTATCAGAAAAGAAATTATTATTGATTAAAATGGGCATGAGAAGTACTCATAAAATACAATGCACCGGCCAAATATATCCAACAAAGAAATCAATCACAATCACCAAGTTCTAGAGTACAAGTTCCATAAACTAACCAAGAATAACACTATAGGATTAGTACACCACTCGCTAAAGATTATTCTTTGGCTCTAAGTTCCTCTTGCATTCAACCAACTCCAAGTTAATTCTTAGCTTGATGTCGTCCACAATCTCCTTGCTTTCATATTTCCCATTCTATAAGATGATAGTGTTACGAGCTTTCCACAAGGTCCCAATAATACACTCCCATAGACAAACTAAGATTCTCTTTCCATCATTTCCTTTGATAAGTCTACTAAAATGGAGTAGATTTACCTTAGGATTGAATGTAAGAACATTGTTTAACCCAAATCATTTAATACATTCCATCCAAATATTATAAGCAAGAGAACATTTAAATAAAATGTGTCTTACGAATTCAGGCTCAACACCGCAAAAATAAATGTAATAATGTTAATTTTATATGATGAATAATTAAGTTTCACATATATAGCTGTTGTGTGTATATATATATATATGACTCAACTTTAGAAAAAATGGTTTAAACGAGTGCACATTTATTTTCTTTCTATTATTCGAAATATTCTTAGATGATTATATAGAAACAAAACTGGACCATATTGCATCAAATTTCAAATATTGAGACAAAATGTGCTCTGACGTTAAAATTGGCCATTGCCCTTTTCTTGTATAAGAATAGCCATGAATACTGCTCTTCATTTTCTTTTTCTTTTTCACTATGAAAACGACAACAAAATCATATTACTAATTTATATACTTTAATTCTAGTTGTTGAATGGTCAAAATGTCGTCATATGATATGTTTAATTATACTTCTACTTTTATAATGTTTTCATATATTTTTATAATTATTTCTGCAGTGCATGCAGTAGCACTTGATGGTCTCAATTGGAACTACATGTAAATCTATCATTTAAATAACGAAATAATGACTAGTTGGTCTGCAGCATGAAGTTTTATCGATTTATAGTTGAAATATGATATAACATAAAAGATAGAAATTATAGTGAGGCTGTGATGGGATTAATGGAAAAATAAAGTTATCATTAAAGAAACGTCCAAATCCAACATTTTTTCAGATATAAATAAAAAAAATTAACACACTCCTTTTCTTTTCATGATATTATTTAGATTTGCGAGGAACAAGTAATACTCTTTTCCCACACATTTGGTAAATATTGTTGGAGGATGAAATAATTTTTTAATAAAAAGAAGATCGAGTTCACCATGAACTCAGTTTTTTTAGTATCATTTTTATGTATAAAAACTATCATTATTACTCATAAAAACTTTGACTGTTATGCACATAATAATGATAGAGTTTATGAATAAACCTAGTTCACAAGAGTGTTACTCAAAAAAATAAATTTTCGGTGAAACTTGTTCATAATAAATTTTATACCATTACATTTATAAATTAATATCATAATATTTATCAATTAATATCATTACATAGTAATAAATATTATTATTATTAATTTATAAAAAATGTGATATTAATTTATAAGTGTAATATGATATCTATTAAAAGAAAAATAATTATTTAAATTCCATCCATAATTAATCAACAAAATAGAAATATTTTCGGAAACCCTAAAAAAAAGGGTCAAGAGACAGTGAGGTTTGTTAATTGTCGGCAAAAAGAAACAGATTAGAGTGGGGCCCATAAACATCCCTATGGCCCACTTTTCATCCGTTGATGGTTCCGAAATGACCAATCTGCCCTTGTCCGTTATGCAGGTTCTCGACAACATTTTTCTTGAAAAACAGAATTAACTTAATAAGTATGTATATTCAAGATGTCTCTCACACACACACACACAACGTTTCTTATGCCTGTTCCATTGATGTCTAAAACGACTAATAGAAGAAGAAGAACAGAATATATCTTTGCTTAATCAACCCTCGCCTTCAGAGATTCATGCCCAGGTTTTTCACTGTCTGCAAGATTTTTAATTATGTTTTTTGGGTTTTTCTTTTATGCTTTGTTGTGTTCATGGTTTTTTTATTTTGGGGTGGGGGGAATGTGGCATTCCTTAATTTTGTTTTCTGCCAATTTTCTGTTATGGGTTCATGGTAATCTCTATTTTCTCTTCGATTCTTTAATGGGTTTTAGTGAATTTTGATTTATGGGGTTTGCTGCATACATGTTCTTGAGTGTCCTGAATTAAGTGTTCCTGTATCAAAATTAGTACAATTTATTCTTCTGTTCCTCTTTTGGGGGTTGCTTCATTGATATTTGAAATAAAAGAAATAAATTAAACTTTACCAAGAACATATTTAATATGGCACGGTTTGGTAATTTCAGGGAAGTTTATTTATAAGGGCATTAATCACAGATCTGTTCTTCATTATGTAGAATTAACGCTTTACATTTGATGAAAATGAGTATTAATCAAGATTTCAAACACAAATTGTTGAGGAATTTGCCTGAACTGGTATAAAGCTGCTATTTTTTTCCTTGTTTTTTGATTGAAAAGTGGTTTTTACTGATTTCTTGTCATTTTATTCTTCCAGATATTCTAATTAGGAATGGGGAGAAGTGGAGGGTGGCTATACGCAGTGAAGAAAGTTGTAAGTTGTTCATCAGGACAAAACAAAGAGAAGGTACTGAATTATTTCCAACATTTTCATAATCCATTTTATATGATTTGTTTGTAAATGAAATCGGATTGATTTGGTTTCTTTGTAAGATCAGAAAAAGCGAAAATCGGGGAAATGGGGTGCTTCTGGTCCAGAAAATGGAGCTGCGTTTTCTTCAGGCCCTCCTCCGATGGAGGAAGAGGAGAAGATAATGGAAGCGGAGAATGAACAGAACAGACATGCTTATTCTGTTGCTCTTGCAACTGCTGCAGCTGCTGAGGCAGCCGTCGCGGCCGCTCAAGCCGCGGCTGAGGTTGTTCGTCTCACAACCGCACCTCGTAGAACAAAGGAAGAGATGGCTGCTATCAAGATTCAGACAGCTTTTCGTGGCTATTTGGTACAATGATCTTGAAAAAACAGTTTGATATAAGTAGTCGTAGTTGAAAAGTTTTTTGGCCTCATAGCTTGACCGTTGTCCAATTTTGATCACAAAAAAGTGAACTTTTTTTATGTAAAATTTTGTTCAGTTTTGCCCTCCGACAAATTGAAAATGGTGTCGTCTTATGTCGCACAAATATGGGTGAGGATTAGAAAGTAGATAAGTTATGGGTCTAAATTGAACACTACACAATTTATGGGGGCCTAAATTGGACATTCGTGTGACATAAAACGACTACATTTTCCATTTTTAACGATTTTGAGCCAACATTGGATACATATTTAAACATTAGAACTAAACCGAAAAAGTCAAGTTTTTTATGGACCAATTTTAACTCTAAATAGATTGACATGATCTTGTTTCATTTTAGGCAAGAAGAGCATTGAAGGCTCTGAGAGGTCTTGTGAGGCTAAAGTCATTGGTAAGAGGGCAATCTGTGAAACGCCAAGCATCGACTACCTTGAGATATATGCAGATGTTGGCTCGTATGCAATCCGAAATTCGTTCGAGAAGAACCAGAATCTCCGAGGATAGCTCGGGTATTCAACGACAAATGCTGCTGAAACGCGAAAAGGAGCTTGAGAAGTTGAGAGTATCAGTAAGTCATAGCTGCTTTCTATGCTTGCTAAATCCTTAGTTCTGAAACTGTTTATGATGTCCTTATTGCTACTTCTTGGTAAAAAAAATCTTATATAAATCAAAAACAGATGCATATGTTGTTCATAAAGTGATAAAGATCACATTTTCTTGATTATCCGTAGCCTGAGTTTTCAATATTTGTGTATAGATTGGAGAGAATTGGGATGATAGCCATCAATCCAAAGAGCAGATTGAAGCCAATCTTCAAAATCGAAAAGAAGCAGCTATTCGAAGGGAACGCGCCTTGGCTTATGCATATTCACATCAGGTAATAATACGATCATTCCGATTTCTTTAGCTGTCAATAAGATTCAAATTGACATAGATTTGGATTATCATGGCCAGCAAACATGGAGGAACTCACCAAACTCTGCAAACAAAACATTTATGGACCCAAATAATCCGCGTTGGGGTTGGAGTTGGCTCGAGCAATGGATGGTCGCTCGGCCACACGAAAACGAGACTGCAAACGATAAAGAAGTAAACGGGGATCATGTTTCCATGAAGAGTAGTACAAGCCGTTCCTTGCAGTCTCCCACGGCCAAGAAACAAAGCCGGCCTCCTAGTAGGCAATCACCTTCGACCCCCAAATCGAAAGTTGCATCGGGTAAATTCAGGCCTCCGAGCCCTAGGGGAACCAACGGCATGGATGATGACTCAAAGAGCGCGAGAAGCGTTCAATCAGATCAATGTAGACGACACAGCATTGCGGGGTCATCGGTCAGAGATGACGAGAGCCTCGCCAGCTCAACAACGGTGACTAACGGCTACATGGCTATGACAGAGTCTGCACGAGCTAAAGCACTCATGGCAAGCCCACTTGGAGGGGAAAGAGTCGGGACGCCTGAGAAAGCGTCAGGTGGCTCTGCGAAGAAACGCCTGTCCTTCTCCGGCTCCCCTGCTCGCCCCAGGTGACACTCTGGCCCGCCAAAGATCGACATTAGTCCTATGAAGGATGTCACTGGGGAATCATAATCTAGATAGGAGGTAATAATGCCATACCAAGCAAGTGATTTGGCTATACTTTTGTGTGTGCTTGTCTCTTGGTTTGCTTCTTGCGTGTTTGTTTATTATGTTGGTGCAACTTGTATTATGTGCTTTCTTTGAGCAATTTGATTATACATCATGGTGCTAGTTTCAATGATTGTACAAATCTTACATGTAATCAAAGTCGCACTCGTAAGTGTAGCCTCAAATCTTTCAATTAGATTAAGATCTTAGGCTCAGGATTGATTAGAGTCATTGTTACATCTAAATGATGCTCTTAATTGTCTTAAATTCTTAAAAGTAATGTGATTTTTATCTCAACTGCTATTTAAATTGCTGTTGATCCCATATATTTGAAAATTTCATCAAGTAACATGTAAAAACAAGAAAGAAGTAAAGATAGTGCAGATTGATAACCACGAATATTGTAAAAGAGACTTGTACCACTAGAAGCACACTGTAAAGAGAGTTGCATAAAAAAATCAAGTAAATTGAAGTTCGAGAGCTCAAGTTATTTAAAAAAAAAAAAAAAAAGACGGACTGCAACATTTTTCTTCTTGATCCAAGTCGAATTTTTGCCTTGAAAAAAAATGAAAATTTCAGATTTTACCTGTTTTGAAGCCTTTTCGAGCTCAGACTTTTTTCATCAACAAGGTTCTCTGTTCCTTAGGCTATAAATTAGCTGTACTATTTGAGAATTATAGTTTCCTGCACTTCTCACTGCTTTTTTGGTAAATTTGTCCCTGAGAAATCATTTAAATTCTTGATTTTTGAAGGGGGGAGTTAATCTCCTGGGCAATTGGTGCAATTGAATTCAATTTTAATTTAGATGAACTATGAATTCTAAACCCTAACTACTAAACAATAAACCTTAAATTATATATGAACCATTCGGGTCAGGTCAATCATGAATCACTTGAGCCGAGTGAACCATGAACTACTCGGGCTGGGTTTGGGTCCGGGTTGAGAAAGAAAAAAATTAGAAACTAAAGTTAAAAGAAAACTGAAATTAAAAAAAAAAAAACTGAAAAAAATTATAAAAAGAACTCCTAAAATTAAATTGCACAAATTTTATTAATGCATGTGGTGCACATGATATTTGCCGAGTGTGGTTGTTTGTTTATTGATTGGTAATAAAGTCGGATATTTGTGTGATAAAATCTTCACACAAACAGGTAATGAAGTAGCGGTTCATTGTTGTTCTTGTCGAGTAAAAGTCGGACCGGTATTAATTGATTTTAATGTTGATTAATTGATTTTTCTTTACGATTTTCATTAATTTGATTAGACTAGTCAATCCAATCTACTTTTTAAAACATAGACTTTAGCGGGAGGCTAGGTATCACATCTATCAATTCTTGTAAGATTTTAGGTAAGGGATTTACCCAATCAATGGTCTAAATCTCTTGTTTGATTCGATGATCTTTGAGTCTGGATTAGGACCCAAGCAACAACATAATAATTTTATTTATTACTCCCTTCATTCTGATATAATTTTTTTTTTTAAACTCTATGATTAAAAAATAATAGTAAAGTAATAAATTATAGGTACTTTTATTGAAAAGTAAATGATACTTTTGGGAATTGAGAAGTAGGAAAAGATGTGTGAAGTAATGAATGATATTTTTGTAATATTATGTGAAAAGTGAAGATAAAAATTATAAGTGATGAAATTACCTTTTTCATTTATGGAAAATGAAACTTATTGTGGGGAATATAAAAAAAGAGTGGGTCTCATGTGCAACCGGGTGCACCGTGCACTTATACTGCATTTTAAAAATGTGCAACTCTACAAAACAGAAACGTGCAACTATTCCAAACAGAAACATGCAACTATGTTCTCATATTAAGAGTTGTACTTTTATGTGTAAAGAAGTTGCACTTTTCAGCATAACAAGTTGCACGCTTTTAAAATGCACTATGTCAATTCTCCTATACTTTACATGGAATCACCAATTAATGCCTAAAAACCCTAATCTCCCCATCTCTCACGTTTCCCTCCCACTCTACCTCTCCAATGGCTTCCGCCACTCTAATTCATATGCTCACAATCAAGCTAACCTCCTTGAACTACCTACTTTGGAAATCCCAAGTTACTCCAATGTTGCAATGCGACAACCTCCTAGAATTTGATATATGGCACAAACCTAGCTCTCAGCCTTCTTCTTTCCTCCCTAACTGAGGAATCCATGGCGGAGGTTGTCGGAATCACCAAGGCGCGCGGCGTCTGGATCGCGCCTGAGCAAGCCTTCAATCATGCCTCTCCGTCCAGCACTCATCATCTTCGCGATGAGCTGAATATGGCCGCCTATGTGATCAGTTGGCAACAATCAGCCACCTTGTGACAAGGGCCACTGGTTCCTTCGGGGCCTTGGCCCTAACTTTCAGGCCTTCGCTGATCTGCTTATGACCTTGCTCCCTCAACTCAGCTTCAATGACCTTCTCCAGCAGGCCCGCATGTATGAACTCAATGATCGGGTCATGGCTTCCGAGGTCCCATCTCAGGCAGCCTTCTTCGCCGTAACTCCACTTCTGAAGTGGCCAATCTTGCCCAAGCCTTTGAAGCCCGTTGCAATGTCTCCCCACCTATTCAGCTCGATTGGTACATGGACACCGACGATGTCTTCCGAAAAACAACCTTGACACTTTTGAGCCTTATACTGGTAATGGTCGTGTCATCGTCGGTAACGGTGATGCTTTACCTATTTCCCACTTTGGTTCTAAATTTGTCAATAATAGTTTGCCTTTGCTAGATGTACTTGTTGTCCCACATATTACTAAAAACTTACTTTCTATAAGTAAATTGGCTATGGACTTGCCTGTTGATGTTTTGTTCTCAAATGATTCTTTCGTCATTCAGACTCGGGCGAAAAAGGAGATACTGACAAGGGGCCGATGTAAAGACAGTCTCTTTGTTTTGGAACATGGTGTTAGTATTAGTGTCCTAGAGATAATCATTTATAAGGAAATAATACTCTATGATCTATAGCTCATTTAATATTAATGTATGACAATACACTTGTTTGAATATTATGTTTGATTGTTTGCATTTATTCATGTAAGTGTTCCCATGAACCATTGTTGTCATTGAGGATGTGAGACCTCAGATGACTTAAGCATGGTTCTAAAATAGCCCCGATCAAGGATCATCAAGAATGAGATATTGATGATGCAATTGAGATTGATGTGCGATCTACATCATACTCTTAGAGAGTGTAGTAAGATCTCACTTACTACGAGATACTAGGTATCTCATGATGGATGCACAAATACCTTAGAGGGTATTGGTATACCCATCCGAGAAACCGTTTGACGTAATTCCACAATATGTGTCTACGAGTATCTCGGTTAGTGGGAGCGATGTCAATACGCACGACATGTGTGGAGTGATGATCTTTGACCATGACCAAAGCTTGCACCCTTCCATAGGTAGATATGGCTTGGATTGGGTTTATCACGAAATGCATGTGCGTGGTAGTTGAGCCAAGAATATGATTCATTCCTCAATGTGGATTTAGAGAGAATACTCATCTTCTCATCATAATTGAATCTAATTCATCGACCGATGCACGTCAACTTGGACTTTGTGGCCAAGTGTGACATATGTGATCAATTAGTGATTAGAGATAATATGATTAAGTTATTTGAATAGACACTTCATCATGTTCAAGATTTAATCGAGTATTCGCGAATGAAAGGAAGTTATTGTAATAGCCCATGTTTCAATTACAGGTTGTTACACGTTTCTCGCAACGTACCTCATGTATTGAGAATGTCTGATTTATTTTCTAGGGTTCAATTAAGACCGTTAGTTTGACTAATCACTCGATATATGAGGGCATATGACTCACACAACAAACAATTCCCTTTACAGATTAAAGTTGGTTGATTAAGTATTAAATTGAATTTAATATTTAATTTATGAAAAATTAATAATATATTGATTTGGAATTAATTATTATTACTGTTTAATTAAATTAGATTTAATCAAATAGGAATCTCAAATAATATATGAAATATTATTGTAGGAAAATATATTTAGGGAAAATCAAATCCCATAGATTTGATTTGCAAGATTGAGAAATAATATTCCTAATAAAGATAACTTAAGATTTAAGCTGGGCTCCCCCTATATATATATATGAGATCCTAGAGATTCATTAATTGCTATAAGAAAAACCTAGTTTCTCCATAAAATCTCTAGTCAGGATTTTCCTAGCAAATTCATCTTGGGGATTCAACCCTGACAAATCTGTGCGGATTTGCTAACGGGAATTATGTGGACACCATAGTAGAGGAATCTATGTACGAATTACTATAAGGATTCTGTTTATATTTATCCGTAATTTAATTATGCAATTATATGTTCGTTGTTGGTGAACTGTTTAATTCCGCTGCGCATGTATTACGTTTACGTGCCTCTATATTCCAATACATGGCTCCACTGCATTGATTGCTGCTTTATACTCTAGTATTTCTAAGTCGTCTTTTGAGTTATGGCATAATCGTTTAGGATATATTTTCGTTTCTATTATTCAGTTGCTTAATAAATTGGGTCACTTGGCTGTTACATCTGTTTTTCCAAAACCCACCATTTGTCTTTCTTGTCAATTAGCAAAAAGTAAATGCTTATCCTTTTCTTTAAATGAAGAATGTGCATTAAGTGTGTTGGATTTGGTTCATTGCGATTTATGGGGCCCTGCCCCAGTTAACTCTCATGATGGATTTCGATATTATGCTCTTTTTGTTGATGATTATTCCGTTTTTCTTGGTTGTATCCATTACGTGCTAAGTCTGATTTTTTTGATGTGCTTAAACGTTTTACCTATCTTGTGAGTAATCAGTTTAACACTACAATAAAAGTTATTCAAAGTGATGGTGGAACTGAGTTTACCAATTCTCAAGTTCGTGAATTCTTTGCTGAACGTGGTATCTCGCATCGTTTTTCTTGTCCATATACTCCTCAACAAAATGGTCGCGCTGAGCGCAAACATCGTCATATAACTGAAACTGGCTTATCTATGCTCTTTCATGCTCATGCACCCATTAATTATTGGATTGATGCTTTCACCACGGCTGTTCTTACTATAAATCGGTTTCCATCCCCCTTACTTGATAACAAATCTCCTTTTAAATTGTTGTTTGATTAAATTCCTACTTATGCGAATTTCAAAGTCTTTAGTTGTCGAGTTTTTCCATATCTTCGTGATTATGCTCCTAATAAACTGGCACCTCGTAGTCAACCATGCATTTTTTTAGGATATAGTAGCATGCATAAGGGTTTTCGGTGTTTTGATCCTGTTGCTTCACGAATTTACATTACTCGTCATGGTCAATTTGATGAGTCTTGTTTTCCTTTCGCTAATACTACTAATTCCTCCGCTGACACCTCTGCTCTTGAGTTTTCTCAATTTCTTGAGCCACAGGTTGCAATACCGCCTACTGTGCCAACAAGTAAATCACTGTCTTCACCGGAACATGTTCCGCTTTCTTGTGGCCCATGTCTTGATTCTGAGCTACCCTCTTTTGGCAATTCATCTCCGGCCGTTGCTTCTTTAAGTCCAATTCCCGATGCACCTGTTGAGCCTGTTACAATGGACGATGTCCATTCAACCGACATGCCTGTTGATCCACTTACCACGACGGATACCCAACCCGATGTTACCACTGCCGTGCCACCCACTCCGTCGCAGCCCAGTGCTACCTCAGGTTCCTCTCAACCTTCTCTTAATTTGCATCCCATGCAAACTCGAACCAAATCTGGAATTATTAAACCTAAATATTTTGTCGATATGTCTTCTACTGCTCTGTTGTCTGCATTGTCTGTGGCACAGGAACCAAAGGGTTTCAAATCTGCTATCAAAGTTCCTCATTGGCTTTTTTCCATGCGTGAGGAAATGGATGCTCTCCACTCTAATAACACATGGGAACTCGTTCCGCGCTCTCCTAATGACAACGTAAACCATGGCTTTTTGTTGGTATAGTGTATAGTTTAAGGACTAATTTGTGGAAAGTTAATTGAGGATAGGGTGAGTGTTTTTTCATTTAATGATATGGGCATGTATGTAAGTGGGAAGTTCCATTGGTTAAGGATCCACGATGGTTATAAACGTGATATTGTTTCGTTCGACTTGAATAGCCATGTGTATGGAGTGGTTGAGCTAACGAGTTATTTGAAGGACATATTTTATCATAGGCTGGGAGTGTTTGGGGGATGTCTTAGTTTGCTTTGTGATTATCACATTCACAAGTCTCACTTTGATGTTTGGGTAATGAAGGAGTATTGGGCGAAAGAGTCGTGGGATAAAGTGGCGACCATTCCGTATAATTGGAATATTAGCCCCCTTGATTATATGTTCCCAAACCTGTTCACCGTATGTCCAAATGGGGAAGTTTTACTAATCTATGAGAATTTTTTTTTTAGATTTACAATCCGAAATGTAATGTGTTTCGGGAAATCCAGATGGATACACGTGCTTCGTTTTTTAGATCGGGTATTGTTGGGAAATTTATAGTTTTGATGGAAGTTCCAAAACAGTTGTAATAGGACCAGTCGAACCTGTTAGTCGACTGATGATTTGATAGGAAACCAGTTGAACATGTTAGACAGCTGATGAATTAGACTAGGTCACATTTTGAGGGGGAACTCAAAATGCATAAGTTAGGTCAAGATCAGTAGCGAAGATCAGAAGCAAAGATCAGTAGCGAAGATCAGTAGGGGGAATCAGAAGAAAAGATCTGTAGACGCAGCAGACCAGAAGACCTATTCTGCGGAGACATCAGCAGAGTCGATTGGTTGAAGCTAAGACAACCATATCAGAAGACTCAAGGCGACTGATCAGTGAGAGTATTGATCAGTTCAAGCTTATTCAGAAAAGTGATAAGCATAACTACTTATCCAAGGCATATCTGTAAATCAGACCAGAAGAATGTCAACATAGTTGGCTTTACAAAGACGCCGAATGAGTGTCCTTGTTAGCCACTAAGGGATCGACACGTATGTACGAATCTGTCATTGCAGGATATGGCGTATCAGGGCAAACAGTTACAAAGGACAAATATGCATGAAGACGACATGGCCTTCCTGAGCACGTCAAATCACGCCTGCAAGCTACCTAATATAGCCTGAAATTCAAAGTGCTCTCCAACGGCTCTTTTGATTTCAAGGTCTATAAATATGGGATCAACCTTCATTGTGAAAACACGAAAATAATCATCAAGCTCAAGCTATCAAGATTTCCGCACGAAGAACACAAAAATCAAGAATATTTTCTAAGTGTTCATCCCATAGTTCTTAGCATAGAAATCTTATCCTTTAGCTTTAGGCTACACAAATACTAGGATAGATTTCCAGTTGGAACACAACAAATCTTCTACCCAAACCAAAAGTTAGGTTAAGTTTGTTTTGCAAGATTTCAGACTAGGGTTTCTAGTTTCTAATCTCTGGGATTGGTTGAGTGAAAACTCTTGAAACATCTGTTGTACTGTGTTGGACTAACACATTAAACTAAGTCCAGTTGGTTAAGTTGGTGCCCCTGCTGATAGGGAAGAGTGGACGTAGGACAAGTTGTCCGAACCACTATAAAAATCTTGTGTGTATTATCTGATTTACCTGCTTTACACTATTGCACACTACCTGATTTGATATTACATGCATATTCTGAGTTTGGATCAGATTTGCATCAAGCAACTGATCTGATCAGCTTGACACTTTGTCATCTGATTGAAAGCAGATAAGCAGAAATATGATCTAACAAAACTGGTTTTCACACGGGTTAAAACTTAGCTTCCACACATCAGTTAAACTAATAGACACCGAACTGATCTGCCCTCAGGTAATCAGTAAGTTGGATATCAGTCAAAACTGATTCACACGCACTCTGATCATGCATATCTACTCTTCACACCTGATCTAACAAAAAGTTTTCAGAAGTCTATTCACCCCTCCCCTCTAGACTTCTGCCCTCACAAAAACGTGTTTGGGACCTACAAGTATCAGAGCAGTGGTTCTACGGACCACTAGCTTTGAGTATCATCGGTTCTTGAGGAAGAACCATTGTGGTCACTTGAACAGATCTTGAAAAACCTTTTTTTTTTAAAATTCATCTGTTATCAAAACTCACGATCAGCATGAATAATACCTCTGGTATGTATCATGATCTACCTAAATTTTCTATTGATGAGTATGCTGACTGGACCATACTCATGAGCAACCATCTGGGAGCTATAAGCAGCAGAATGATGGATGTTCTTGAACAAAGATCCATCATCATTTACTACAACAACCCAGCTGAAGGAGGCGATCTAGAATTTCCGGTTGGAGCCCGAATCAGAAAGAGTCCTTCACTAATGGATGCCGAGGAGAGAAAATTGTCCAATCTGGATACTATGGCCAGACATATCATTATGAAGACGATGGACAAGATAACTAGAGAAAATATCAAGTATCTGAAGACAACCAAACAAATGTCGGATGTGCGAAGGAAATGATTTGATTAAGGACATCAGATTGCAAGCCGAACTGGTAAAGTTTGAGAAACTCAAGATGCTGCCAAATGAAACCATAAATTAGCTCTATGAAAGAATCACCATGTCGGTCAACAAGCTACGGGAACTGGGACGAGAAATGTCAGACAAAGACATCAACTACAAGATCTTGAGATCTCTGACAAAGAAATGGGATATGAAAGTACCAGTGATAAAGGATTGTCAAGATATCGCGAAGATGAAGCCAAGCAACCTGTTTCTGAGCCTTAAAGCCCATGAGTTTGATATGATTGAAAGAGGGCAAGAAGAAGATGATGAGTCGCCTGCCGAAGTTACACCAGCCACATCAAAAGCAGTTGCGTTCAAAGCAGCCGACAGCAGCTCAAAGTCTAGTGAACCTATTGGAAATATCATGAGTCAGACTGAACAGATTGCTTTGCTGACCAGACAACTTGAAAGATCCAACATTCAACTTGGGAAATATAGGAAATTTTATAGAGACTATCAGAACAGCAGAGGAAGAGACAGGAGATCTACTGACAGACCACAAGAAAGGAATAGATCTGGTGACAGAAGAGATGATCATAGGGAGGATCACAGAGATGATAAGAAAAGAGATGATCGTTCTGATGATAGAAGAGACAACAAATCAGAAAGAAGGAATTCTAATCACAGGCAAACTGGGAAGTCACCTGACAGATTTACAGAAGAAATGACTCACCTGGCAGAAGAAATTCCGTGGAGCCTGGAGCATGTTTCAACTGTCAGAAACCAGGTCACTACAGTGCTGACTGCCCTGACTTGACTCTAAAAGAAAGAGAAGATAAGCGAAACAAAAGAGAGCAAAGATACAGAGACAGAAAAGCCATGGTTGCTGATACATCTGGGATAAGTGACTCTTATCTGCCTTCAGAAGATTCTGGTTATTCATCTGTAGAAGACTTCTACCTGATGACCAATGCTGATGATTTCAACGACATCGATGATCTGATGTTCTCATCTGCCTCATGGCTAAGGATGCTGATCAATCTGAGGTAACTTCTAAACCTTCTGTGTTTTCTGTTTCCACACCTGTTGTGCTGAGCACACCTGCTGGAGAGATTGACCTACAACTCTACAATGAGCAATTGCTTGATGATCTCTCTAATGCAGTAGACACTTATACTATAGTGGAAGCTGAGAATGATAAGCTGAGGTCAGAGAACAAGCAGCTTGTTAAAGAAAATGCTATAAGCAAAGTCGCCGAATCGAAATCGATTGAGATCGTTCGTAAATGACCAGAGAACTGGAGTTTCTTAAGGTCAGTTCTTCTGATCAGGGTAAGCTGGTTAAGGAACATCAAGCTATTAACAAGCAGCAAGCTGATGATCTCAAAATCCTCCAAGCTAAGTTTGATGAACTCTTCCGACTACATGAGAGTCTAAAACAAAGTGAGGACAGTTTGCGAAAGAAAGTAGAGATTTTGGAAAAACTTCTAAAAATATTGATGAAATAACAAGATACTTTTGAAAGCCGACTGATAAGAAGGGTATTGGGTTTGATAGCCCTTCTGGATCCTCATATGTCCAACCTGGTTCACAATCCAAAAGTGAATTTAGGAAGGTTTCTGGACAAGATACACAAAAAGCTAAATCTGTATAAAAGAAGGGAAACAGACCTGCTGAACAGGTAAGGCAAATGTTTGATCAGAAAGGGAACATAAATTGACCTCAACTGATCAAGCATCATCCGAGGAATCAACAGAAGAATCCTATTCCTCTGAAGAAACCTCAACCTGATCAGCAGATTAGGAATCAGAAAAGACAACCTCTCAAGGGAAAATTTTATCTGAAACCTAATCAAGTCAAGCTGCCTAACCAGCAAGCTAGGGGTAAACTGCAGAAACCATTTGTGCAAAAGAGATATGAATCTTTTGATGGTAGCAGTCGTACCTATCCCTTCAACCAGAAATCCAGGACGTCTGCACTTGAACCACACTGGATTAAAAGAAGACAAACCAATCAGAAAAATCCCAAGTCTTCTGATTCATCCAAGGTTCACACTCATAATCATACTAACCAGAAAGCACATGAAGAAATGTATAATTATGTAGATGTTCATGGGAGACAAATCAGGCCTTCTGATCTTAATGATTGCCATAGTAGTGCCCAGTTTGTTTGGATCCCGAAAGGTAACTCTACCCCTCAGGACCTAATCCTACAGGGGTACCTAAAGCCTGATTTGATTGCAGGTTCGCGTGGGTTTGGCCAATAAAGGAGGTGTACAAGCAACTATCTGGTACATCGATAGTAGATGCTCAAGGCACATGACTGGAAACAAACATCTCCTCAGCTCATACACAGAACAAGAAGGCCCACGTGTGCTCTTTGGTGATGATAACTTTGATTTTACCAGAGGATTCAGAATCTTAGAGAATGATGATGTATAGGTTACTGGAGTCTCGTATGTCGATGGTTTAAAGCACAACCTGTTATCGGTTTCACAATTCTGCGACAACTGATTCGGTATTGAGTTCTCGACTGATTAGTGCACTATCAAGAATCGAGCTACTCAACAAATTTTGCTAACTGGTTCAAGGAAGGGAACCATCTACACTGCAGATTGGAACAGTTGTCCAAGAAATGCATGCCTGCTTGTTAAGAGTTCCAAAAGCAGCAGTTGGCTCTGGCACAAGAGAATGAGTCATCTGAACTTTAAAACTGTTAACAAGATAGCAAGGATGTCCCTGGTTGAGGGTCTCCCGAATGAGGTATTTGTTAGTGTTAGTGTCCTAGAGACAATCTATTGAAGGGACATAATACTCGATGATATTCAGTTTGATTTAATATTATAGTTCACTTAATATTAATGTATGGCACTACACTTGTTTGAATATTATGTTTGATTGTTTGCATTTATTCATGCAAGTGTTCCCGTGAGTCATTGCTGTCATTGAGGTTGTGAGAACTCAGATGGCTTAAGCATGATTCTCAAATAGCCCCGATCAAGGATCATCAAGAATGAGATATTGATGATACAATGGAGATTGGGTGTGCGATTTGCATCATACTCTTAGAGAGTGTAGTAAGATCTCACTTACTACGAGATACTAGGTATCTCATGATGGATGCACAAATACC
Organism: Stenogyne calaminthoides; assembly: GCA_037126765.1. Lineage (NCBI taxonomy): Eukaryota > Viridiplantae > Streptophyta > Magnoliopsida > Lamiales > Lamiaceae > Stenogyne > Stenogyne calaminthoides. Next base: position 35,027,649 of record JBBCBC010000011.1, read on the forward strand.
TTAGAGGGTATTGGTATACCCATCCGAGGAACCGTTTGATGTATTTTCACTATATGTGTCTACGGGTGTCTCGGTTAGTGGGAGCGATGTGATACTCCTTTAACTTGAGGTCAATACGCACGACATGTGTGGGATGATGAACTTTGACCATGACCGACGTTTGCACCCTAACCATGGGTAGATATGGCTTGGATTGGGTTCATCACGAAGTACATGTGCGTGGTAGTTGAGCCAAGAATGTGATTCATTCCTTAAAGTGGATTTAGAGAGAATACTCATCTTCTCATCATAATTGGATCAAAGTCATCGGCCGATGCACATCAACTTAGACTTTGTGGCTAAGTGTGACATAAGTGATCAATTAGTGATTAGAGATAAAATGATTAAGTTATTTGAATAGACACTTCATCATGTTCAAGACTTAATCGAGTATTCGCGAATGAAAGGAGGAAATCGTAATAACCCATATTTCAGTTACAGGTAGTTGCACATTTCCTCACAACGTACCTCATATATTGAGAATGTCTGATTTATTGTCTAGGGTTCAATTAAGACCGTTAGTTTGACTAATCGCTCGATATATGAGGGCCTATGAGTCACACAACAAGTAATGGTTGTTTGCTAATTATAGTTGGTTGATTAAATGTTAAATTAGATTTAATATTTAATTTATGGAGAAGTAATTAATAATAGATTAATTTGGAATTAATTATTATTAATATTTAATTAAATTAGATTTAATTAAATAAGAATTCCCAATAATTATATTTGGAATATTATTGTAGGATTTAATATATATGGAAATAAATCGTAGAGATTTTTCATATGTGGGATTTAAATCTGTAGAGATTTATATGTGGGAAATAAATCTAAGAGATTTATTTTATTAAGGATTTTTCCTAATAAAGGTTAGCTTAAGATTTAAGCTGGACCTCTCTTATATATATGAGCTCTTGGGAATTCATATTACGTGAGTTTATATTTTCTCCATAAAATCTCTAAGTTAGAATTTTTCTAGCAAATTAATCCCGGGGATTCAACGCTGGTAGATCTGTGCAGATTAGTAAACGACTGTTACGTGGATACCATAGTGGAGGAATCCGTGTACGAATTAGTGTAAGAATTCTGTTTACGTTTACTCGTATTTAATTATGTAATTAACTATTCGTTGTTGGTGAACTTTAATTTCCGCTGCGCATGTATTACGTGTTTACGTGCCTCTAAATTCCAACAGTGGTATCAGAGCTCAGGCTCTAGTGTTTAATTGCATCAAAATTGGTTTTGTTTTTAAAATTAGAATTAATTTTTTTTAACAAAACCGGGTGCTGCTGTTAGACAAACCGCACCCATATGTTTGTTTGGTTTTGGTTGCTCATCTTCTTCTCCACAAAAACCTAGGGTTTTCTGGAGACTCATCGCCACCTTCGTCCCTCCGCCACGGCGGTGTTCGCTGGTATCCACAACGCCGCTCGAAGTCGGCGACTGTACGCCGCGACTCGCGGTGGTCGTGCGAAGCCGCGGCACCGAGCTCGATTGCGAATTGGATTCGCCTCGCCTCGAATTGGTGTGACTCGCTCGCCCTCATTCCCGTCGCCGCACCTGGTTATTCGATCGATTGGGTTGACCACCGTCTTGATTCCACGAAAATCGTGGCCGTGCGCTCACGAATCGATTCGAGCAATGACGGTGTGCCGCACCGTCATCTGGCTTTGACTCTAGTTGACTCGATTCGAAGCCAGGGTGAGTCGTGTAGGCGCGCCACCGGTTCGACCTGTAATGCCCCAAATTTAAAAAATAACACATAAATGAGCCGCGGCGTTCCCAAAATTGGCATGATCACTTAATTAAAGAAAATATGATTAATTAGATGAGATTATTACAAGACAAATCATTGGAAATTACAGCGCAAGACTCATATCTTAAAATATTACTACATTCATCATAAATTACTCACGCCCACCTCATCGCCGTGCCTTGCCCGAGCTCCTTCATCCTGTAAAATAAACTGTGGGGGGATGAGTGTCTAAAATACACCCAGTGAGGGAAACATCAGTGATTGCATTGTTAAATGACGTATGTAATTAATATATAACATTCAAGTGTAACTCATGAAAACATGCAACATCAGGGAGAGATACTGACACTCACTGGTCACCCAGCGGCCCGTGTCAACTTCGACCCAATGTACGGGCCATTACCCGGCTTGTTATATATATAATTAGATCCACGGGCATCACCCGTCTTGGCATAACGAGCATCACCCGGCTTGGTACATATATATAATTAGATTCACGGGCATCACCCGGCTTGGCATAACGGGCATCACCCAACTTGGTACATATATATAATTAGATTCACGGGCATCACCCGGCTTGGCATAACGGGCATCACCCGGCTTGGTATTAGCATACATTACATAATAGTCACGAGCTCGCATATTCATGGCATTCATCTTTCACATAAAACGTTTTAACATAGCAATCATAACTTGGAATGTTTCACCCAGTTAAGAGTGGAGATTGCACTCACCTTAAAAACAGAAGCTGCAATAGATGATGCAATGCAATACCCCTTTATTATCCTCAATCTTCCTTAACCTTGATAAGGTCAGTCCAAATAGTCCCAAATTCCATCTCAAGTCCTACAAAAGTATAACGTTGAATGCCAATCCGACTTCTACTTTAATAGATGTTATATAGCTCATAAACTTCAATTCCTTATTCCATAATATAAACCAAATTGTAACTCACTGCACAAACACTACATACCAACGTACAAGCGCGACCACACACTTTTTCATGAGCACTATTGCCCGCTGATTCAAAATTTCGATGGCGGCGATCTGCATAACACATCGATTATAGTGACATCATGCGAGAGTAAGGTATTGAAAATCAATCTTATAGTCCACTAATTACCTCATACTAAGTGATTCCTAATTATCTGATGGGGTATGCATGACATTAAAATTTCATTAATCCAGTACATTAAAAATATGCAGCACTTGGATAAATAATTACAAATATCATTTCACAAATTGAAAGAATCACAATTTAACGTGAGACCAAAATTTCAATTCAAATGAACATAATGACATTTCTTACCTACATGGAGCTGGCGAGGCAGGGGAAGATGGATGCCAATAATTTACGATCCATATTTTAAAAATAAGACGTACCACTTAAAAGTAAATTACTATTCCATTTTATTATTAAGGAAATAGCGAGTCCAGAGCCAATTGCTCTGATACCATCTGTAACGCCCCAAATTTAAAAAATAACACACAAATGAGCCGAGGCGTTCTCAAAATTGGCATGATCACTTAATTAAAGAAAATATGATTAATTAGATAAGATTATTACAAGACAAATCATTGAAAATTACAGCGCAAGACTCGTATCTTAAAATATTACTACATTCATCATAAATTACTCGCGCCCACCTCCTCGCCGTGCCTTGCCCGAGCTCCTTCATCCTGTAAAATAAACTGTGGGGGGATGAGTGTCTAAAATACACCCAGTGAGGGAAACATCAGTGATTGCATTGTTAAATGACGTATGTAATCAATATATAACATTCAAGAGTAACTCATGAAAACATGCAACATCAGGGAGAGATACTAACACTCACTGGTCACCCAGCGGCCCGTGTCAACCTCGACCCAATGTACGGGCCATTACCCGGCTTGGTATATACATAATTAGATCCACGGGCATCACCCGTCTTGGCATAAAGGGCATCACCCGGCTTGGTACATATATATAATTAGATTCACGGGCATCACCCGGCTTGGCATAACGGGGATCACCCAGCTTGGTACATATATATATTTAGATTCACGGGCATCACCCGGCTTGGCATAACGGGCATCACCCGGCTTGGTATTAACATACATTATATAATAGTCATGAGCTAGCATATTCATGGCATTCATCTTTCACATAAAACGTTTTAACATAGCAATCATAACTTGGAATGTTTCATCCAGTGAAGAGTGGAGATTGCACTCACCTTAAAAACATAAGCTGCAATAGATAATGCAATGCAATACCCCTTTATTATCCTCAATCTTCCTTACCCTTGATAAGGTCAGTCCAAATAGTCCCAAATTCCATCTCAAGTCCTACAAAAGTAACGTTGAGTGCCAATCCGACTTCTACTTTAATAGATGTTATATAGCTCATAAACTTCAATTCCTTATTCCATAATATAAACCAAATCAAATTTAATATCAAATAAGTGATAATTAATGTTAATATAAGAAATAATAATATAATTATACTAATAGCAATATTAGCTATACATATATTACACAATTCCAGCATACAAATCTACACCTCTACCTCAACACATAACCCACTTAATACTAATAACATTCTCTTTAATTTATTAATATATAAACTAGAGACAAGTAATTATAAGGAGAATATATAATAAATTGTATTGTTATATATATACACAGAAACATATGTATAACTATATTTATTCTAATTAAGTATCAATCTTCAGTAATCAATCTACTAACCTATATTTATTTACTGTTCAAGTTTATTAATTATATCAACCACAAATAATCAATACATCTAAAAGAAATCCTCTTTTAATTCATCTAAATAAAGAATAGATGAATTGATTTTCTTACCAATATCTTTGTTTCGAAGTATAGAGCTCAAACCATTTCCCCTCTCTTCTCCTACGACTTAGGCTGGAAGCAAATCAATTTTGATATGAAATGGGGTTTGACAAATTCTTAGATATTTATCCCAATAACCCACCGCCTTTTGTTTCTAATATATATCCTATCTCTTTGTTTTTCCTTCTTTCTTTATTAATTAATATCTCATGATTATATGACTTCTTATTATGATACTATGTCTACTAATATATATTGCTTACGTGGGTGTATATTTGTATATAATTTATTGAAGACATTCCATATGTATAATTAATTTATTTTATTATTCTACTATATAATCTATTACTAAATTATTTTAATTATTTAAATGCCAAAGAGTAGTTATTATTTTATTTTAATAAACTTCCATTTGTTGTAATAGATTTTTCTTGTAATTAATTATATTTAAATTTTAATGTTTCATATATAGATTTTGGGGTGTTACACGACCCGTCACTCGCATCCTGTTTTGAACAGGTCGCGACTCCGCGCGTGCCCTTTGGTTCTTCGGTGACGACGGCGAGTCACCCGCACGCGCCTAGTTGCGGCAGAGACTCGTCTGCGCCTGTTTGTCCGACGATGCAGACCTGCTTCGAATTTTGCCTCTCATTTTTCGTTGCTTGTTGCTTCTGAATTTGGGGCTATTTCGATTCATGTTGTTAATTGTCGAATTGTTTGGTTGGGATTCTGTATTGATTTGGAACTGATGAATTAAAATTCTGAACAAACCCTAACTATTGGAACAGTTTTTGGAATTTTGATGATTCTGTGAACTGATGAATGTTGGATGTTTTGTTCGAATGACCCGATCGGAAACGGTTTTAGGAAAACCGGGCGATGATGAGGGGAAGGACTGTGCCGAAATTGGATTTAGGACAGACCCTTCCGTGCAGTTTTCGAAACTTGCACATGAGCCCTTGACAAATCAAATAATTAAATTTGATCTAAAATTAATTGAATATTGATTTTAAGAGGTCAAAAGTAAAATTGAATTTTATTTAAAATTAATTGGATTAATTTTAAAATTAAAGTTAAAAGTTGGGCTTTTAAGTTATGATTAATTGGATTAATCATATTGATAAATTAATTGGATTAATTAGTTTGATAATTTAGAGTCGAATTAAAATTGAATTTTGAAATTCGGTTAAAAGAAATTATTAAATCCCACTGTTTAATTTTTTAAATTCGTTAAACGCTTTTACAATCCGCATTATAACTGTTTGGGTAGGCGGCTCCCAATAACTGTCGGACCGTATTAAATGTTTGGGTAGACGGCGCCCATATAAGTGTTAGTCCGTAATAAGTCATGTTTGGGTAGGCGGCGCCCAATAATTTCTCAAATGTGATGTAGATTAACATGTTGGATCTCGATTAAGCAATTAATACCCCGCCTTTAAAAACGTTCCTCACTTTAATATAATTTTCTCATTAATTTGATAAGATGTCTTCCATCAAAGTTAGAAGTAAACCGGAGAGTACTTAAAGATCCCTGTCTTTTGCTCGGATCTACATCTAACGGGACTTTTATAGGGACATGAAATGTCACCGCTTGATGGTTGTAAACCAACTTGACTTTGTTTCACTAGCCCTCGCGGGGAACAAAGGTAAGTGACATCAGTCGAACTAGGTTCGACAAACTAGGAGTTGCAGTTTTTGCAATTGGTTTGGAGACCTACCAGTTATGCTATTGTAATGATCAGCCCTCGATGGGATTATGATAGTAGGAATGTGGATCCTAGTCCATTATAATTTATATTTAATATAAAGTCGTACTTTTCCGATGAGGTCTTTAAGTATGTGAAAATAATGGAGACAAAATAAACACTAAAGAAATGTCTTGTTTATTTTGATTGCTGAATATTGATCATAGGAATTATGTGTTTATTCCCGTTTTATTTTATTTCTCTTGGTTAGTTGAAATATATAACTGTTATTGAGATGTGTTTTGGAAACAAACAAATTGGCTAGGCCAAAATTTTCTGGACTGACACCTAAACGTGTGTTTGGTGCTACTGCAAGAAAAGGTTGAGTACGTGTTGGACACGCCAATCCCGGTTACCCCTGCAGCTGGTCCACTGAGGCAGCCACGTTTGACGTAGCAGCTCAGAATAAACATCAAAAGGATGCTTCCCAGACGCAGTGTGTGATGTTGCTCGGCATGACTCCCAAATTGCTTAAGGCAACATGAGAAAATGGGTCTCTTCTAAATGCTCAAGCATCTGAAGGATCTCTTTGATTCTGAATCTCGTTCTGAGATTTATGAAGTGATGAGAGATCTGTTCAAATGCCGGTTAGCTAAAGGAGAGAAGATTTCACTTCATGTGCTTAAGATGATAGGCCTAATTGATAAACTTGGTAATTTAGGCTTTGAGCTAAAAGACCAACGTTTTCATTTATGCTATCCTCCAGTCGCTCTCGGATTCATATTTTAGGTTCATTGTGAACTACAATATGAATAAGACGGATGCGACCATGCCTGAACATCAACACATGCTCAAGACTTTTGAGTTCACTATCACTAAGATGGTGTTCAAAAGAAGGAGCGGATAGACAAGGATGTGTGCCTCTACTATAAGTAGGAGATGTCACTGGAAGAATGACTATAAGGTTCTGGTTGCTAAAAGAAAGACACTGGGTGCTTCTGGCACTAGAACATGTATGTTTGTTATTAAGATAGACATATCCACAAACAGCGCTAACTGCTTGGTATTAGATACCGGATGTGGCTCTCACATTTGTACGAATGTGAAAGGGCTCATGTGTCTTAGGGCAGTTAGAGCGGGTGAAGTTGTCTTACACGTGGAAATGGAGCAATAGTTGCTACTGAACGTGTGGGGACTTGTGTGTTAGACTTACCCTTTGGTTTTAGATTAGAACTTAATGATTGTCATTTCGTTCTTCCTATTACTCTCAACATTATTTTCATTCCTATGTTAGACATTGAGGGTTATTTCTTCCATTTTAGTGATAATAATTGTTATTTCACGTTGAATGGTGTGGTTTATGGGAATGCCCCTATGGTGAATGATTTATACTTGTTGCATTGTGGATATAATGTTCTTAATATACAAAATAAAAGACTCAAACTTAGTAATCATGAAAACCCGACTTACTTGTGGCATTGTAGACTTGATCATGTAAACGAGAAAGGAATTGCAAGGTTAAGAAAGTTAGACTACTTAACCCCATTTGACTTTCAGTCTTATGGAAATTGTGAATCTTATCTCATGGGCAAGATGATCAACAAACCCTTTTCTGGGAAGGGGGTGCATGCCAAAGAAGTTCTAGAGTTGATCTACAACGATGTTTGTGGACCATCGCCCACTCTAGCTAGGGGTCACTTCGGATACTTCATCACTTTTACTGATGATTTCTCAAGATACGGATACGTGTATCTTATGAAACACAAATTTGAATCTTTTGAGAAATTCAAAGAGTTTAAGGTTGAAGTAGAGAAGTAACTTGGTAAGAGTATCAAGACTCCTCGATCAGATCGAGGAGGTGAATACCTTAGCCACAAATTCATTGATTACTTGAAGTTACATGGAATCTAGTCACAATAGACTCCTCCCGGAACATCTCAGATGAATGGTGTGTCCGAAAGGAGAAACCGAACCCTGTTAGACATGGTAAGATCCATGATGAGCTTTTCCTCTCTTCCGACATTCTCATGGGGATACGCGTTACAAACCTCAATTTACATTCTGAATAGGATTCCACCTAAATCGGTTGAGCATACACCATATGAACTATGGTGTGACAAGAAGCCAACTTTTACACATATCAAACATGGGGTTGCCCCGTGAATGTGAAAAAGATGCTTACCAACAAGTTGGAATCCAAAGGTGAAAAGGGTTACTTTGTGGGATATCCTAAGGAAACTAAAGGATATTACTTCGATCCACCTGAGAAGCAATCAATGATTGTTTCTAGGCAGACCAAGTTCCTCGAAGAAGACTATGTCTTTAAGGAACAAGGTCGTAAGCTAATAGAACTTGAAGAAATTCAAGAACCACAAATTAACAAAGAGACTGATATCTTGTCAAAGCAACATGACAAGGAATCAGTGGGAGCATTCAGCGACTTTCACTGTGGGAGTCTTTCGCTAGGTGATCGTCTTTCAGCCAGTGGGAGCGTAATTGGAGTATGCTTGCTAGGGCAAGAACCTCCAAGTGGGCTGAATGAGAACATCATAGTTCAAACTCCTGCCCAAGAGGCATCTGAAAGTGTAGCTCTTGAGGACTCTCCGGGCATTGATGAAATTGATGCACCACAAAATTTTCACGATCAGAATGTACAACCTGCACAACCACAGCTCTGTAAGTCAATTAGGAATCGTAATCCGTCCATTAGATACGGTTACCTCTTGGAGGAACTCGATAATGTGGACATACCGGATAAGGAAGATCCTAATACTTACTCTGAAGCAATATCAGATATTGATTTAGGGAAGATGCACGAAGCCATGAACTCCGAGATGGACTCGATGTACACCAATCAAGTCTGGGACTTGGTTGAGTTGCCTAAAGGGTTAAACCCACATGTTGCAAATGGGTCTTCAAGCGTAAGACCAATGCAAATGGCAAAGTACAAACCTACAAAGCTAGGTTGGTGGCAAAGGGTTATAGTCAACGCTAAGGCATTGACTATGACGAGACCTTCTCACCAGTTGCAAAGATCAAGTCCATTCGAATTTTACTTGCGATAGCAGCACACTATGATTATGAGATTTGGCAGATGGATGTCAAAACAGCTTCCCTCAATGGAAACATTGCTAAGGAAGTGTTTATGACTCAACCGGAAGGTTTTACATCTAAGTCAAATTCTAATCTAGCATGCAAGATAAAGATATCCATCTATGGATTGAAGCAAGCTTCTAGGAGTTGGAATATCCGATTTGATGAAGCTATCAAGTCCTTTTGACTTCATCATTAATTCGGAAGATCCTTGCGTTTATCGTAAATGCAACGGGAAGAATATTGTTTTTATAATCGGGTATGTCGATGGCATATTGATTTTGGGAAATAATATCCCGTTAATGCAATCCATTAAAGATTTGTTGTTAGAGACCTTCATGATGAAGGGTCTTGGTGAAGCCTGCTACATCCTAGAGATCATGATCCACAGGGATAGATCCAAGAGGATATTGAGGCTGTCACAGTCCACCTATGTAGACAAGGTGTTGAAGCGTTTTACGATAGAGAACTCTAAGAGATGGTCTCTACCGGCAAATCATGGGATAAAGCTGTCAAATAAGGATTGTCCTTCTAATGAAGCTGATGTCAAGCACATGAACAATGTCCCATATGCATCTGCAATTGGGTCAATCATGTACGCCATGACTTTCACTAAGCCAAACGTGGCCTAAGCTATCAACATCACTGGTAGATACCAATAGAATCCGGGTGAGTCTCACTGGATTGCTGTCAAGACCATTCTGAAGTATCTTAGACGAAATAAAGAATGGTTCCTTGTCTATGGTGGACAGTCAGAACTAGTAGTGACTGGTTATGCTGACGCAAGTTTCCAATCCAAATGTGATGATTACGAATCACAGTCAGGTTACGTTTCACTCTCAATGATGAGGCGGTCAGTTGGAATAGTTCCAAGAAAATTTACTACAGATTCAACAACCGAAGCTGCGTACATTGCTATATCAGAAGCCTCAAGGAGGTTGTCTGGATTTTATAGTTTTTAAGAGAACTAGGGGTAGTTCCGAGTGCCAGTTGTCTAATGAAGTTGTATTAAGACAACGTTGATGCGAATACGCAAGCAAAGGAACCGAGATCAACAAACAGAAGCAAGCATGTACCCAGACTTATCATTGATCCGAGAGATCATAACGATAGGAGAAGTAGAATTAAAATGTATTCCCACTTATTTAATTTGGAAGATCATTTCACCAAAACACTGAGTGTTCATGTACACACTAGACATTTGATGGTCTAGGGGTTAGACATGAAGGTGATTGACTCTAGTCCAAGTGGGAGATTTTTAGTGTTAGTGTCCTTGAGACAATCTATTGAAAGGACATAATACTCGATGATATTCAGTTTGATTTAATATTATAGTTCACTTAATATTAATATATGACAATACACTTGTTTGAATATTATGTTTGATTGTTTGCATTTATTCATGCAAGTGTTCCCATGAGTCATTGCTGTTATTGAGGTTGTGAGAAGTCAGATGACTTAAGCATGATTCTCAAATAGCCCCGATCAAGGATCATCAAGAATTGGATATTGATGATACAATGGAGATTGGTGTGCGATCTGCATCATACTCTTAGAGAGTGTAGTAAGATCTCACTTACTACGAGATACTAGGTATCTCATGATGGATGCACAAATACCTTAGAGGGTATTGGTATACCCATCCGAGAAACCGTTTGATGTATTTCCACTATATGTGTCTACGGGTGTCTCGGTTAGTGGGAGCGATGCGATACTCCTTTGACTTAAGGTCAATACGCACGACATGTGTGGGATGATGAACTTTGACCATGACCAAAACTTGCACCCTAACCATGGGTAGATATGGCTTGGATTGGGTTCATCAAGAAGTACATGTGCGTGGTAGTTGAGCCAAGAATAGGATTTATTCCTCAAAGTGGATTTAGAGAGAATACTCATCTTCTCATCATAATTGGATCAAAGTCATCAGCCGATGCACGTCAACTTAGACTTTGTGGCTAAGTGTGACATAAGTGATCAATTAGTGATTTGAGATAAAATGATTAAGTTATTTGAATAGACATTTCATCATGTTCAAGACTTAATCGAGTATTCACGAATGAAAGGAGGAAATCGTAATAACCCATATTTCAGTTACAGGTAGTTGCACATTTCCTCACAACGTACCTCATATATTGAGAATGTCTGATTTATTGTATAGGGTTCAATTAAGACCGTTTGTTTGACTAATCGCTCGATATATGAGGGCCTATGGGTCACACAACAAGTAATGGTTGTTTGCTAATTATAGTTGGTTGATTAAATGTTAAATTGGATTTAATATTTAATTTGTGGAGAAGTAATTAATAATAGATTAATTTGGAATTAATTATTATTAATATTTAATTAAATTAGATTTAATTAAATAAGAATTCCCAATAATAATATTTGGAATGTTATTGTAGGATTTAACATATATGGAAATAAATCGTAGAGATTTTTCATATATGGGATTTAAATCCGTAGAGATTTATATGTGAAAATTAAATCTAAGAGATTTATTTTATTAAGGATTTTTCCTAATAAAGGTTAGCTTAAGATTTAAGCTGGGTCTCTCCTATATATATGAGCTCTTGAGAATTCATATTATGTGAGTTTATATTTTCTCCATAAAATCTCTAAGTTAGAATTTTCCTAGCAAATTCATCTCGGGGATTCAACGCTGGCAGATCTGTGCAGATTAGTAAACGACTGTTACGTGGATACCATAGTGGAGGAATCCGTGTACGAATTACTGTAAGAATTCTATTTACGTTTACTCGTATTTAATTATGCAATTAACTGTTCGTTGTTGGTGAACTTTAATTTCCGCTGCGTATGTATTACGTGTTTACGTGCCTCTAAATTTCAACAGTATTCTCTAAGGATCAGACACGTGTCGCATGTCAGAAGGGAAAACATGTTATAGCCTCATTCAAGGGGATCCCAGGACCAGCATCCAGCGGAGTACTACAACTGCTCCATATGGATTTGTTTGGACCAGTTACACCACTTAGTCTCAGCGGACGCAAATACACTCTGGTAATCGTGGATGATTATTCCAAGTTTACCTGGGTTGTATTCTTGTATAAGAAGAATGAGACTACAACAAAGATACCTGAGCTGATCAAGAAATTGCAAAATGAGAAGGGTGTCAGTATTGTAAAAATCAGATCAGATAAAGGTACATAATTTCTGAACTCCTATATTACTGAATTTTGCACTAAGTTTGGAATACAACATGAAACATCAGCTGCAAGAACACCACAACAGAATGGAGTAGCAGAACGGAGAAACATAACACTCAAAGTAGCTGCTCGCACAATGTTAGCTTAACATGCAACTCCAAACCATTTCTGGGCAGAAGCTATCAACACTGCATGTCACACTCAGAACAGATGTTCTCTGACTAAGATTCACTACAAAACACCTTATGAACTGTGGAAGGGCAGAAAACCTCGTGTCTCTTACTTCCATGTTTTTGGGTGCAAGTGTTTCATACACAACAATGGGAAAAGTCAGTTGAAAACCTTTGAAGCCAAGTCAGATGAGGGTATATTCTTAGGATATTCCTCAACCAGCAAAGCTTTAAGGGTGTTCAACAGGCGAACCCTAGTTGTGGAAGAAACACCTCATGTAGTCTTTGATGAAACATCTTCTAAACAAGAGAAATCTGCCCCAGAACAAGCAGTATCAGATCAACCTATACCTGATGCACATAAAATGGATCAGTTAAGTATTAAAGAAAAATAATCAGATCACGTAACAGTGTATGTTCCAAAACTTGATCTTACTAATTCACTAGGTCAATCAAACCCAAAGGTACACACAACTGTCAATGAAGAAGCTGGTACAGCTGAGACAATAACAACTGAACCATCTGGTTCAGGGGGAACACCTGATGTTCCTACGGACAGACATCAGCATATGGTGATTCCAACATCAGCTGAGACTTGTCCATGTCAAGTGGATCCTATTACTGTTGGGATTAATTCCCCAACAACTACTGCACCACTCCCAACCACTAGTGACTCAATATCAGATGAGGATGACAATATCCAAACTGATATACATCAGAAAAGAAGGACTTGGTTGAATGACCATCCTACTGATCTGATAATTGGCAATCCTAATGCCCGAGTCCAAACTAGACATCAGGTTGGTGAAAGTGCCATGTATTGTTCCTATATGTCTTTGAAGGAACCAACCACTATAGAAGAAGCTCTACAAGATGCTAGCTGGATTCTAGCCATGCAAGAAGAATTAGAGCAGTTTGAGAGGAATCAAGTTTGGAAACTGGTAGACAGACCAACTCATCAAGATGTGATAGGCACCAAGTGGGTATTCAAGAGCAAGAGAGATGAGAACAATGTCATAACCAGAAATAAGGTAAGACTTGTTGCTAAGGGGTATTCACAATCACAAGGAATTGATTATGATGAGACCTTTGCACCAGTCGCTCACCTGGAAGCCATTCGGCTGTTTCTGGCATATGCTGCCCACAGAGGGTTTATTGTGTATCAGATGGATGTAAAGAGTGCATTCTTAAATGGGGTACTAGCTGAGGAAGTTTATGTTGAACAACCTCCTGGCTTTGAAAAAGGAAACCAGGTGTATCGTTTAAGAAAAGCTCTATATGGACTGAAACAAGCTCCTAGAGCTTAGTATGATACACTATCTCAGTTCTTGATAGACAGTGGTTTCACTAAAGGAGTAATAGATAGAACCTTATTCAGAATAGAAGATGGTGAAGATATTCTGATGGTTCAGATCTATGTGGACGATATCATCTTCGGATCTCCCAACAAAAGATTATGTGATAGATTCAGCAAACTGATGCAAGGGAAGTTCGAGATGTCCATGATGGGTCAGATGAATTACTTTCTGGGTCTTCAAGTTAAGCAAAGTACATAAGGGATATTCATCTGTCAGGCAAAATACACTAGGAATTTGTTGGCTAAGTTTGGAATTCAGAACAGTAAGGAAGCCAAAATTCCTATGATGACTGGATTCAAGATGGATCCAGATGAGAATGGTCAGAAAACTAATCAGAAAGAATATAGAGCTCTCATTGGATCTTTACTATACCTGACTGCTAGCAGACCAGATATACTTTTGCAGTAGGTGTATGTGCCAGATTTCAGGAAAATCCAATGAAAAGCCACCTGGAAGCAGCTTAAGCGGATTCTTAAATATCTGAAGGGGACAGTAAACCTTGGTTTATTCTACCCATCAGATGATAATCTAGAGCTTAATGGGTATTCTGATTCTGATTATGGAGGTTGCAGAATAAACAGAAAATCAACCTCAAGTACATGTCAGTTCTTGGGAAGCAAACTGATCTCTTGGTTCTCAAAGAAGCAGACATCTGTTGCCACATCTACCACTGAAGCAGAATATATGACCGCAGGAAGCTGTTGTTCCCAACTGCTCTGGCTTAGTCAACAGCGGTGAGGGATTATAACATTATAGCTATGGATGTGCCCATATTCTATGACAGTAATAGTGCTATTGCAATCACTCAGAATCCAGTATTACATACAAGATGCAAGTATGTAGATGTCAAACATCATTTTATAAGAGATCATGTGGAAAAGAAGAATATCAGAATGGAAAAGATCCATACTGATAAACAGAGAGTTGATATCTAACTAAGCCACTAGCTGAAGTCAGATTCAGAGAATTATGTAATGAGCTAGGACTTCTGGACCTAGGAGAAAGTGCACCAGAAATCATTGGTGGACTGGTCTCTAGAACCAGTTGGTTAAGAGATTGACCAGATAAGAAGGATCAGTTGAGTGTTGGAACCTCAACCGATCAGAAAGAATCAGTCAGGGACTGATCAGAAAAGGGATAACAGTTGAAGGGGGAACATCAACTTATCAGATAGGATCAGAAGGAATCTGATCAGATTAGTGGAACATTGTTGGGAAATACTAAGGTTTAGGCAGAAACTAAGATCAACAGAAATCAGTCAGACTTCAAGTGGTATTGATCGACACAATATCGATCAACCAGATCACGATTTCCTTTGTCTTCTCGATTAGTTATATGCAATTATCTGATAATATTTGCTTTTATTGTACACAAAATTTTATGACGCACGACCTACAAAGCATTCAATGCGGACGCAAGAAATATGTATTAAATACATTAATTAAGCGTTTTTAAATCCAAAAGTTGCGACCTACTGTTTTTCTAACCACACGATCTCCAACTATTTAAAACCGCTTAATCTGGACCATTGATCTAGATTACACGATCATTGGGGTTCCGATTCAAAAATCATTTCATCTTTCCCTCCCTTTTCTAAAACCCTTATTCATCATTTGCACACTTCACAAACTCACAAAACTCTCTGCAAATCTACAAATTTTCACTTCACGCAAAACACAAAACATTTTCTGCATTTCACCGATTTTACGCCGTTTTTAATTCATATCTCTTGCGCTTTTAAAACTGGTAAATTTTTTAGGGTTTATATGTGTGCTTTCTTTTTCAGATTTATGGTTAATGTATACAAGGTTCTCGAATCCAATCATTTCACATTTTTGCAGAAATGGCACCTAAAGTACGACAAGTTGCAGAGACTGCTCATTCCTCTTCACATGCCTCTCCGGAACCTGAAGATCCAATCTTTAGGAACTTTGCCGACGACATTATTGAAGAGAGATGTGTCGACTCCAGGACAACCACATATCCAGAATCTCTTGAGATTCTGAAGATGCTTAAAGACTGTGGATTGAAGACGTATTGTTCTGCAAGTGCGGATTCAATCTTGCTGGATGGTGCTCTCAAATTTCTTTACAATTTGAGAGACCATGAAGGGGTGTTGTATTCAGAGGTCCAGGGAGAGCATCTAGAGATTACGGATGATGATTTGTACAGAATCTTTCGACTTTAGGCTCCAGCAGATGGAATTATGCCCGACAAATATCTTGCCGCAGAAGAGAGTGCTGTTATCAAACATCTTCTCTGCCCTGCTGATGCTCATCATTCCAAAGGTTTCAAGAAACCGATGCTAAAGCAAAAATCTTGGCTGTTGTTTGATATTGTTCAAAAGGTAATCATGGGAACTACCTACAACCTGGATGCAGTCACTCAAGAAAAGGCTAGAATCATGACTGCCATCATCCACAATGCTAAGATTAACTGGCGAGAGTTCTTGAAAAGGAGGTTGTTGGTGGTGTCAACCAAGTTTGTGGTAGACGAAGGGAAAGTCATTCTCTCTGCCAAAATCACGATGCTGCATAAGGTCTCTTTGATTCTGATTGACCTAATGAGAAATAGAGATTGGAGCGAGGACGAGATGATCCCCTATAAACTCGCACATAAGAAGATGTTGTTAGTCAACAGACTGCTACCTGGCCCAGCTGATGATGTTGCAGAAGCAGCTGTTAAACAAGAAACTGAAGTCCGCAGGACTAGGAAAGGTGGTCAGAAGAGGAAGACAACAACAAGAAAACCAGAGAAAGGGGTTGTATTCAAAGAACCAGCCATCAAGAAGGCTAAATCTGCACCAGTAACAGAAATTGGTGGTAAAGGGAAGCAGAAATGGCAGACCATACTGGTGGATGAGTCTTCTGACTCTGATGATGATCGCATTCCGATCAGCAGGCTACCAAAAGGCACAGGACAAGCTTCAAAAGGTCCTGCTCGAATGGAGCCACTGCCCACGGCCCTGCAGGTTCACTCGGACATACCTGCCTCTATTGATTCTTCTCATCTGGAGGCCTCTTCACCTGATCCAGAGGCTCTATAATATGTTGAGCCAGCACAAGCCGTGCCAGAATCCATTGTGTCTTCTCCTCCACTCCCTTCATCTTCTCCACAGGCAGAAACTTCCTATACTGAAAAGATCATCAGACGACGATTGGAGAAGATGATTGAGGAAATATATCCAGAGCTTCCTCTCAAGCCTGATGCTAAGGCCACCGTTCTGGATGTGCTTACCTGGAGGGATATCAGGTTGAAGACATTTGAGGACTTTGGGACAGTGCTTGAACAGAAAGGAGGGATCCATCCTTTTCTGGAATATGACCTTCATATGCGCAAGATTGCTGGAGTTGAGACTGCTCCTGATCTTTTGTCAGATGATGCAGTAGTCGGGCTGATCACGAGACAGTTGGGTATGCCGGATACCCCAATCCACAGAGAGATGACCCACAAGATGGTCAATACAGCCGAGCAATTCGGCAAATGTAAAATTCTGATGATGAAGAGAATGTTGGCGATGGGGGTCCAATCAGTATTGAGGAAATATTTGAACAGATGGCTTATACTGAGAGGACAACAAAACATATAAGAATTACAGAGGAACCTGAAGAAGCTGCCGATGAAGCTGATGTGGGAGATGCGGCACAGTCCCCATCAGCTGAGGCACAATCAGCCGAGCACGTAATAGACCTGACTGCTGGAGGGAGTCAAGCTGAAGAAATGGAGGTCGAAGGCCCCTCAACATCAGCAGGTCAGGTAGTGCAGATTCTCCAAACTTCTCCATCATTCGAAGAGAATCTTATGAAATACATCAAGAACTCGTTCAGGGCGAACATGGCGCATATGTTCAGAGATGATGTAAGTTTCTTTGTTCCCCGCCAGATAGAGAAAGCCATCCAAACTGAGAGAGAACATGTATCGTCTCACTGCATGCGAATGTCTGAAGAGATGAGAGATACAACTACTGATAAGATGGTTGAAGTAAATGAGCGTCTAGCAAAGATTGAGGAGAACATGAATCATCAATTCACTCTGATGATGACTGAGAAGATGGCCCAGCTAACCAGAATGCAACATGATCTTACTGATGCAACCAAGAGGGTCAACTCTTCTGCTGATAAACTTGAAAATTTGTTCGACAAAGTCATCAATGTGGTAGATAATGCTCAAACGTCTATGCTGACAGTTGTTGAACAAGTCAAATCTGATGTTGGAATTGAGTCTCCTGCTCTACAGGCCCTGCAGCAATCTCTTTCTCAGACCATTGGTAACCTCAGCTCTGAATTGAAGACACTTTTTGAGGGAACCAAAAAGGGGGAAGAAGAGAAAGATGTTGAAGTTTAAGACAGACTCAACCAGTTCAAAAATTTTGTGGCTGGCATCTAGATTAAGCTGGATAAGAAGAGACTACAGAAGGATGCTAAAGCAGCTGCAGAATTGGAGGAATCAGAAGACATCTCTTCCTCAACAGAATCTGATGAGAAAGTAAGATCAGCTAAGAAGGGTAAGAAAGTTGTTGTTGATGATAAGAAGGCAAAGCTGTTGAATCTTGCTAAGAAAAGAAAGTTGAGGAATTGAGGAAAGCTGAGATGGATAGGAAGAAAAGGCTGGAAGAAGCATCGAGTCTGGATAAGTCATACAAGCAGAAAAAGAAGAAAGGACTCGTTGCTGAAGTTGGTGAAGGATCACACTTTGTTGAGCCTATTCTGGACGGAGATGTGGATGTGATTGTTAAGCCAGATAAGAATATGGTGGCAGAATGGAAGAAAATCAAAGGAGAATGGTATATCTCGGCTTACATCAATCAGGTTATTCCAACCAATGTTGAAATCAATGAAATTTTCAGAGATTGGTTGAGTAACAAACATCCAGCATTCTATGAGAACATCATGAGGGAGGCCAAGAAACTAAGCTGGATACCAGTTGCTCCTGAGGTCGAGATCATGGAATACAAGAAGACTCCAGATGGGAAGCTGGACAAAATTGCCTTTAATGCAACTCTGAACATGTGCTTGGCACAAGATGATATTTTTGAAGAAAGCAAAGTTGCAGAAATCAAGGCAAGGCTCTTCGAAATGTGTGTTGTTCCGGTGGAAGAGAGATACTGAAGAAATCAGAAGACTAATTTATGTAAGATCAGAATAGGATTTGTCTATCTTGTACTTGTAATGCTGATATTATTAATGAAAATCCTATTTTTCTGATCTTAAGACAAACTCTCTTTGTCTTCTGATTTGCTGTCTCTTTTACTTTAACTTTAATATTGTTCAGCATACTTTCTGGTAAATGTTTTGGTTCCATCAAAAAGGGGGAAATTGTTGGGAAATTTATAGTTTTGATGGAAGTTCCAAAACAGTTGTAATAGGACCAGTCGAACCTGTTAGGGGACTGATGATTTGATAGGAAACCAGCTGAACATGTTAGACAGCTGATGAATTAGACTAGGTCACATTTTGAGGGGGAACTCAAAATGCATAAGTTAGGTCAAGATCAGTAGCGAAGATCTGTAGCAAAGATCAGAAGCGAAGATCAGTAGCTAAGATCAGTAGCGGGAATCAGAAGAAAAGATCTGTAGACGCAGCAGACCAAAAGACCTATTATGCGGAGACATCAGCAGAGTCGATTGGTTGAAGCTAAGACAACCATATCAGAAGACTCAAGGCGACTGATCAGAAGAGTATTGATCAGTTCAAGCTTAGTCAGAAAAGTGATAAGCATAACTACTTATCCAAGGCATACGCTGTAAATAAGACTAGAAGAATGTCAACATAGTTAACTTTAAAAAGACGCCGAATGAGTGTCCTTGTTAGCCACTAAGGGATCGACACGTATGTACGAATCTGATGTTGCAAGATATGGCGTATCAGGGCAAACGGTTACAAAGGACAAATATGCATGAAGACGGCATGGCCTTCCTGAGCACGTCAAATCATGCCTGCAAGCTACCTAATATAGCCTGAAATGCAAAGTGCTCTCCAACTGCTATTTTGATTTCAAGGTCTATAAATATGGGATCAACCTTCATTGCGAAAACACGGAAATAATCATCAAGCTCAAGCTATCAAGATTTCCGCACAAAGAACACAAAAATCAAGAATATTTTCTAAGTGTTCATCCCATAATTCTTAGCATAAAAATATTATCCTTTAGCTTTAGGCTACACAAATACTAGAATAGATTTCCAGTTGGAACACAATAAATCTTCTACCCAAACCAAAAGTTAGGTTAAGTTTGTTTTGCAAGATTTCAGATTAGGGTTTCTAGTTTCTAATCTCTGGGATTGGTTGAGTGAAAACTCTTGAAACATCTGTTGTACTGTGTTGGACTAACACATTAAATTAAGTCCAGTTGGTTAAGTTGGTGCCCCTGCTGATAGGGAAGAGTGGACGTGGGACAAGTTGTCCGAACCACTATAAAAATCTTGTGTGTATTATCTGATTTACCTGCTTTACACTATTGCACACTACCTGATTTGATATTACATGCATATTCTCGAGTCTGGATCAAATTTGCATCAAGCAACTGATCTGATCAGCTTGACACTTTGTCATCTGATTGAAAACAGATAAGCAGAAATCTGATCTAAGAAAACTGGTTTTCACACGGGTTAAAACTTAGCTTCCGCACATCAGTTAAACTGATAGACACCGAACGGATCTGCCCTCAGACAATCAGTAAGTTGGATATCAATCAAAACTGATTCACAAGCACTCTGATCAGGCATATCTGCTCTTCACACCTGATCTCACAAAAAGTTTTCAGAAATCTATTCACCCCTCCCCTCTAGACTTCTGCCCTCGCAAAAACCCGTTCGGGACCTACAGGTATGTACATTGAAAGTTTAGCCTCAGTTGTTTCTGATGCCGAACAAGAGAATCAACAACCAGAGGATTGCGTAAAGGATCAAAGTAGTACTTTAGAATGTCTCCCATAATTTTGAAAAAGCTTTTATAGGAAACTGAACTCTATTTATTTAATATTAATAATATATATATATATATATATATACACACATATCTTATCGCTGTTTTGCATAATTAACAATGATAGTGTTTATTGATAATAGTAAAAAGACAAAAAATCATATGAGAAGGTCTCATGCATGAGACGGAGTACAACTTAACACAAATCACACTCATCCCTTCCAAAGTGTTAAAGCATCAATGCCCAACCTATGTCTCGTTTCACCGTGAGACTGTCTCATACAAATGTGTCTCGAGTACAAAAGTTCATGTATAAACATGATTCACAAAAGTATTACTCCTATAAATAGTAATATGTGTTTGTTTTGCATAGAAGGTGGTAGGAGTGAATGTGACTTTATGTCAAATCAATACTTTTTAATTATAATGATATATTATTTTATTATTATTAGTTAGTCTAGTAATGATAATATGAAAGAAAAAAAAGTAAGAAAAGTTGGAGAGATAATGAATTGTTGTTAGAAAAGTATGTAAAAGAGTTGGCGTAATAAATAATGATGTGATAATTTTAGAGTATAAGTGTATATTAGAGGTGAATGTATATTTGGATGGAGGATGAGATGTGCAAATTCGGAAAGTGGCCAAAATGGGGGAAGCCCATCCGAATCTACCCAGTGAAAAACAAACATGGCCTTACTAATTTGATTAATTATAATGTTTTTTTTAAAAGATGAGTTAACTTTAATTGATTTAAGATCGTAGAAATACATGGACATCATAAGCTAACACTTCTAAACAAAAGTGTAGAACCCATCCTGCTTGTGACTGCTTGCACGGTAAGCACAGAAAATGATTGAACTAGTGCATTATGATGTGCTGAATATGACCTACAGGAGGATAAATTCTTCAGTACTGAATATAAAAAAATTAGACCTCAGTGGTTCATTATTTCTTAATTCCTGTCTCTTAAATAGGATCGTGTGAAATTAGTAATTATTGCTTTGATTCATGTTGGGTAGAGAATCAATGCGATTAAATACTTTGTGTTTTGGGCAATATTATTAGTTACATGACGATTGCTAAGATTTAATACGGAGAATCGTGTGCAAGTACATCTTGCTTGATTTTTCCCCTTGATGGGCTCAGAAGTTTTATCATACCAAATCTTGCATGTGGAATTTGTTTCAGATATGGATAATAATGTTGAGCTGACCTTACTCCAACGAAAAATATATTAATTAATATGAAGCTATTAAGTGGCTTAAATTAATTAATGGACTAGATAATCTTAAATACGGAAAATAATAATCGGGAGTCATGTTAACAGTAATATGGGTTAAGATGGATAGTGCAATATTAATTATGTAGTGGGATTAATTAATATTTATGGACTTGAATAATATTGTGGCTCAATATTGATAATTCAAGGTCCATTGGAAGGTCTAATCTTAATTCTCCTAAAGGCCCCTCAAGTAGCCCAAAGATAAAATCCAATAACTGAAAAATGTGTTTAAAATAAAATAAATTATTGTTGCCTAATTTTCCTATAAAATTTAGAAAATAATAAATAAAAGAGGGAGAAAGATTTTCTTTGAATTTTTTTTTATGAAATGAAGATAAGTATTCTTGGAATATAAGATTATCTCATTAAATTCAAGAAATCTCCCACTTGGTTATTTATTAAGCAAATTTTCGAAAATTGTGAAAAATAAAGGAAGGAAAGATTTTCTTGGTTTTCTTGAATAGATATTATGGAAGATATATATTCTTGGAATACAAGAATATCTCATAAATTCAAGAAGATCCAAATCTTGGATTCCTAGTCCTTAATTTCAAAAAATCCATAAATATAAGGAGGTGGGATTTTGTGGAATATTTTAAATATGGAGAAAAGAATATATGAGATATATTCAAGATTTCTTGGAGATCAAGAAAAAGATTTTCCCATCTTATTTTCCACACAAATTTTCGTCCACCACCTTATTATAAATAAGAGATGAGTTTTTCATCCCCAGTGAAATTCCATGTGTTGGAAAAATTAGAAATCCACAAAGGTGGTGCAACATAATTTTATTTTTCCTTTTGTTAATTGTTCGCGAGTATCCTTCCACCGGATTGTTGAACAAGGATGAGAGAATACTTGAGAAGGCTCTTTGGGTTTGTTCGTGTGAACGGGATATCCATCTTCTCAACGGTTTGTCACTCCAAGAGGTTAGTTCACGTAAACTCCTAACAATTCCGCATGCGTAGGATTTATGTGGCTTGTTTATATATGCATGATTTGTTGTTGGATTATTATTTGAATTAATATAGGATTAATTCATGCTAGTAATAATTGTTATAATTAAATTTGTATTTAAATATTCATCCCGAATAGATCCGGACAATTAATTCCCCAACAACTAGTATCAGAGCCTCGGTTTCGGGCTCTGAATTTTAAATTGTAATTTAATTTGTTTTCATTAAATTTGAAATTGGATAGTAGAATTGCTAGACCTTTTTTGCAGGTATCCATTTGTCATGGTATTTGATGAATGTTTAATTATGCATGCATATAATTGTGGTTTTTAATTCGATTTGTTCGAATTCATTTTGCCTCTTGAGAAAATCCACGAGTAGATTAGGATTTGTTTGATTCGTTCAATGTAATAGACTAGTCTAGATCTAGGTCTATTTATTTTTTGTAATTAAATTGTAATCGGATCGGAAATGAAAACGGAGACGAAGAATTAAAGATGGGCGACCAAGTGTCCTCGGATTTATCGCGGAGCTAAAAGAACGGAAGTGCTAAAGTGCTCTAGCACGGTTACCGAGAGCATTTCGGGCGCATACGGGCACGAGCCCAGGATGTGGCCGAGCGCCGCGAGCTGGGCCGGTGGCGGCACGGGCGCGCGACAGCACGCGATGCAGACGTAGCACGGCGTTACCATGGGCGCCAGCCGGCTGCGGAGCACGGACGCTGGGCGATGGCGGGCGCCGTGAAGAATGACGCGATTTCGAAGTGCAAGCGCGCTGCATTAAAGCGCATGATCATCCCATGCGACGCGAACGGGCGACGCGACGCCGCTTAGAGCGTGCTAAGAGTCGTGATGCGCCGGTGGCCTCACCGCTAAGCGATCGCAAGGATGGCCGGTTCGACGCTGGCGCAGGTTTTAACGCACGTGATACGCGATTCCGTGACCGGTGAGCTACCCAATGTCGGATGTCGTCTCGAACCCTGACAAAGGACGATTTAAAGAGTATGTTGCGGTCAAGTGGGAGCTTTTTGAGACAAACGATGAAGGCTATGAAGACGATTTCTCAAGATCAAGACATGAAAAAAAAAAATTAACCGTGACAATTGGATATACGTGTCCAATGTGTTTAATTTTTTGTTTTGATGTTTGTTTTATTTTTCGTGCTTATTTAATTTGTTTGAATATGCGATGCATGAGAAATTATTTTTTTGAAAAATCTCACTTTCAAAAATTACTAAATATGCTTAAATAATTAATTGACAATTTTATTCCGGATAATAAAATTGAACTAATTTTGACCTCCATGATTTATTTATCTGTGAATTCTTTAGGAGAAATTCCCCCCAGGGATGGCCAAAAGATAACTTTCACATGAATAAATTCCATATGATGATTGTGAATTATTATTAATGGCGACGATGACCCTCCCCACGAGGCTTGTTCAAAACGAAATAATAATTCTGTATTTAATCATGGTTATTACTTAGGTATAAAATTGATATGCATATACTTCCCCGAAGTCCCTGCCAATTTTATATTGGTCAAGTGGGAGCCAACTATTAATTTGGACATTAAAGGTTTGTAACTGTTCTTGTTTGTATTCTGCTTGAATGTGTTTAAATAATGACCCACCCCATGTGGCTTATTTAAATTTTTTTGAGATGTTGGCTGATGCATGTTCATATATTTTTGAGATTTTAATATGATTCATGTGATCGAATTGTGTGATAATTTTGTATTTATACAATCGTTATTTATTTCAGTTCAGCATGTCGCAACCTTTTAATCCACTGTTAATATACTTTAAGTCAATAGAGTTATATAGGAAAATATGTCGATTGGAAATTATATATTGTCTTGACCATGCAACACGCATAAGTCTGTCCTTGACAAACCTAGACTCGCTAAGACTACGATTGAGAGGAAAATAAGTGACATCATAAGCAATGGTTAGGATCCAAGAAAATGGCTAAGTGTATCATCTTCACTTCAACGTAAGGTGTTGCAAACACCGACACCAGAGCTTGAAAACCATTGCAGCTATTATGATAGATCTTAACAAATTCTTCACTTACCAGAATCGTGAAGCGAGATAACCATACATAATTTGTTCTCGTAGAAAATGGCATTAAGAGGTGTCAAGAAGAAGACCGACAAACGAAAATGCTTAATTGCTGCCTGGGAAGACATCGGAGGTCAGCCTGTCCCTAACCTAAAAAGGTTGGGAAAGAAGGTAATTCTCAAACACTAATAGTTGAAACTTGTTTAGGGCGTATGCTCCCATTTGTGGGTAGTGGATACGGGAACCACTAATCATGTTTGTTTCAATGTTTCAAGGATTCTAGATAATCCAACGATTTAGTGGGAGTGAGACCATCATCTCCATGGGCAATGTTACGCAAGTAGCGGTTATTGCAATGCTACGTAAGTAGCAGATATTGCAATGCTACGGATGTAATGACTATTGCAATATATGCTACGTAGGTAGCGAGTATTGCAATTCCACGAAAGTAGCATTACTGCAATATGCTAGGTGAGTAGCAGATATTGCAGTGCTACATGAGTAGTGGTTAAAGCAGTGGGAGAAGTGCACCTATCTTTTAGTGATAAAATTTTAGTTTTGATAGACGTTCTTTATATTCCCAGTTTTAGAAAGAATTCACTTTCAGTTTCTAAAAATTCTATTAATGGATACTTAGTTTATTTTAATAAGAATTTCATCATTTCTTGAAATGATGAGTGTATCTGTTATGGGACATTGATGAACAATCTCTATACAATTAATTGTGCACACCACTCACGAAATGCATCCTATAACATATCGACTGTTTCAAGTAATAAAAGAAAACGTTCAGCAGATGTGAACGAAATACTTTTATGGCATCTGAGACTAGGTCATATTAATCCAAAGAGGATCCAAAGGTTGGTTCAAGATGGGTCATTGGAGTCACTCCGGGTTGAACCATTCCAACCTGCGAATCATGTTTGGAGGGTAAAATGACCAAGAGGGCATTTGGAGCCAAAGGGGAATAGAGCCAAAGAAGTGTTAGAAATCGTTCACACTGATGTATGTGGTCCAATGTCGATCAAAGCAAAAAGAGGCTATGAGTATTTCGTTACTTGTATCGATGATTACTCAAAATATGGGTACGTTTTCCTAAGGAAGCATAAATCTGAGACCTTTGATAAATTCATTGAATTTAAAAGCTCAAACAGATAATCATAAGGAAAAGAGTATCAAGTTTCTACTATCTGATCGTGGAGGCGAATACCTCAGCGATGATTTCTTGAACTACTTGTCAGGCAAAGGGATTGTATCCCAGTTGACTGCACCCGAAACCCCTCAACAAAACGGGGTTGCAGAACGAAGAAACATAACTCTTTTAGAAATGGTCAGATCAATGATGAGTTATGTGAATCTACCCAAATCGTTTTGGGGTCACTCCTTGGAAACAGAGGCTTACATTCTAAACCTGGTACCATCCAAATATGTTCTCAAAACCCCTAAGGGAATGTTTGTTTCGGGATTTAGGTGTGCGGGGGAAGTCATGACTTCGAAATCCTATGGATTTGAAAATCTTGGTGAATAGTAAAAAATATGTGTTTGTTTTAAGATTTTGATAGGGTGAGATTTTACTTTATGTCAAATCAATATTTAATAATGATTGATATGATATTATTATATTGGTTGAGAGTGAGAAAAGTAGTGATGTGATTGTATTGAATTTTGTGAAAAATAGGGGTATAGGTGTACTTTATAGGAGGAGATTTTGAAGTCTAATTTTAAATCTCAAACTATAATGGGGCGTGGTTTTCAAAGTCCTAAGTCCATCCGGGTGAGTCCCGAAACAAACATACCCTAAAGAGTTGTGGACTGGGCACAAGCCCAGTTTAAAACATATGAAGATCTGGGGGTGTCCGACATACTTGTTGGACAAGGAAACCGGTAAATTGGATCCACAATCAGAATTAAGGTTGTTTATAGGGTGCCCCGAGGGAACGAAATGGTGCATGTTCTATGGTTCCGAAGATCAAAAGGTTGTAATCAGTACACACTTTAGATTTTTGGAAGAAGACTATATGAACGATAGAAAGCCCAGAAGTGAGATTACCTGAGATGAGCTAAGACGACTTACCTCAATGCCAACTGTACAAGTTGACATACCAAACGACACACTTACACAACCGGAATTTCGTCGTAGTGGGAGGGTTGTTAGACAGCCCGAGAGATTCATGGGGATATGAGAGTCATCGGACTTGGTTCCCAGGTTAAGATGAATCAGACCCATGTACATACAATGAGGCAATCCAAGACAAGGATGCAGATTCTTGGCAAACAGCAATGGAAGCCGAGATGGGTTTTATGATCACAACAAGGTGTGGGAGCTAGTCGAACCACTCAATGGGGTCAAACCCATTGGATGCAAGTGGGTATATAAGAGGAAAAGAGGACCGAATGGGAAGGTAGAGACCTTCAAGGCTAGACTTGTGGCAAAAGGTTATACTCAGAAAGAAGGGATCAATTGTGAGGAAACCTTTTCGCCTGTAGCCATGCTTAAGTCCATCAGTATTCTCTTGTCGATAGCTGCACATCTCAATTTTGAGATCTGGCAAATGGATGTCAAGACAGTTTTCCTTAACGGAAGTCTTGAAGAAGAGATCTATATGCAACAACTCGAAGGCTTCGTTGAAAAAGGCCAAGAACATCTAATTTGCAAGCTCAGGAAGTCCATTTACGGACTAAATCAAGCATCCCGTGCTTGGAACCAATATTTTGATTAAGTTATAAAGTCTTACGTGTTCTATCAAAATGGGTGCGAGAGTTGTGTGTATAAAAGAGTGTCGGAACTGCATTGATATTCTAAGTACTATACGTAGACGACATTCTGCTCATCGGAAACGATGTAAAGGTGTTGTCGGACGTAAGGGAATGACTGTCAAAACAGTTTGGTATGAAGGACTTAGGGGAAGCCGATCACATCCTTGGGATCAAGATCACTCGAGATCGGAAGAAAATGATGATAGGCTTATCGCAAGCTTTATACATAGACACTGTCTTGAAGCGATTCAACATGCAAGATTCCAAGAAATGTTTTGTACCCTTCAGCACGGAATCCATCTATCCAAAGAAATATGTCCTAAGACACAAGAGGAGATAGATTACATGAAAGGCGTTCCCTATGCTTCGACTGTCGGAATCCTTATGTATGCAATGTTGTGCACGAGACTAGATATCTGCTTTGCCGTTGGCATGGTAGCAAGATATCAGAGTAACACAGGGAAAGAACATTAGACTGCAGTTAAAAACATTCTGAAGTATCTGAAGAGAACTCAGGATAGAATGTTGGTTTATCAATCAGACAGTCTGATTCCCGTCGGTTACAGGGACTCGGATTTCCAATCGGACATAGATTCCAGAAACTGTCTGCCTCAGTTAGTGTGTTTTCATTTGGGAAGTGTAGCCATGAAATGGATGAGTGTGAAGCAGAAATGCATCACTGACTCAACCATGGAAGCCGGGTAAGTAGTTGCTTGTGAACCAGTGAAGGAACCAGTTTGGCTCTAGACCTTCTTAGTGGATTTGGATGGAGTTCCAAATTTGTCTAGCAATATTTGCTAGGGGCAGTTGCAAATTCAAGAGAACCAAGAGTCCACGAGTTAAACAAGCACACTGAAGGAAAGAAATCTTAGACAAGAACTCGTTAAGAGAGCAGATGTAGAGGTGGCTAAGATCGCATTGGAGGATAACCTAGTTAATCCTTTCACAAAGTGTCTGCCTCTAGAAACATTCAAGAGACATGTGGGAGGAATGGTTGTCAAACGGAATTTCTGTCTTATTTGCTGAAATAAATTATTTATCACTGATGCTTTAAATATGATTGAATGTTACATATATTTACTGCATACTTGTTCAATAAATAGTACGTGTTACATTGTAGTTAATTTGGTGATACCAGATCACAGAAGATCAAATTAACAGTTCCTCGTGGGATTAATTAATATTTATGGGCTTGAATAATATTGTGGCTCAATATTGATAATTCAAGGTCCATTGGAAGGTTCAATCTTAATTCTCCTAAAGCCCTTCAAGTAGCCCAAAGATAAAGTCCAATAACTGAAAAAGGTGTTTAAAATAAAATAAATTATTGTTGCCTAATTTTCCTATACAATTTCAAAAAATAATAAATAAAAGAGGGAGAAAGATTTTCTTTGAATTTTGTTATGGACAAAATATAAGTATTCTTGGAATATAAGATTATCTCATTAAATTCAAGAAATCTCCCACTTGGTTATTTATTAAGCAAATTTTCAAAAATTGTGAAAAATAAGGAAATGAAAGATTTTCTTGATTTTCTTGAAAATATATTATGGAAGATGTGTATTCTTGGAATACAAGAATATCTCATAAATTCAAGAAAATCCAAATCTTGGATTCCTACTCCTTAATTTAGAAAAATCCATAAATATAAGGAGGTGGGATTTTGAGGAATACTTTAAATATGGAGAAAAGAATATATGGGATATATTCAAGATTTCTTGGAGATCAAGAAAAAGATTTTCCAATCTTATTTTCCACACAAATTTTCGTCCACCACCTTATTATAAACAGGGGATGAGTTTTTCATCCCCAGTGAAATTCCATGTGTTGGAAAAATTAGAAATCACAAAGGTGGTGCAACATAATTTTATTTTTTCCTTTTGTTAATTGTTCGCGAGTATCCTTCCACCGGATTGTTGAACAAGGATGAGGGAATACTTGAGAAGGCTCTTTGGGTTTGTTCGTGTGAACGGGATATCCATCTTCTCAACGGTTGTTACTCCAATAGGTTAGTTCACGTAAACTCCTAGCAATTCCGAATGCGTAGGATTTATGTGGCTTGTTTATATGCATGATTTGTTGTTGGATTATTATTTGAATTAATATAGGATTAATTCATGCTAGTAATAATTGTTAGAATTAAATTTGTATTTAAATATTCATCCCGAATAGATTCGGGCAATTAATTCCCCGACAGTCGTGACTCCAGTGAGAGAGATCGATCCAACGAATCGAGCCATGACATGTAGTCGACGCTCATACTATTGGGATTATACTGGAAAGTATGCTTTTTACTTTGTATAATCAAAACTGAATTTCGACCTTATTTACTGAAATAAATTGTTTATCACTGATGCTATAAATATTATCGAATGTTACATATATTACTGCATAACTGTTCAATAAGTCGTACGTGTTACATTGTAGTTAATTTAGTGATACCAGATCACATAAGATTAAATTAACAGTCCCTTGTAACTAAAAGTACACCATTAACGACCTAGATGAAAATGAACAACCCATCGTGAAAGGTTGAAGTGTAAGGCTCAGATTGGCTTGTCTTGACCAAGAGATTACACTAGTGCATGACTGATGCACTGAATAGGACCTATAGGAGGACAAATTCTTCAGAACTGAACAAGGAAGAATTAGACCTCAGTGGTTCGTTATTTCTTAATCTTCGTCCCTTAAATAGGATCACGTGAGATTGGTAACTATTGCTTTGACTTATCATGGGTAGCGAATTCAATACTTTTTATCTTGGGCAATATTATTAGTCACATGTGATTGCTAAGGTTTAATACGAAGAATCATTTGCAAGTGCGCTTGTTCGATTTGCCCCCTTGGGAGGTTCATAAGCTTTATCATACCAAATCTTGCAAGTGAAATTAGTGTCCGGTATGGATAATAATGTTGAACCGTTCCTTGACCAAGGATAAAAGATATTAATTAATGGAAAGCTATTTTAGTGGCTTGAATTAATTAATGGGCTAGATAATCTTAAACACGGGAAATAATAACCGGGAGCCATATTGACTGTAATATGGGTTAAGATGAATAGTGCAATATTAATTATGTAGTGGGATTAATTAATATTTATGGGCTTGAATAATATTGTGGCTCAATATTAGATATTCAAAGTCCATTAGAAGGTCAAATCTTAATTCTCCTAAAGGCCCCCTAAGTAGCCCAACATATAATCCAATAACTGAAAAAGGTGATTAAAATAAAATAAATATTGTTGCTTATTTTTCCAAGTGTTTTTCGAAAATTATGGATAAGTTGGGAGAAAGATTTTCTTTGAATTTTGTTATGGAATGAAGATATGTATTCTTGGAATACAAGATTATCTCATTAAATTCAAGAAATCTCCCACTTGGTTATCTATAATGGGCAATTCGAAAATTTTGAAAAATAATTAGCAAGAAAGATTTTCTTGATTTTCTTGAAAAGATATTATGGAAGATATGTATTTCTTGAAATACAAGAATATCTCATAAATTCAAGAAGATCCAAATCTTGGAATCTTGCTCATCATATTTTTCGAAAATATCCATAGATATAGAGTAGGTGGGATTTTTGTGGAATATTATAATTATGGGAAAAGGAATATAGGAGATATATTCAAGATTTCTTGGAGATCAAGAAAAGATTTTTCCACATTGTTTTAGCACAAAAATTTCGACCACCTTGGCCTCTATAAATAGGGGATGATTCTTTCATTCTCAAGTACAATTCCATGTGCTGGAAAAATTAGTAAATCCACAAAGAAGGTGCAACATAATTTATTTTCCTTTTGTTAAATCGTTCACATGAATCCTTCCGCCGGATAGTCGAACGAGGGCTAAGGGAATACTTGGGAAGTCCTTACGGTTAGTCTATTCAGCCACACCGTTGCCATCTCAAGAGGTACGTTCACGTAAACTCGTAGAATTCCGCATGCGTAAGTTTTTTGTGAATTATTATATGCATGATATGTTGTTGGATTATTATTATTTGAATTAATATAGGATTAATTCATGCTAATAATTATTATAAGAATTAAATTTGGATTTAAATATTCATCCCGAATAGATCTGTGCAAATCATTCCCCAACAACTGGTATCAGAGCCACGGTTTCGGGCTCTGAATTTTTTAAATTGTAATTTAATTCGTGGACATTAAATTTGAAATTGGATAGTAGAATTGCTAGACCTATTTTGCAGGTATCCAATTGTCATGGAATTTAATGTGTTTATTTATGCATGCATATAAACTGTGGTTTTTTAATTTGATTCGTTCGGATTCGTTTAGCCTCGTGAGAAAATCCACGAGTAGATTAGAATTTGTTTGATTTGATAAATGTAATAGACTAGTCTAGATCTAGGTTTATTTATTTTTTGTAAATAAATTGTAAATAATCGAAAAACGAGGACGGAGACGAAAGAATTAAAGGATGAAATCCGAGCCAAGGCGTGGGCGGCGTGCCTTGTAAACGTGCCAAGGAGGAGGCGCGAAGCAAGGACGCGACGCCGCAGCACGACGGGCGCCGGGCAAGGCCGAGGGCCGAAGGCCATGAGATCCGGTCTAGAAGACACGCAAGGCGGGCGCCACACCTGGCACGGGCGCGGAGCGTGCCAGCGGACGGAGCGTGGAGCACGGACGCAAGACATCGCCAGGCGAGGGACTTCTTGTGAGGATCCGAGAACCGCGGGCGAGGCACGGCTGGCGCTTGAATGCACGATGATGCACTGCTCGTGTCCGAGAGCCGCCGAGGCTCGCCGAGGTCGCCGAGAGGCCGAGGCGCGGGCAAAATGCTTGGTGTGCCGAGCTGCCGAATGAATGGCTGGCCGCGTCGGATCTGGCAAGCGTGCATCCAGCCGCGAAAGCCGCTTGGCATGGCGCGTTCGAGATGGAGTATTTTTTCGAGATGATCGAGTGGGAGAAATTCAAGACGGTGTTTCTTCAAGATCAAGCCAAGAAAAATCAAACCATGACAATTTGATAATTTGTGCCCAATATGTTTATTTTTCTGTTTTGCTTGATTTATTTTGTGCTTTCTTATGTTTTATTTAATTTGTTTAAATGTGTTTGCATGAGAGTTGCCCAATGAAAAATCTCACCTTCAAAAATTACTAAGTATGTTTAAATAATTAATTGACAATTTTATTCTTGATAATAAAATTGAATTAATTTTGACCTCCATGATTTATTTATTTGTGAATTCTTTTGGAGAAATTCCTCCCACGGGACGGTCAAAAGTTAGCTTTCACATTAATGAATTCCAAATGGATGATTGTGGATTATTACTAGTGGCGAAGATGACCATCCCCACGAGGCTCGTTCAAAGCGAAATAATAATCATGTATTTAATCATGGTTATTACTTAGGTATAAAATTGATATGCATATACTTCCTAGAAGTCCCTGTCAATTTTATATTGGTCAAGTGGGAGCCAACTATTAATCTGGATATTAAAGGTTTGTAACTGTTCTTGTTTGTAACCTGCTTGAATGTGTTTAAATAATGACCCACCCCACGTGACTTATTTAAACTGTTTTGAGATGTTGACTGATGCATGTTCATATTTTTTTTGAGATTTTAAATATGATGCATGTGATCGAATCTTGTTATATACTTGTGCTTTTGCATATAGTTATTTATTTCAGTTCAGCATGTCTTTACTTTTTAATCCACTGTTATTATACTTAAAGTCAATACAATATGAAAACTATATTGATTGGAAAATTATAATTTTCCTAACTGCACAAAAGCACAAGTGGATTTTTGACACACCAAAATCAAATGAGCCAACTGACGAGTCAAAACATGCGGGACTCGTCAGATCACCTTGCGAGAGATGTCGTCGCTGAAAATGATGGAGGGCAAACCCGTAAGGGATTACGTCCTTAAAATAGATGGCCCATCTGAACAAACTTGAGATTCTGAGTGCAGATTATGATCTAGGGACTCAGATGAATTTGGTACTTCACTCTCTGCCCAAAAAGTTTTTGAGCATTTTAGCCTCGCTAGCTAATTTGTTGCAAGCTTTTGGTCTCGGCAGAAATGTTGATAAGGCACCAAACTCAAGCTTTGACGGCAAGTGGTCCGTCTTCATCTTCTAGGCCAAGGGAAGGCAAGATAAAGAAGAGGACCAAAAGGCCATAAGCAATAAAACTCAATTGTTGCCAAGGGCAATGGTAAGATGAGGAATGCTTGCTATGTCAAGGAAAATCCAAAGATGAAGTGCTTAAGCTGCGGTGAGAGAGGACAATGGAGGTTTTGCCTGTTCCAACCCCAAAAGGGACGAAAAGAAAGGTAATTCTCACGCACTAGTTGTTGAAACTTGTTTAGCGGCGTATACTTCTCATTCGTGGGTGGTTGATACGAGATCCACTAATCATGTTGGCTTCACGGGTTCGAACGGACCCGACAACTTAGTGGGAGTGAGATCCTCATCACACTGGGCAATGCTACGAGAGTGGCAGCTGAAGCAATGGGAGAAGTGCACCTATCTTTTGAAGATAAAGTTTTTTTTAAGATTATCTTTATGTTCCCAGTTTTAGAAAGAATTCACTTTCAGTTTCTAAAATTCGATTAAAGGACACTAAGTTTCTTCTAATAAGAATGACATCATTTCTTGAAATGATGAGTGTATCTGTTACGGGACATTGATGGAAAATCTCTATACAATTAACTGTGCACACCACTCACGAAATGCATCCTATAACACATAAACTATTTCCGACAAAAGAAAATATGAACGAGACACTTCTTTGACATCTAAGATTGGGTCATATAAATCTAAAGAGGATCCAAAGGTTGGTGAAAGACGGTTCACTGGAGTTTCTCCAAGTTGAACGAATTCCAACCTGCGAATCATGTTTGGAGGGTAAAATGACCAAGAGGGCAATTGGAGCCAAGGGGAATATAGTCAAAGAAGTGTTAGAGATCGTTCACACAGATGTATGTGGTCCAATGTCAACCAAAGCAAGAGGAGGTTATGAGTATTTTATCACTTTCATTGATTAAGGTACGGTTACATTTTCCTTATGAAGTATAAATCTGAGACCTTTGATAAATTCAAAGAATTTAAGGCTCAAGCAGAGAATCATAGGGAAAAACGTATCAAGTCTCTACGATCTGATCGTGGAGGCGAATACCTCAACGATGAGTTTTTGAACTACTTATCTGATGAAGGGATTGTATCCCAGCTCACTGCACCCGGAACCCCTCAACAAAACGGGGTTGCAGAGCGAAGAAACAGAACTCTTTTGGAAATGGTTAGATCTATGATGAGTTATGCGGATCTTCCCAAGTCATTCTGGGGTTATGCCTTGGAAACAACGGCTTACATTCTGAACTTGGTGCCATCCAAATTGGTTCCCAAAACTCCCAAAGAATTGTGGACTGGGTGCAAGCCTAGTATGAGACACATGAGAATTTGGGGGTGTCCAGCCTACGTGTTGGACAAGGAAGCCGGTAAATTGGATCCTCGATCAGAATTAAGGCTGTTTGTAGGATACCCCGAGGGAACAAAAGGGTATGTTCTATGGTCCCGAAGATCAAAAGGTGTTCATCATCACCCACTTTAGATTTTTGGAAGAAGACTATATGAACGAAAGAAGACCCAGAAGTGAGATTACCTTAAATGAGCTAAGAGGGCAAACCTCAATGCCAACTGTATTAGACGATATACCAAACGACACACTTTCACAACCGGAACCTCGTCGTAGTGGGAGGATTGTTAGACAGCCCGAAGATTCATGGGAATAGGAGAGTCCTCGGACTTGATTCCCCGGACAAGACGAATCAGACCCATGGACATATGACGAGGCACTCCAAGATAAGGATGCAGATTCTTGGCAAACAGCAATGAAAGCCGAAATGGGTTCTATGTTTCATAACAAAGTGTGGGAGCTAGTCAAACCACTTAATGGGGTCAAACCCATTGGATGCAAGTGGGTATATAAGAGGAAAAGAGGACCGGACGGGAAGGTTGAAACCTTCAAAGCAAGACTAGTGGCAAAAGGTTATACTCAGAAAGAATGGATCGATTATGAGGAAACTTTTTTGCCCGTAGCGATGCTTAAGTCTATCCGTATTATCTTATCGATTGCTACGCATTTCGACTTTGAAATCTGGCAAATGGATGTCAAGACAGCTTTCCTTAACGGAAGTCTTGATGAAGAGATCTATATGCAACAACCCCAAGGCTTCATTGAAACAGGCCAAGAACACCAAGCTTGTAAGCTCAAGAAGTCCATTTACGAACTCAAACAGACATCCAGAGCTTGGAACCAATGTTTTGATCATGTTATAAAGTCTTATAGGTTCGATCAAAATGAGTTCGAAAGTTGTGCGTATAAAAAGCGTGTCGAAACTGCATTGGTATTCTTAGTACTATACGTAGATGACATTCTGATCATCGGAAACGATGTAAAGGTGTTATCAGACGTAAGGGCATGGCTTTCAAAACAGTTTGATATGAAAGACTTAGGGGAAGCCGGACACATCCTTGGGATCAAGATCACTCGAGATCGCAAGAAAAGGATGATCGGGTTATCGCAAGCTTCATACATAGACACTATCTTGAAACGATTCAGCATGCAAGATTCCAAGAAAGGCTTTGTACCTTTCATACTTGGAATCCATCTATCCAAGAAAATGTCCCCTAAGACGCAAAAGGAGATAGATGACATGAAAGGCATTCCTTGGCTTCTACCGGAAGCCTTATGTATGCAATCTTGTGTAGACGAGACCAGGATATCCGCTTTTGCCGTAGGCATGGTAGCAAGATATCAAAGTAACTCAGGGAAAGAGCATTGGACGACAGTTAAAAACATTCTGAAGTATCTGAAAAGAACTCGGGATAGAATGTTGATTTATCAGTCAGATACTCTAATCCCCATCGGCTACACGGACTCGGATTTTCAATCGGACTTAGATTCCAAAATCTATCTGCCTCAGTTAGTGTGTTTCCATTTGGGAAGTGAAGCCATCAAATGGACGAGTGTGAAGCAGAAATGCATCACTGACTCAACCATGGAAGTCGGGTAAGTAGCTGCTTGTGAAGCAGTGAAAGAACCAATTTGCCTCTAGACCTTCTTAGTGGACTTGGATGGAGTTAAATTTGTCTAGCAATATTTGCTAGTGGCGATTTGCAAATTTAAAGGGAACCAAGAGTCCACGAGTCAAACAAACACATCTGCTTGAAGGAAAGACATCTTATACGAGAGATCGTTAAGAGAGGAGAGATATAGATGTGGCAAAGATGGCGTCGAGGACAACCTAGCAGATCCATTCACAAAGAGTCTGCCTCTGAATACATTCGAGAGACATGTGGAAGGAATGGGTGTCAAAGACCGTTGCTATCTGCTTTGAGTATAAGTGGGAGAAATTATTAGGTTCGTGTAGGTGACATTAGATGTCACTGGACTACACGAGACATGTTGTAGTATACTTAAAAGCGGACTTTGAGTATAAGTGGGAGATTGTTGGGATTATCTTTGGAAAGTATGCTTTTTACTTTGTATAATCAAAATGAATTTCGACCTTATTTCTTTGAAATAAATTGTTTATCATCGATGCTTTAAATATTATCGAATGTTACATATATTTCTTGCATAACTGTTCAATAAGTCGACGTGTTACATTGTAGTTAATTTAGTGATACCGGATCACGAAGATTAAATTAACGGTCCCCTTGTAACTAAAAAAGTACACCATTCACGACCTAGGCGAAAAAATGAACAACCCATCGTGAAAGGTTGAAGTGTAAGGCTCGGATTGGCTTGTCTTGACCAAGAGATTACACTAGTGCATGGTCGATGCCTTTGAATAGGACCTCTGAGGAGGACAAATTCTTCGTAATCGAACAGGGAAGAATTAAACCTCGGTGGTTCGTTATTTCTTAATCTTAAATCCTTAAATAGGATCACGTGGGATTGGTAACTATTGCTTTGACTTATCATGGGTAGCTTAATTCAATACTTTTTATCTTGGACAATATTATTAGTCACGTGTGATTGCTAAGATTTAATAAGAAGAATCGTGCAAGCACGCTTTGTTCGATTTGCCCTTGGGAGGTTCATAAGCTTTATCATACCAAATCTTGCAAGTGGAATTAGTTTCCGGTATGGATAATAATGTTGAACCGTTCCTTGACCAAGGATAAAAGATATTAATTAATGGAAAGCTATTTCAGTGGCTTGAATTAATTAATGGGCTAGATAATCTTAAACTCGGGAAATAATAACCGGGAGCCATATTGACTGTAATATGGGTTAAGATGGATAGAGCAATATTAATTATGTAGTGGGATTAATTAATATTTATGGGCTTGAATAATATTGTGGCTCAATATTAGATATTCAAGGTCCATTAGAAGGTCCAATCTTAATTCTCCTAAAGGCCCCCTAAGTAGTCCAATATATAGTCCAATAACTGAAAAATGTGATTAAAATAAAATAAATATTGTTGCTTATTTTTCCAAGTGTTTTTCGAAAATTATGGATAAGTTGGGAGAAAGATTTTCTTTGAATTTTGTTATTGAATGAAGATATGTATTCTTGGAATACAAGATTATCTCATTAAATTCAAGAAATCTCCCACTTGGTTATCTATGATGGGCAATTCGAAAATTTTGAAAAATAATAAGCAAGAAAGATTTTCTTGATTTTCTTGAAAAAATATTATGGAAGATATGTATTTCTTGAAATACAAGAATATCTCATAAATTCAAGAAG
The DNA here is from genome assembly GCA_037126765.1 of Stenogyne calaminthoides. NCBI lineage: Eukaryota > Viridiplantae > Streptophyta > Magnoliopsida > Lamiales > Lamiaceae > Stenogyne > Stenogyne calaminthoides. The sequence continues at coordinate 35,066,462 of JBBCBC010000011.1, forward strand.
ATCCAAATCTTGGAATCTTGCTCATCATATTTTTCGAAAATATCCATAGATATAGAGTAGGTGGGATTTTTGTGGAATATTATAATTATGGGAAAAAGAATATAGGAGATATATTCAAGATTTCTTGGAGATCAAGAAAAGATTTTCCCACATTGTTTTAGCACAAAAATTTCGACCACCTTGGCCTCTATAAATAGGGGATGATTCTTTCATTCCCAAGTACAATTCCATGTGCTGGAAAAATTAGTAAATCCACAAAGGTGGTGCAACATAATTTATTTTCCTTTTGTTAAATCGTTCACAAGAATCCTTCCACCGGATAGTCGAACGAGGGCTAAGGGAATACTTGGGAAGTCCTTACGGTTAGTCTATTCAACCACACCGTTGCCATCTCAAGAGGTACGTTCACGTAAACTTGTAGAATTCCGCATGCGTAGGTTTTACATGAATTATTATATGCATGATATGTTGTTGGATTATTATTTGAATTAATATAGGATTAATTCATGCTAGTAATAATTATAAGAATTAAATTTGTATTTAAATATTCATCCCGAATAGATCTGTGCAAATAATTCCCCAACACATACGACAAGAAATGGGCTGACGGCGATGAGGAATGAGGCGGTGGAAGGAGTCGGTGTTTGGATAGGTACAAAGTTAGAGAGAAGGCAGAGAAAAGATTTAATGAGAGAAAAAAATTAGATATAACTGATTGGTTAATTAAAATGTTAATGATGAAGTCAATGTTAGGAGGAACATGATTTATTTTGTTGGTTATTGTTGCTTGTGTTCTTCTAGATTAAAAAAAATTATCTTGTGGAATCCAACAACAAAAAAGTCGACCAATTTGCCTGATTTTGACAATAAAATGTTGCATGAACCCATTGAGAAATATGGGTTCGGATTTGATGAGTTAAACGATGATTACAAGGTTTTCGTAATACTGGGTATAATTGGTGAAGTTTGTAGTTTAAGAAGTAATTCGTTAAAGCTTTATTGGTTTTGAGCAACAAATTCTTTGTTTTTTGCAAGGATGCTGAAATCGGGCTAGGCGGCCGCCGCCCGACCCGATTTACCCAAAATCGGCCATAAAAGTCGGGTTCCCCTCTGGGCGCCGCCTATGCGGCTCAGGCGGCGCCTAGGCTGCCAAAGTCGGCCTCGATTTCCAGCCTAGGCGGTTTTTGCAACTTTTAATTAAAAAAAAAAACTCACAACACCGGCGATTTCTTCTTCATCTCACAACGCCGCCTTCTAAACTGGTGAACCCATGCTGTCGTGTTGCCGCCGCGCCACCACCGCACCCACCTCCTGCAGCCTACATGATGCAGCCGCCGCCCGCTGCAGCCTGTCCCCGCTCCAGAAGCGCATGTTCGTCTTGCTCAATCCACTTGCCTTCAAAATTATTTGAGTCTTGATTGATTTGAGGCAACGATTTTGCAGATTTGTGGTGCTACTGGTGCATAACAAGTGCAATTTGGGGTTTCTCGGCGACAACAACGTGAATTTGGAGAAGGGGGGTTTTCAATTTTTAATGTTTTATTGGATTGAAATGATATCAAGCCCAATGTAGTGGAGTATGGGCTTTGTTTTAATTTCATTGGGCCCAATAATTTGATCCCCTGCTCCTTTTTTCTTAAATAAATAATAAAAAAAAAATTGGACAAGCCTAGGCGGCGTTTAGGAGGCCAAAAAACGTCCGACTTTTGACTTCTGCACCCTTGGTTTTTTGGCATGGATATTTTATGATTTCTTGCACTTTTGACTGTTGTTTGAGTTATATGTATGAAAGTAATCATGTAGAATTGTTGAACTCGGAAATATTTGTTGATTAATAGGTTACAAAGTTGGATCTCTGTAACGATAAAATCTTCACTAGAGACGTTCCTCCTTTCCATTTCTTTATAATTAAATTTCTTTTGATTTTAGAAAGAAACAAAATAAAATAAAATTGGCTCATTTTTTGTTATGTGTTTTCCTCTGTCCAAAGTTACTACATTGGTAATACGTTGATAATGTATCCAAGATGTGTCGGTTATGTGATGGAGATTTTGATCATGTATATGTGTATGTTTTTTGTAATTTTCCTAATTTTGTAATCTGATTTTGTGTATTTTCTGGGAATAGATGAACAATAATGTAAACTTGAGCGAGAAGATAAGAATTGAGGGAGGAATTGGGAGATATAACTAGAGATAGAGAGAGAGAGAGTTGAGACTAATTTTTTGATATCTTCCCATTTGGCCGATGGCCACTGTTTTGTAACAACATGTGGGGACCAATCCCAAATATTAATTCTCTCATACTAAAAGGACTACTAATGAAATAACTAACTGGGCTATCTAGTAACGAGTCCAAATTAATTAATTATTTGTTGTTGGGCTGCAGCCTACGGTCCATCTGATAATTCCCTCTTTAGCTGAGAGTCCAAGCCCAAACCCATTTCACCGTTGTTCAGACAAGGTCCTATGTTTGACTTCAGTTCCTTCTCCATGTTCTACTTGAAAACCCTAGTTCCCTTCCCTATTCCTCCTTCATCTGCGAACACCTGCTTCATACTCGTAACAATACTCCCTGGGTTGAAAAATCCTTGTCCCCAAGGATGTATTGCGGGGAATCTCTTCTTCAAAAAGGCGGTATCTTACCAATTAACAAAATTCCAGTCATTGTTGCCCCAAATTACACGAACCTGATTAATCTCCTTCTCGTTGTGTAGAGTAGTGCGTTGTTCGAGCACGTGGAGGGGTGGAACAACAAAGAGACCTGCGGCGTCGACATCTGGAAGCATCTGCGCCGGTATGTACTTCTTTCCGATATGCTTTTTAAGTAGGGAAACGTGAAAATTTGGGTGGATCTTAGATCCTGGTGGTAGATCTAGATGGTATGCCATCGACCCGACCCTCTTCAAAACTATGTAGGGCCCGTAGTACTTTGATGATAGCTTCATATTCTTCCGGTGTTGGACTGAGTTCTGCCGGAAGGGTTGAAGCTTGAGGAAGACTCGGTCGCCCACTTCAAACACCCTTTCTTATCGAGTCTGATCTGCAAAAAAATTTCATCCTTGCTTGAGCTTTGAGTAAGTTCTCCCTGATCTGTGAAGTAATTTGTTGTCTATGAGTCAATAAGTCTTGGACCTCTTCATTGTTAGAGTCCAAATAGGGTCTCATGAAAAGATTTGTAGGGGCATAACCATATAGAGCCTCAAACGGGGTCATCTTTAGGCTGGAGTGAAAATTTGTGTTGTACCAATATTCCGAAAGTGATAGCCACCTTAACCACTGCTTGGGATTATCACACACCATAAACCTTAGGTATTGTTCCAAACACTGGTTCCCCCTTTCTGTTTGTCCATCAGATTGGGGGTGGTAAGAGGAACTCATGGGCAACTGAGTTCCCACCAATTTGAAAAGTTCTTTCCAAAAAGAACTTGTAAACACCTTATCCTTGTCACTTACAATGCTCACTGGAAGGCCATGGAGCTTGTACACCACATCTAGGAAAGTCTTAGCAATAGACTGGGCTGTGTAGGGATGAGACAAAGCAATAAAGTGTGAATACTTAGTAAACCTGTCAACCACCACCCAAATAACATCTTTTCCCCAAGATTTTGGTAGACCCTCTATGAAATCCATAGAGATGTGGATCCATGCTTGCCTAGGGATGGGCAAGGGCTGTAACAAACCAGGATATAGGCCTGGGCTTGATTTGTTTCTTGCACACACTTCACACTACTTAACCCACAATAACACATCTTCCTTCACTTTAGGCCAATAGAACAACCTCTTATTTCTGTGATAGGTACCAGTAACCCCAGAATGGCCTCCATAGGGAGTTTCATGCATCTCACTAAAGATCATAGCCCTCAACCCATGATTAGTTCCAATTACCAACCTGCCCTTATACCTGAGTATCCCATCAGAAAGTTGAAAGGTAGGATGTACTGTTGGATCAGTACTCTTAGCCTTAATGATACCCTGCACAAATTCATCATTGTCATAGCTAACCAGGACCTGATCAATCCATTTAGGAGTGATTGTAGAGATAGCATTGCACTGAGTGTCAGTGGTTTCCCTTCTGGAGAGGGCATCTGCTGCACTGTTCTCAGCCCCCTTTTTATATTGAATATCATACTCCAACCTCAAAAGCTTGGTGATCCACTTCTGTTGGAGGGGGGTCACCACCTTTTGATCCAACAAGTGTTTCAAAGATTGTTGATCGGTCTTAATAGTGAACTTTTGCCCTTGTAAGTAATGCTTCCATTTCTAGATAGCCATTAGTACAGCCAAGAACTCCCTCTCATAGATGGAGAGTGATGGATTCCTAGGTCATAAAGCCTTACTCATGTAAGCCAAGGGTTTCCCATCTTGCATGAGTACTGCCCCAATTCCCTTGCCACTAGCATCAGTCTCCACTACAAACCTCCTTGTGAAATCTGGTAGTGACAACACAGGAATTTCATCATCATTCGCAGTTTTTAGTTTTTGAAAAGATTCATCAGCCTCATAATTCCACTTAAAACCATCCTTCTTAAGTAAAGATGTGAGTGGCTTGCTGAGTACTCCATATCCCTTCACAAACTTTCTGTAGTACCCTGTCAAACCCAAAAATCCCCTCAACTGTTTAACATTTTGTGGTTTAGGCCAATTCTGCATGCATTCCACCTTCTCTGGGTCAGTAGCTACCCCTTTATCAGAAATGATATGCCCAAGGTACTCTACCTTTGATTGTCCAAACTGACACTTACTTCTCTTGGCAAACAATTTGTTTGTCCTAAGTAGTTGTAGAACAATCTGTAGATGTCTTAAATGTTGTTCCAATGACTCACTGTACACCAGAATATCATCAAAAAACACTAGAACAAACTTCCTTAAGTAATCTATGAACACTTGATTCATAAGGGACTGAAATGTTGCTGGTGCATTACAGAGCCCAAATGGCATAACCAGAAACTCATAATGTCCATTATGAGTTCTAAATGCTGTCAAGTACCTGTGTTCCTCGGTCATTAAGATCTGGAAGTACCGAGATCTTAGGTCTATTTTAGAAAAAAAACCTTTGCACCATGTAACTCATCCAACAACTCATCAATGATAGGAATGGGATAGTTATGTTTGATAGTTAAATCATTGAGATAGCTGTAATCTACACAAAGCCTCCAAGTCCCATCTTTCTTTTTCACCAAAATGACAGGAGAAGCAAATGGGCTTTTGTTGTGTTGGATGACCCCTGAGTCTAGTAGATCCTTTACTATCTTCTCAATCTCATCTTTATGGGTGTGATAAGTTTTGTATGGGTATTGCTGCCTTGGGGTGCTTCTAGGTTTCAGAAGAATCAGAAGCTCTACAACTCTCTCAGGTGGTAGACATACAGATTCTTCAAACACATCTTTGTAAGAAAGTAGCAATTCTTGTAGTTTAGTTGGCTCTTCTACTTGATTGAGATGAGCTGTAGTAATGAGAAATAATTCCTCAATATCCACTTTATCCTCCAAGTGGACCATTCTGTATAGATCAACATCAGACAGGTACTTGCATTCTGCAGAGGAGGTAAGAGCTTGTAGTTTCACTCTTTTACCCATCAAGTTGACAGTAAATGTCATTTTTGCATAATCAAGTTCAATAGGAGTACAAGACTTAAGCCAATCACCCCCAAGAATTAAGTCACACCCCTCATTCTCCAAAAGCCTTAGTGGGTAGGAAAATTTATGCCCCCGCATTTCCCAACTGAAGGGCTTGACTTGTTGAGAGCCGACAAATTTCTATCCATTGGCCACCTTAACAAGAAGAGGCTTAACTGGAGTAATAGGACAGTTGAGCCTCTTGGCAGTAGCAGCTTGCAAAAAGCTCAATGTGCTTCCTGAATAAATGAGAATGTGCAACTTGTGGTTGTCATACTCTCCAAATAGCCTCATGGTAGTAACCCCATCTTCCCCTGCTAAAGCATTCAATGACATTTGCACTTCCTCCATCACATCAGCCCCATATACCACCCTCTCTTCAAAATTCAGATTAAAATCCTCTGAATTATGAGTTTCTTCCTCTTCTTCTGCCATAATCATATAAGAGATCATTTGCTTACATTTGTGACCATGAACAAATGGCTCATCACAATTATAACAAAGCCCCTTCTCCCTCCTAGCAGCCATTTAAGAAGATGTGAGAATCTTAAATGGTGTTTTTGAATTGGGAGAAACAACCTTCACACCACTACCACCATTGGATTCTCCTTTCTTCCACTGTGACACATTAGAGTTAGGGTTAGGGTTAGGGTTAGGGTTAGGATTAGAGTTAGGGTTAGGATTAGAAACCCTAGAATAGGGTTTAAATTTATTTGTTAGAGCAGCAGTGGCTTGATCCTGCTTCCTAGCCAGTTTGATTGCGTGTTGCAATGTAACTGGTTCAAACATGGACACTGAGGACTGAAGTTCCTCATTGAGCCCTCCAATGAAGCTAGCCACAAAGTATTTTTCAGAAAATACATCCCCAGTGATTAGTAACATACATGCTTTCAACTCTTCAAATTTATCCACATATTCCTCAAAGTTTCCCATCTGTTTGAGTTTGTTAAACTCATTGATAACAGAAGAATCCTTGATCTCTTCAAATCTTGTAGATAAGATATCCACAAACTGTTCCCAAGTGAGATCAATGTTTCTTTGATTAAAATTTTGTAACCATAAAGCAGCTTTCCCATCAAAATGAATTGAAGCTAATGTAATTTTCTGCTGATCAGTCATCTTTGGCATAAGTTTAAAATAACCATTGCACTTAAGAACCAATGACCTAGGTTTAGACCCATCAAACTTAGGAAACTCAATTTTTAGGAGTTGGGTTATGGAAATTAGTACCCTCATTGTTGTATCTTTGCCTTAGTGTATCCTGAAAACCCTGGCCTGAAGGCCCCAGATTAGGGTTGCCCAGAGTAGATCCTCTAGGGGATTGCCCATTCCCCATATCCATGTTGCTAAGCTGTAGTTGTAACATTGCCAATGTTTTTGTAACATTGTCAAATTTCTCGTCCATTTTTGTTGCTATCTCATTCATGTTTTCTGTTAGCTTTGCCTCTGCTGCTTCTCTCTTTAGGTTTTCAGCCTGGAATGATGTTTCTAATTTTTTGTGTGACTCTTTCAGGTCATGGAAGCGGGTACCCTCACTAATACAGATATGGGCTTGGAGAGCTGTTAAAAATGACCTTGGAGAGTGGTTATAACAGCTCTCCAAGTAACAGTTGTCCAAGCTTGGACAACTGATAAAACCGCATTCCAAGCGATCCACCAAAAAGCGGTTTTTAACCGCATTCCAAGTGATTCTACTAAGACAGCGGTTTGTAACCGCTGTCCAACTATATTCACTTGGACATCGGTTCACAACCTCTGTCTAACCCCTTTTTTTTTAATTTTTATATATATACAAATACACTTGGACAACGGTTAAAAACCGCTGTCCAATATATATATATATATATATATATTTTTTTTTTATAATTTTAATTTATATTTTTAAAATCCTGTTTATATAAAACCAAAACCAAAACTAAAAACCAAATTTTATACCACACGATAATTAATTGTCCAATACCAAAACACCAAATAAATTAATAAATTAATGCATACACATCATGAAATAAATATTAATCGTCCAATACAACAAATTAAAACATGTATATCAATACATATATATATATATATATATGTAATATGCTATCAAAAGTTATCCCAATCTATCTATAATTATACAAGAATCGATTGTAAAGGTACCCTGTCCAATCCATTTTCCATTTGCTCATTCTTTGTTTGGAGTAAGACTTGACCGAACGATCATAGATAAACTGCAAACAACGATCAATTAATCAACATAGTTAGATATATAGTAAGAATTTTTATTCAATTAATAATAATTTAAATAAATTGATAAATTGGCTTACATTGATAGGAACCACGGTTTGAGAAGCGCGTATTATATCTTCAATATAACAACACACAAAATGTCCACAGTGATCACTATCTCGTTGCCTCGGTACCTGTTGATTAGCAATATAATCACGTATTACAATTATAATTATTTTATATTAATTTGATAACTTAATAAATTATATTTACCTTAACATTATTCCAGTTCACTTTATTGAATTTAGATCTTGAGCCTTGATTAGGAAGTTGACTTCGATACATCGTCATCACACTATTATTATTAGAATTAAAAAATAAAGTTAGATTAAATATGCATAATTTTAATAAGTAAAACAAATCATTATATTATAATATTAAAGATGAACTTACGCTTCCATGTACGAAGTAAGATCAGGTCGATTTGAAGCCAACCCATTCGCAGCTGGATCTATAAAATACACACTTAATGTGATCATATTTATGGCGACCGACACCCAATGATTCCTATATTATATTAAGAATATTAAAATTAACTTTAAATTTAGCATATGTGCAAATATCATATATATTATGAATATAAATTTTAACGAAATATTTATTGTACTCACCCCACATTGTTGGCCAAAAAATAAGATGATCTCTGTCAGTATAACTCAGCATATGAGAAACTAACCACTCCATGGTTTGTGCCCTATCAGCCATTAAGCAAGACACTTGGGGGAGACGAAGAAATACATTCCACATGCTAGAGGATCTCTGGAGAGATATACCTCAACCAAATATCTTTAACCAACATATATACACTAATTAATATTTAATTTGAAAATTAAACTATATAGAAAGTAAATACTGAGAATTAATTAGTAAACACATACCTGAGGTATAAGGCTATGCTCGTTGCACTCAACCACTGGTCGTTCATGACTTCAATCACATGCTCCCGAGTGATGTATTCTTCAATAGAATTCCGATGAAAGTAAGCATTCATAGGAACTGTGATCAAATCGAAATCAGAGGACTCCACTATCACTTGCACCGTATTCTGTATGGTGTAGTCGTGATCTAAGTCTCCAGGCAATGGATAACCAAGTCTGCGATCACCAATAGTGGAGTCTCTGGTCGTTGTCTCCCTCTGACTGGCTGCGACACCCTTTGATTTATGTTTAGGTTTTTGTGGTGTCGACAGTTTCTACATTCAATTTGCAACATTATTTAGAACGACAAATAAGATAATGAACTTTAATAACATATATTAAATTTACCTTCATGGTGAGAGAGACCAAGTTGATCGGCCATTCGATGAAGTGCCCGACCGATGTTCCAACAGTGACAGCTTCATCAATTGGTTTAGGCACCGGTGAATCCTCTTCTCCGATTATGGGTACATCGAGTGTGACCCTCACGAAACCAGGAGTAATGGGACTACCATGAATAACTCCATCGGAGTTATTGAGCAACGTTCCTGTAGCCACCAACCGAGTAGGATTCTCCAAATAAAGGTAGCATGAAGTCGGTGACTGTTCGAATAAGATATTTAGTTAGAAAATTTTAATATATATACTAGTCTTTAATTAAAATAAATGTGATACACATCTGATACCTGCGGGACGTCATTTCGAAGTGCCTCAATAAAATCATCCCTAGCATTAGCCGAAAACATAGCATCAACGACACTATTTTCACAGCTTACTCCACTCGAGGATATTCCGTGATGTGAGCGTCTCTCGGACCTCATCTGTTCCAACTCTTTAGCCATCTGGGCAACCTGTTCCGAAAGTATACCCACCATATTCATGGCTTGAAGACCAGGTAACATGGCCAATGATGACTTCGTGATGCCATATCCAACACTCCGTAAGCGGCCGGGATGCTCCTGTCGACCTAAAGCCCGTCCAAGTAGATCATCGGTACCGACAAAGCGGATGTCTTCGGGCGTCATGGTCTGAGATAAACGCTCCTGAATTACAAAAGATTATTATTTAATCATTTGTTTAGAAATAATAGTTTGTAATTCAAAGACAAATTAATGGATAGCTTACCCCTTCTTTGATGATACGCTGTGCACTGGAATCGGGAATATTCTCGTCTCGAGCCTTTCTGGTAGTTTGAAATAACTCGAAACGGGTAACAACAGGCTGACTCTCTCCAGCTTTCTTTTTTTCTTCTTTCTAAGATAGTCATTAACATGTCCCCTTATTAGATATACTAAAAGTAAATATATAAACAAAATAAAATGTTAGGATTTTGATCTCACCAGATTTTCTCTTATGCGTGCATAACCTTTGTTCGAGCCACGATATCGCACCTCCATCGATTTGGCTTGTTTGCAATTTTTCTCACTAAGTAACTAGTATAATAGAAATATGATAAACATTGAAAAGCATAGGGCATTAAATGCCATTTATCAATTTTACCTGGAACCCATCATCCATAGATCGTCGCACAAACTCTTCCCAGTATGGGGCCATCGACGGGCAATTCTGATACGCCTCGGGCGAACTAGCCGAGTAAAGACCAGTATCTGGATCTCGGGCTTGACTGAGCAAAAATTCTTGGCCAATACTCCAGCTTGCGATAGTATTTGCTTCTTCTTTGAATGATCAAGGCCGAGAAATGTACTCTGTACGCATATAACATAACAATGTAGTAAATTTAGTAAGCATACAACAACTTTCAATAAGCATATATATAATTAACATACCGAAAGTTCATCCCATAATCTTTCTTTCAAAGAAGTGAGTTTGTCGCTACGCCAGTCCTTGGATGGCAGCACTATAGGGATTATACGCCTAACTGCAGCTCCAAGGTAGAAAGACAACGTCTCACTCTGTTTACCGATTGCCTGCCCATATTCATTGAATGATGACTGGAATAACATATTATTTAATTAGATTCAACGATCAATCATATAATTACAATTTCAACTGTTCAATTGTAATAAAATTATCTGCACTTGTTCCCCCTTGCTACGAGCCCTCTTAACATAAGACATCGTGACTATACCTCTACTGCGCTTATCCCCAGAGCTGCTAGTCGTGGGAGCAGAAGTGTCACCCTGATCCAAGTCATCAGTATGATGTCGATCATCATCACCATGATCTCCATCATAATCTCCACCATGATCTCCTAAATATACTCCATCATCATCTTCGGGATGTGGCAGATAAGACATGATCCTGTAAAATAGAAAAACAACATTTAATAAACAAAAAACAAACAATATTTAAGGAAGCAGAAGAAATAAGATTCAATAAAGCAAAAGAAAGAACATTTAATAAAGCAGAAGCAAAAACAAACAATAAAGTCGTACATTTATTTTTAGCACTTATTTTTTTTTTCGTTTTTTGGTTGACTTTTCTCGTTTATGACCATGAATGTTAACAAGATCTGGATTGTCATATTCATCCACATCGACAATTATTCTCTGGTACGGGCGTGAATTTGCAAGATCATCGAAAGAGGGTATAGAATGAGTGAAGTTCTGAAAAGGATCATCGATAGTGTCAACATCTTCATCGACGTGGTCGCTAATCTGGTAACTAGTGTTAAATTTGTTTGACAGAACCACGATGGACCATTTCTTATTAACTGGGTCGGGGACACAGAAAATTTGTTGAGCTTGACTGGCCATTGTGTAAGAGTCATTTTTGTATCCCACATTCTTCAAATCAACACGTACGAACCCAGATCTTTCAACTTGGACCCCGTTAGGGATCCTCACCCAACTGCACTCGAAGATTGGTTGTCGGTGAACAACATAGTCGAGTTCCCAAATGTTGACAATCTGTCCAAAGTAAGTAGTATTCGATTGATCCCCTGCAGTTGCAGTAATGGACACCCCACTATTCTGCATTGTACTTGTGGCATCATGATCTCTGGTATAAAATGTGTATCCGTTAATAAGATAACACTTGTACGAATACACATGTTTATCAGGCATTCTAGATAACCACTTAACTCTTTCATTCATTGATTCTTTATCCTGTGACAACATATTTCCTACATAACCATTGAACCAGTCAATAAACGTGCGATTGTGCTCAACTTCAATCCATGATCTATCTGTGGTGGAAAATGTCTCAACAAGTGCTTGGATGTGAAGGTCAATAAAAGGAAGCACGTCGACCGTGTTGTGAAGTCCGCATAAGTGCATCCGTGTTAGTTCCTCCATACTAACACTTACAGATTGACCACCGGTAATGCCTTCACCATCCATCTTATTGGTGTATCGAGTAATTGGGAGTCCAATTGCATCGACATTCGGAATGAATTCAGACCAGTATTCGACTGCTTCTTCTACTAAATAACGTTCTGCAATGCATCCCTCCGGCCTTGACAAATTCATCACATATCCTTTGAGCACTTTCATATATCTCTCTACACCATACATCCATCGCATACGAGCAGGGCCACACATCCTTGTCTCGTGTACCAAATGAACGGTTAGGTGAACCATTATATCAAAAAATGATGGAGGGAAATACATCTCAAGCTCACAGAGCGTCCCCACAATCTGTCTTTGAAAACCAAGTAATTTTCTAGGATCTATGACCTTGCTACTCATTGCCTTGAAGAACCAACATAATTTTGTTATGGTTATGCGCACAATTTTAGGCAAGATAGAAAGTATTGCGATGGGCAAGAAAGTCTCCATGATGACATGATAGTCATGCGATTTCAGATTCATCAGTATCACGCCATCATATGATACAAGTCTCTGTAGGTTGGACGAATAACCCTCTGGAACTTTCACATCCTTTAGCGTCTGAAGTAACTCTTTTCTCTCATTCTTGGACAAGGTGTGTGCAGCAGGAGGTAAGAACGGTTGACCCCCTTTCTCTATGTACATGTTTTAATTCTGCTCTTATTTCCATATCAATCATATCCATTCTTGCATTGTAACCATCCATGGACTTCTTATCAGCTAGGAGAGTGTTGAGCAAGCTGGCACAAACGTTCTTCTCAACGTGCATTAGATCAATGAAGTGTCTAACATACAACTCTTTCCAATAGGGCAATTGAAAGAAAATTGATTCCTTCTTCCAACCACTAGTGGGGACACTCTTTGCGAAGATCTTTTCGTACTGTGTGTCGATATTATTCATCTCATTCAATACATATAAACTTGGCAATAAACGTGGTGCTTCACCTGTCTCGATTGTGTCATCGAATGCATCGGCCATTGTTCTGTACTTATGGGTTGGGTCCAACCACCTCCTATGTCCCATATAAACGGTCTTCCTACAATGACTCAATCGAATGTGATGTGTCTTCTTGGTACAACAAGGACATGCATCGGCCCCCTTCACACTATATCCATATAGATTTCGTGAAAGCGGGGAAAGTCATTGATAGTTCCAAACAACATGGCCTTCAACTTGAAATTCTCCTTTCTACAAGCATCATACACATCGACACCCTCATCCCACAGGAGCTTCAAGTCCTCTATCAAAGGAGCCAGATATACATCTATGTCGTTACCAGGTTGTTTGGTTCCTGATATCAACATAGACAACATCATGTAAGTGCGCTTCATGCACAACTCGGATGAAAGATTATAAACCAATGTAATCTTTGGCCATGTCTTTGTGGTTGGTACTTTGGATACCGAGCGGATTCATTCCGTCCGGGTTGAGAGTGCAAGACGAAGTGTCGCGGGTTTCGGTGCCAAATTCTGGATGCCTGACATCGAATGTCTTCCACTGGGGTGAATCAACAGGGTGTCTTAGCATTCCATCTTTGATCTTATCATCATGATGCCAAGTTAAATTTCTAGCATCCACAGCACTACTATACATTCTCCTGAATCTTGGTATTATTGAAAAGTACCACAACACCAAGCGGGAGATTTATTTTTTTCTTATATCGCTTTTTTAGCCCACACTTGGGACATTCATCGAGGTCCGTGATACTCCTTTTCGAAATAAGATACAATCACCCGGACAAGCATGAATTTTCTGATGTGTTAACGCGATGGACTTGAGCATTTGTTTAGCATCATATGCTCTCTTAGGTAGTACATTTCCATCAGGCAGTAAACCACTAACTGTTTCCAGCATACTTGTAAAGCACTCATCGGACAACTGGTGAGCTGCTTTTAGGTTGAACAATATCAACACAGCTGACAGTTTTGTTGCCTTCTTACACCCGGGCCACAGTGGTAATCCAGCAGAATCCCTTAACTTCTCTGACATATAAGGGTGATCTCGCAGATCATCGTCATCCCCACTCGATGTATCAACAGTCGGTACATCATTGAAAATATCTGCATCCACTGTATCTTCAAACCAAAAGTCAGTTTCTAGGTTGCTTGAGCTACATCCATCTCTTCTCTCACCATGATATGTCCAAACGGTATATGTTTTATCAATACCGTGAATCATCAAGTGGTCAAACAGACTTTCTCGACCACTAACGGTTTTTTCATTCATACATTTCCAACACAGACATGGAATGTATCGAGGGTCGGTGCATTGTCTAATTGCATGATTACAAAATTCTTCCACCCCATTCCTATACTCATCTGATAATCGATCTGCTCGAACCCACTTTCGATCCATATAGAAAAATAGATGCCTATAGTAAAGACAATACGATTGCAAAAGAGATGAGTTTAAAACTTTCGAAACCTACGTTCTTACCTATTACCTATTCTCTATTTTTATTTTCTTCAATGCAACCTATATATCTAACCATTACCGACACAACTTTTCATACCATTTTTATTCAAACCAAACTTTTCTTCTATCATTTATATACTAATATTTCTTTGCATTGGCTTCACCAATCTGTAAATGCCATTTTATTTGCGTCATATATTATACAAATGCAATTCAAACAAAATTTCACATGTAAAAAATTAAATTCCCTATTTCTCTCTATTAGCATATATACAAGTCCAAATTTCTCTATTCAAGCATATATACAAACAAGGTTAGACAAGTTAATTAAGTTTCTATTTAGAAAAGCTAAGTTTCTATTTACCAATTCAAGTCCAAATTTCTCTATTCAAACAATTCCAAATATTTCTCTATATAAGCTAAGTTAGACAAGTTAAGTTTCTCTATATACAAGTCCAAATTTCTCTATTCAAGAGCAATTCAAGCAAATATTCTATAAACCAAATTTCTATTTCTAACATATATATATATATATATATACACACACACACACACAATTAATATAAGAGCCAATACAAGAGCAAAATTTATGTTTTACCAATACAAGAGCAAAATTTCTAACATATATACATACATATACACATGCATTAATTAATATTTACATATACACTAACATATATAACATATATACACTAATATATACACATGTACAATGCATATATATATATATATATATATATATATATATATATATATATATATATATATATATATAAATTACTGAGACTGGAGCTGGAGGCGGAGGAGAGAAGGCGATGATGGGGGCGGGGGGAGGACTGTGGTAAGGCAGAGACGGCGGGTCGGAGGTGGAGAGCAAAGGTGTGAGAGACGGCCAAGAGAGGAGGAGAAGGGCGACGACGGCGACGACGCGAGAGGAGGAGGATGGCGACGGAAATGGATGGGGGGGAGTACGTACGCGAGCAAATGAATTAATATGCAGGGGGAGACGCAAAGGAGATATATCAGAATGAAAAAAATGTGATTTGGGGGTGCCTGGATATAGGGCAACGACCCCTTACAGAGCAGTTCGGAACCGCTCTCTCTTGCAGAGCGATTCTGAACCGCATTCCAAGAGCCCGACCTAGCAGAGCGGTTGTAAACCGCATTATAAGTCATCTTGCAACCGCTCTCTCTTGAAGAGCGGTTTCGAACCGCTTTTTTAATTTTTTTTTTTTTTAAAAATAAAACCGCTCTCCAAGGCCGATTTTGGAGAGCTCTTTTTAAAAGGGCTCTCCAAGCTCAAATGTGTAGTAGTGCCTCTGCCATTTCCAAAAACGAGTGCTCTAATACCAAATGTTACGTTTTTTGTAATTTTCCTAATTTTGTAATCTATTTTTGTGTATTTTCTGGGAATAGATGAACAATAATGTAAACTTGAGCAAGAAGATAAGAATTGAGGGAGGAATTGGGAGATAGAATTAGAGATAGAGAGAGAGAGAGAGAGAGTTGAGACTAATTTTCTGATATCTTCCCATTTGGCCGATGGCCACTATTTTGTAACAACCTGTGGGGACCAATCCCAAATATTAATTCTCTCATACTAAAAGGACTACTACTGAAATAATTAACTGGGCTATCCAGTAACCAGCCCAAATTAATTAATTATTTGTTGTTGGGCTGCAGCCTACGGTCCATCTGATAATTCCCTCCTTAGCTGAGAGTCCAAGACCAAACCCATTTCACCCTTGTTCAGAAAAGGTCATATGTTTGACTTCAGTTCCTTCTCCATGTTCTGCTCGAAAACCCTAGTTCCCTTCCCTATTCCTCCTTCATTTGTGAACACCTGCTTCATACTCGTAACAATATGTCAACTAATGATTCTACATATTTTCAAGGTTATTAGATAAATGCAAAGAGCAAGGGACAAAAGGAAAACAAAAATACAAGAGTGAATAACAAAAGACAGAATGTAAAATCAAATGATATGAATAGCCAACCTCCGTGTCTGAAGTGCTTGTTTTTTAAGTAAGGACACAACAAATGATGCAACTTCTTTCCTACTCAACTCCACGTCAATATCTATCCATAACTCTGTTCTCGAAGAGCACGACGGATTTAAAATTTAAAATTTAGGGATACATTCGAGTAGAATTTAAAATTTAGGGATATATTTAAGTATATTTTTTTTCTAATTATTCATAATAAAATACAATTTTATTTTTTTAACACTAGGTATAAAGGGGATACATCTCATTTTGGGGTACACCTCCCTCCGCTAGACATGCTCACGGTTCCGGAACCGGCGGTTCCGGATCCGAACCGGCGGTTCCAAAATTCTGGGAGGGGGAACCGGAACCGAACCGTGGCCAAGGCGGTTTCGATTCGGTTCTCGAACCAGCGGTTCCGATTCCGAACCGCCGGTTCGGCCTGTTTTATTTTTTTTTTCTTTTTTTTTCATATATTTTTTCTTGTGTTTCTTAGTTTTTTGAATCTAAAATTTGAAGGAATGTATAGATAGATCATGAAATTGGACATTGTTATTGTTAATATGAGAATTTAAATTGAAGATTACATTAATAATTGAACTATTATAAATTAGTAGCTATTACAAAGTAATTGAACTATTACAAATTAGTAATTCTAACTTAAAGTTAGCTAGTAATCTACTATTACAAATTAATTGAACTATTACAAATTTACAAATTACAAAGTGAACTATATCGAATTAGTAATTACAATTACAACTTAAAATTTTAAACTTTACAAAATAAATTTGGGGGAGGGGGGGATTTAAAGAAATTGGACTTGAGCTTAAATTTAAGAAATAAACTTAGAAATTCAAAGTTTGAAACTTAAAATTAAGTTGTCTACGTATCCAAATAGGAATCAAAGTCCACAGAGTTCTCTTACCTCAAACTTACCTCGTTGATTTGGATCGATTCGATTCTTCATGCATCACTTCCGGTGGTAGTTTCTTAGGAGCTATCTTGATCATCATTATCAATTAATTCTTGACTTCTCTTTTTGGCTCTTACCCAATCATCAAGCAAGCATTGGTTTTCCACGTTTTCAACGGTCATATTCGATCTCGTTGCATCCAAAGTGTAGCCTCCCAAACTAAAAGCTTGTTCAATGGCAACGGTTGAGGCGGGAGATGCAAAAATTTCTCTTGCTAGCATTGACAATATTGGATAGATATTTTTCATCATCGACCACCACTTTAGTATATTAAAAGTAGTGTTGTCTTCATCTTCATCAAGCCGAACAAATGTAGAGGATAAATAATGATCAAGTTCGTAATAAGGGTTAGAAGTAGACCTTTGACGTTTTTGAGAACGCTCATCATAAAATCCCGTTAATATATCTTCATATTGACTCATAGAAGAGTCACCACCAAAATTTGCTTCAAAACCGGGACCACTATATTCTCTAAATAAAGACATTAAAGTAACTTTAATCCGATTACCAATCTCTTCCGGATTAGGATATACATCATCTTCACCCATGACCATATGTCTATTAGGAAATAAATAATTATAATACATATTTAACAACATTATTAATCCATCCAATCTTACTCTAGGATCAAATACTTTAGCAACCAAGAATAGATCGGGAATATTTGTAAAATATTTTTTCCATTTTTGCATCATAGAGAAAGTAGCACCACTTAATAAAGGATTTGTAATATTTTCATTTAACACATGATAAACTTTAATACAATAATCAAGCGCTAAATTACTAGTAGGATAATAAACACCGGATAACACTTTTGTGGAATCATTAAAAATTCCCAAAATTTTACACAAAGAAGTGCATGAATCCCGATATTGAGGATATAAACAAATACCACAATTTTCTTGAGTAAAAAATGTACATAGAGCGTCTTTATAATCCATAGACTCCTTTAACAATTTATACGTGGAATTCCAACGAGTTGACACATCAAGAGAAAATTTTTTGGGATGCATATTGTATGTTCTACAAAAAACTTTCAATTTTTTCAACAATTTTGAATGTCTCGACATATAATAAATAGAGGATCTAATAGGACCAACTTGTTCTTTCAAAGCATCTAAACCATCTTGAACACATAAATTTAAAATATGACACATACATCTAACATGAAAAAAATTTCCACCAAGATATGGTTGACAAATATTTCTAAGATCTTCAATAGTAGCCGTATTTGCACTAGCATTATCAAAACCAATAGAAAATATTTTTTTAGTAAGAGCATACTCATTTAAAATATCATGTAATTTATCTCTAATATTAACGGCATTGTGTTCCATATCAAAATCTCTATAAGCAATCAATATTTTGTTAAGAGTCCACGAATCATCAATCCAAGTGCATGTAACTCCCATATAACTATGCTTTTGGAAATTATCACTCCAAATATCCGCACATATACAAACTTTAACATTTAAATCGGCAAATAGATTAATCAAAGCAAATTTATACTCATAAAAAACTTTAGAAACATCAAGAGTAGTAGTATGACGTGAAACTTTTTTTGCCGCGGGTTGAAGATCAAGGTTAACAAAATCATTCCAAAAGGAATTATCGACAAATTGAAAAGGAAGGTGTTGTGTGCACACAAATTTAGCTAACAATTTTCTATATTTCATTTGATCAAATGTAAATAGAGAAGTGGGGTTACTTACCTCGTCTTGAACTCCACCACCGCCACCGGTTGACGTAAATCCACGAAGTTGTGCTTGGTTTGAACTAATTCCACCTCTATCCGGGTGAATTTTTTTCAAATGCTTCTCGAATGTCCCATATCCCCCTCCTTTGACAAAAGAATATATTTTCTCACAATAGTTGCAATGAACTTTAATAGTACCATCCTCGTTGATCACTTTTTTAAAGTGACGTGCAAAAATATCCGACTTAAGTTGAGCTCGACTTGGAGTTGGGGTTGGAGTTGGCTCGGCATTAGAGTCGGTTGGGTGGTTTTGACTTTCTTGAGTAGGACGTCGTGGTATAGCATCATCTTCAAGAGGATTCTCATAACCGGGACCAAGTGTGGCCTCAATATCATCTAACCTCCACTCGATCGGTGCCGGTGGTTGTGGTCGTGGAAGACGAACGGAAGAGGTGGAAGAAGCTTTGACTTTACCCTTGTTGCTTTGATGGCTCCATAATATGTAAGTGTATATGTAAATAATATATAGTGTAGTGTAACATACTAATATGTAGTAATGTAGTATAGTGTAATATATATTGTATATAATATATAGTGTAGTATAATATGTAGTGTAGTATAATATATAGTTTAGTGTAATATACTAATATATAAATTATAGTGTAGTGTAGTGTATGTAATATGTAAGTAATGTAAATAATATGTAAATAATAAACTTTGAGAATTGAGTGAGAGTTGAGAGAGATGAGAAGAAAATAATGAGTTGAATCACTTTGGGGTGAATTTTGGAGTGGAATGAGGTGGTATTTATAGATGAAATCTTGAAAAAACTAAAAAAAAAAAAAAATCGTTCGGTTCTAACCTAAGGCCGGGGCGGTTCCACTCTGCTCGAACCGCGATTCCGTGAAATTTATTTAATCTCAAAGCCGTTGGATCTCAACGACTCTTTAATGCGGGCCGTTGGATCTCAACGGCTAGAATTTTCAAATTGGAGGCGGTTTAGGTTCGAACCGCGGTTTTTTTTGAATAACCACCGATTCCGGTTCGAACCGGCGGTTCCCGGTTCTGGTTTTGCTAGAACCGGAATCAAACCGTGGGTTTTACGGTTTCAGTTCGGTTCCGGAATCAGAACCGCGGAACCGGCGGTTCCAAAACCGGTGGTTTCGGTTTGAACAGGCAGTTCCGATTCGGTTTGAGCATGTCTACCCTCCGCTACTGTTGAAGAGACACACTTGCATGAGACGATTTCACGGTGAGATGAGACATAATTTGAGCATTGATGTTTTAACATTATGGGAGAGGTGTGTGTTGGTTTGTGTTAGATTGTACCCCGTCTTATGTATGAGACTGTCTCATATGAGTTTTTGTCGTTCTTGAAAGATATCATACTCGATTTTAAAATGCATACTATTGGCTATGATATTTATTACTCCCTCCGTGCCAACTCTTTGTTCACACCTATTTTTTTCTTGTATTTTAGCGAATGAGTTATTTATTAATATTTGAAATTATAAAGTGACTTTTAAGGAGGGGTATGATAGATCTACATCTTATCTATTATATGTTTTTTTTTTTAAAAAATTACTTTATTATTTTAAATACTAATAAAAAATTTATTTACTAAAACACGATAAAACAGTAAGTGTGAAAGAAAAATTGAAATGGAGTTAAGTATTCATTTATGCATAATCTCTGTACATTTTCTTTTCCGAGAAGCGTAATATATGTATTTATTTATGATATACCATACATAATTATGTTATGATATTATTTATAGGCAATAATTTGTGCGCACTACATGCGAAGTGCTATTCAAGTGTTATTTTTTTAAATATGCAACTTATTTTGTTAAATTATACTCCCCCTGTTCCACATTCGTTTAAACATTCACTATTTGACTCGTGTTTTAATGCGAGTTATTTATTAATATTTGAAATGATAAAGATATTTTAAAGGTGGGGTATGATAGTGCTACCCCTCATCTATCCTATCATGTCTTAAAAATCACTTTATCATTTCATATACTATAAACAACTCGCTCAATAAAATACGAGTCAAAAAGTGAAATGTTCAATCGAGTGTGGGATGGAGGGAGTACAACTTATATATTAATACTGAAATATGTAATTTCTTTTTACTGATACAAATTGTATGTTTCAGTATCAAAAAGTTATATATTTTAGTGCAATAAATTTTATTTAAAAAAAATGCATTTAAGTTGCACCGTTCACTTGATACTCGAAATAGAGCAAGTTTTATGTGCATCAGGTGTACCATACAATTTAAATGTATTTTTTAGGCGATTAATTTATTTTCTTGAAACATTCAACTTATCTAAATTAATATGTTTAATTTGTTTAGTGTAAAATAAGAAAGTTCAAATTTAAATAAGTTGATTTTTTTTTTAAATTACACATTGGAATTTTGCATTTAAATTGCACGCATTTGGATGCATACAAGATATTATTAATAAAACAATATTAGTACATTATTCTTAGAAAATTTGGATAATTACATTAAGAGTAGGACTCTTGTGAAATATTGCACCTTTTGATATGTGCAATACACCATAATTAAGACAATTTAGTCAAAAATTCGCGGGTTGGGATATTTGGTCGGGACCAAGGCGGGCGGCATGTAAGGAATGCAAGGCAAGGCAATGGGTGAAATTTTGTGGGCTTTAGGGCGGATGGATATATATTTATAGAAGAGCATCTTTATTGAATATGTGTTATAGTCTACTGGTTCAGGTCTGTTGTTAATGTATTTGGTCGCAGGTTCAATCCTCATTTAACACATAATTTTCAAAATATTTTTTTTGTCAAATTTTTGTGTGTTACTACATGAAATTTTTTTTGATACTTATAGACACGAAATGTGTTACTACGTGAAATAAAAATTACAAAGAAAAAAAATACTACGTAACATGTATTAAAATATATCGTAACACATAAATGTTTATAAGGTAACATGGGTCACAAGGTAACACATTGTTGTTCATATGGTAACACATGAGTATTCACATAGTATTACGACGATATGTGAATAGTGTTACATATTACTAAAAAAACATGTGTTACTACATGAACAAAAAGTGTTATCATATGCAGAAAAACGGGTTACCACATGAACAAAACTAGTACAAGGGTGAAAAGAAATCCCTAGTCCAAAATTACAGATTTCAAGAACAACTTGATGTGTTACTACATGAACAAAAGAGTGTTACCCTATGAGCAAAAGAGTGTTACTATATGAACAAAAACCAAAATAAGCGAGAAAAAAATCTTCAGTACAAAATTACAGATTTACAGAACAACGTGAAAAGAGTGCAGAAGGATCTGAATTTCAGAGCATATTTTTTGTTGAGGGGTAATCCAACACCATACACATATTCTCTCTCCTTCTCGCAGAATCCACACCGAAATCCAAATTGAACAACCTAATTTCATCCAATGATTGGAGCGGATCGAAGAAAATTAAATTGAATAAGAAATTAGGGCACGAACAAGGAAGAAGAAAGTCCGTGAAATCCGCCAGCAATTTGAAGGGAATAAGAAAAAGAAGAAATATGCCCGCGTTAGTCGCTGTGCAACGCAAAAAGAAGAAAACCCATTAGATCTACTATCAATCTGCCCTAACCCGACCCAGCAGGCCTGACCCTCAAAAAAAAAAAAAAAAAAGCCCACTTGCCCAATAATTACACATATCACTTATATGTAATGTTGCATATAAATTTTTGCCTTAAAAAAAAAAAATTGGATAAATTTCGTTCTCCTACCTTAGGTAAAGAAAATCGTGGATAAGAATAATATCCGCAATTAATTCAGATAAGTGATAACATTATGTTTATTGGTAACAAAATATGGATTAGATTTTAGACCGAGCATATCTAACACTACCTTTCAATTAAACATATTGATTCCCTAATAAATAGAACGTCTTGTTAAACGATTTCATATATGAGATAATTTTTAAAAAATATTTGAATATACATTTTTTCAAAAGTATAGTAAAATTGGAATCACATAATTTCGTATGAGATGCGTCATAATTCAAAATAATCTCACATAATTTTATCTAAAATTAAGAAGATGAATGCACTCCCCCAAAATAGCTAAAAATGATGGATACATCCACTTACAAAGAAAAAGTTAGTACATTTTTAAAAAAATGAGCGCAAGTATCCGTAATCAAGATTTTATTGTTAATTTTTTTGGATAAGTTTTAACCTATAATAAATTTTGGATAACATTTGAGTCAATGAATTTACTTGATCAAGATCTCTACTTTTCGTCCGGTGGACTTTTTTGTAAAACATGAAAAATAAAAATATAGAAATTAAAGCAGTCTTTTGTGCAATATTACATTTTTGCAGCACATATAATTTCTTTAATATAAAAATGATTTTCATTTTTAAAACTCATTCTTTTATTATGTTCTTGTCTCTCTAAAACCTCACATGAAAAAAATAGACTATGCGTTCACTTTTCATCCAAATAATTTAGACCAATTAAAACGTTTCAAGTATTGTGACGTGACATTTTAATGATGAATGAATTCAGCCACTGCATATTCAACTGAAGTGCCAAATACACCCTTTAGAAACATGACAAAATAGTTACATGTCTATGGATAAGGATGAACAACAAGGGCATGCTTGTCATTCAACCGTACACCAATTTAATAGAAATAATAATAAATGTATATATGGTTTGTTTTATTAAATAACCTTTTCTTTATCCTTTTTTTGAATTACTAATTTTTCCTGAAAAAAACTTCTGCTTCTCCATTCTTGTTGTTTGTTATTCTTCACTGTCACCATATCTTTCAGATTCCACAGATTTGCTCCAAAATTACGAAAAATCCCTCATCCAAGAATTATTAGCCTCACAATTTTTCAGAACAATTTTTGAAAATTATCCCATTTTGCTCAAATTTATACATATCCAAATTCTGTAAAAAGTCTATCAACATATATGAGAACACACAAACCGACATCAAGAATTGATCACTGATCAATGTTTTTCACCTAAAGATTCCAGCAGGGCATTTGAGCTGAAGTGGTGCAGGCTTTGTTTTGATGGTTATTTTGATGTTATTTTGAATTGTAGGGATTAACGATTGATTTTGAATTTTTGGGGAGGTATAATTTGTGGGTTTGGGTTGAATTTGCGTTTGTTTGTACTGGGTTTTCGTATGAGTTGTGATTGATTTAGGGTTTAAAGTGATGGTGGTATCTGGAAATGACCCTTTTGAATCGATTTTGAACTCGATTCAGGTAGTTAGGAATGCTTTTTCACCTATAGAGTCAAATTTTCAAAAGGTTACGAAGAATTTTGAGCTTTGCTTTAATGGGGGCTTGAAAAGTGGAAACCTAGGTGGTGGCGTTGATGATGCTAATAGTGAGCTGGTAGCAGCTGAGTTGGATTATAAGAAGATTAGTGGTCAACGTTTTGATATCAATGGCAATGATGGAAGAAAAAAGAAAGTTCCAATCAAGATATTTGTTGGAATATTTACAGATAAAGATGGGTTTCATGGGGTGGAGAATTTTAAGGTGAATTTGTCGAAAAAAGGGTTGAAAGAGAGGTATGGGAATGACAAGAGTAGGAAAGAGGACAAGTGCTTACATCTGGATGTGGCATTATCATTCTTGATTAATGGTTTTGTGCAGGCTTTACCGAGATCGTTCAAGCCACAGAAAAAGCAGGCTCGGAAGATGAGCAATGAGGATAGTTTTGGTTGTGAAGATTCTCATGTGAAAGTGGGAGTGAAATCAAGAATTAGTGTTGCGGTTAAGCAGGAGGAATTGAAGGCAAAAGATGGGAAGGACTTGCCGTTTGACTATTTTATTGGGTTTGTGATTGATCAGTTCAATCATTTGCCCAAATTTGATGTGGGAGTTCAAGAAAATGAGTGCAAGAATGTTGAGGATAAGCCAATGGGTGCACTCAATAATCAGTTTGACCATTTTAGGGCGTTTTTCAGTATTTTAGAAGGTAAAAGAGCAGACGTTAACGGGTTTTTTGGGAATTTGAAGTTTGCTCGTGTGGGAGGAGTTCCATCGACTATGGTTGAAGTGCCTTCTGTGAAGGATGTTGGGGATGAGGGAATTAGTAATGCTGTTACTCAGGAAGAAAGTGGTGGTAACTCACCACAGAAATTGGCCAATGGATTGTTAAGTATTCCATTATCCAATGTTGAGCGTTTGAGATCGACACTGTCAACTGTATCGTTGGCAGAACTAATTGAGCTACTACCACAGATGGGGAAACCTTCGAAAGAAGAACATCCTGACAAGAAAAGACTTTTCTTTGTCCAGGATTTCTTCAGATATACTGAAGCTGAAGGTATTCTTTTCTCTTTGAGATCTATTTTACAGGAAATGCTTGTCAATGTTATGAATATGGTTATAATTTTTCCAACTGAACATAGAGTTTGGATGATGGAGTTGTTAGGTTATGTTTGAATATCTTATAAATGGTGTACAATAATATGCATCGAACCTTAAATACTCAAACTGAAATTGGGGTAACTTACAGGACTAAAATACCTATTTTCCCATATTATCGAAATGTATGTGAAGGTAACTCGTGGTTCCCTTTTACTTTTCTGTCTTTGTGGTGGCATCTCATGCGTGATGCGTTCAATACTAGACCGTTGATGAGCTATAACTGTTTTGAGTGATGGACATGTTACTATTGTGACTATGCCCTGCCACAAAATCTCCTTTTTGCTAATCAAATTATTTCTCGCCCATTATGAAAAATGATAGGTCTAACTTGCTGAACAATTTCAATCGCTTAGGAGGTCTCTTATGAAGTAGGTAACCTTTTGTAAGTAGATAACAATTTCAATCAACTCTTGAGATGGGTCAGTCCATACAGAGCTTAGATCTGGCTTGAAGTGGGTCCCCCGCCAGTGGACGGTGGGTTTTGGTCCCCCCGGATTAGTCGGTCCTTGGGCCGGATACCGAGTTATAAAAAAAAAAGTAAAATATCGATACAACCATTAGGAACATAATCTGATAGTAATCATTGTGACAGTTGGCTTCAAAATTTGGAAGATTTATTCTCCAAGATTTCTACTTACTAAAATATGTTATGGATCAATAAGTATTAATCAAAATTCTGTATATGCAGGCAAGAGGTTTTTTTTCGAGTTGGACAGAGATGGTGATGGACAAGTTACTCTGGAAGATCTCGAAATTGCAATGAGAAAGAGAAAACTACCTAAGAAATACGCTCATGAGTTCATGCGCCGTACTAGAAGTCACCTGTTTTCAAAATCTTTTGGGTGGAAACAGTTCTTGTCCTTAATGGAACAGAAAGAACCAACAATTCTTCGGGCTTATACCAGTCTCTGTTTGAGCAAGTCTGGAAAACTACAGAAAAGCGAAATTTTGGCGTCCCTGCAAAATGCAGGGCTTCCTGCGAATGAAGATAATGCTGTCGCGATGATGCGCTTTCTGAATGCTGACACAGGTGAATCTATATCTTATGGGCATTTCCGGAATTTCATGCTTTTGCTCCCATCTGACCGACTTCAAGATGATCCAAGGTAAATAATGGTTTTTCTTTTCCCCTGTCTGTTGATCATAAACCTGTTTCTTGTGAATCCTGGCTTCATACTAGATTCCTGGCGTGCAGTGTTATAGCATTAATTTCACCTGCGAAGAAGTATTTGCTATATCGAGTGACACTTGGGTGCACCAGTTGGCAGTTGCCTCTTGCAACTAGTGTACAACTAATACTGTTCAATGAAAACAGCTGATACTGTTCAATGAAAACAACTAATACTGTTCAGTGAAAACACCTAAAATTCACTAACTAATACCTTTTATTAAAACAACTAATACCATTTAAAAATGCACTTGAGTTGCATAGTGCAGTTGGTGCATAGAAGTATTTGCCGTTTCCTCGTTGGCATATGGTAAAGTCCCCTAATTTGTTTTCTCGTCTCTTTTGGAAGGATTTAGTTCATTTAAGTCTCATGACTCAATATAGTCAACAAATTAAAAAAATTGCAACAAATAGATGATGAGACTCCATTCTAAAAGGCCATCCATCATTTTTGATCCATTTAAAGACGGAGCATTGTGAGCATTCTGTTTTATTGGCTATTGCAGCTTTGTTGTGACAAAGATTTTTTCCGTTTTGAGTTGCAGAAGTATATGGTTTGAAGCTGCCACAGTTGTTGCTGTTCCTCCACCCATGGAAATACCTGCTGGCAGTGTTCTGAAGGCAGCTTTGGTTGGAGGTCTCTCATGTGCACTCTCTACATCTTTACTGCATCCTATTGATACTATTAAGGTAAAGTCTTCAGAGTTCAGAAAAAGATTCATCTTTCATATCTTTTATGGTTTTCTTTTATGCTATGTTGTCTTCTCGATATTTGTTGGGGAAATCCCATTGATAATGATTTCACGAATTTGTGGTGAGGGTTTGATCAATATGTACACACCCTGTGAGGTTGTAGTTTTCTTAATTTTCTAGTGTTAGGTTTTGTATTATGTCATTTTTTTCTTGTATTATACACGCATGCCGTATAAATGTGATTTGATGGTGTGAAACCAGGGAGTTCTATATCTCTAGAATTGTGTTCAGCCCAAGTATTTTCTGTATTACTAACATTTGAAGAACTTGTAATAATCATTTCGATGCATTTGCGACTAGTGACTACAGACTCATCCCTAAGCAACTTTTGGCAAGTCCACATGTTTTGTTGCTTGTATGCATTTCAAACTCCCCCACCAACCCAAAAAAAAAAAAATAAAAAAAAAATACACAACTCGGTTAGAACTGTCAGTTGCATCACTATGATTCTTTTTTTATGGTGCTAAATATGTGTCACTGTACAGAGGTACAGAGGTAACTTAATCATCAATTTTTTTCTTACACAAATTAAATTTTCAATTGCTCAAATAAATATTATATATTTTATGGGGATCTTAACTTTGGCATGCCATTTGGTGGCTGTAATTGTATAAAGATTGGTATTTAATCAATATTTTTCTGGACAGACCTCTCGAATGAAACCTCTTAGTAATGAGTCAATTAGGTTTAGTCTATGCATTTTGCAGGTTATCTGATTTCAATGTTCCATGAGGCAATCTGACTGTTCTCATTTGTCTGTTAGACAAGACTGCAAGCTTCAACTCTCACCTTCCCAGAAATTATATCCAAGCTTCCTCAACTTGGAGTTCGGGGTTTATATAGAGGTTCGATTCCAGCTATATGGGGCCAATTTTCAAGGTATAATTTGATTAATCTCCTCTCTTTTGCTGTAAATGATTGCTTCCTACCAAAATGCTCATTTAACCGTTCGTGCAGTCATGGTCTCCGAACCGGAATTTTCGAAGCAAGCAAACTTGTGTTGATAAATTTTGCACCAACACTTCCTGAATTACAGGTTAGAATCACCACTGTCTATGTTATTTTAATTTTAGAGGAAAATAATTTTATAGTCCTTTAAATTATTCCTCTTACATTTCCAGTCCTATCGACTTTCAAGAATCGAAAATAGTCCTGTAACTCTCAATTTTTTACATTCTGGTCTGGTAATAGGCTGTAAGATGTGTAACATCCGGTTGATGCTGACGTGGTAGGGTTTTATTAGTCCACGTGGCAGAGTCTAATTGGTTAATTGGATGTTTCACTTCTTACAGCCGGTTACTGGACCAAAATGTCGAATATTGAAAATTATATGACTATCAGTCAAAAAAAAAAAAATTATATGACTATTTTCAATTCGTGAAAGTCCACAGTACTATGACCACAGCAGCGGTAATTAACATGATTAGAATAACTACTTTCCCTTATTTTAGCTATGTTCATGGGTTAGTTCATCTTGTGCACTCAAGCTAAAACAGATACCTTTTCACTACCTTATTGTTATTGTTGCTGCTGGATGGGATGGATGGGATGGGAGGATGCTGTGATTGAGAATTAACATTTTTTATTTCCCATATAATAGATGTGCTTCATTTTGGTGACCCGAAATTTTCATTTGGCTTAACTAATGCTTCTTCATATGGTTTACCCACTTTCTCCCACAAATTATTTCACAAATTGCCACAAAGAACTTCAGTTTCCCCTTTCATTGTGATGGGTATTAAAGTTTCAGCTTTTGGAGGATACGATATTGAAAGATTTGTCATCCAATTATACATATACTTATTATAATATCATGGTGTTTAGGTTCAATCTCTGGCATCGTTCTGTAGCACAGTTCTTGGTACAGCAGTGCGTATTCCTTGTGAGGTTTTGAAGCAAAGGTTGCAGGCTGGTATATTTGACAATGTGGGCCAGGGTCTTGTTGGAACTTGGCAACAAGATGGTTTCCGGGGGTTTTTCCGTGGAACTGGTGCGACTCTCTGCCGTGAAGTTCCATTTTATGTTGCAGGCATGGGCCTTTATGCTGAATCCAAGAAGGTACATTGCAGATTTTTTTTTCCACATGTTTTATTGCAAATGTTTTGCTTCATTTATATATATATTATATTTTGTGGGGGTTATTCTGAGTTTGTATGTGCTTTCATCAAATTGGGACTCAGTATGATATGTTTCTTGCATGGATCACGGATTTCCAGTGACTGTCTGAGTGGTTGTAAATGATCTCTTGATCCGATGTCTTGCTGTCCCTATGAGTTGATAAATGGTTTTGTAACTTCATTTATGTACATAGGGTGAGATTTTTTGCGCTTAGCTGGTTTGCTAATGTATATAGGATAGTAGAAAGTAGAGCATCATAAGTTGTTTTCACTGAAAAGTATTCCTCCTTCCATCCTGTGATTATGTGCGCACTTGCCTTACTTGGATGTCCCTCAATAATTTGCATACTCAAAATATAGTAATGTTACATAAAATGCCATTTAAATGGGCTCACATAAAACCCGGCCCAACCCATCTCTTCACTTAATTTGTGTTGCCATTTTTGTGTGCAAATTATCATGGGACAGAGAGAGTAATTGTTTTCACTGAAAGTATAGTTATTTTTACCGAAAAGTATTAGTTGTGTACAGTTGCACACATGATTTATTTGGATTGAACTATGAATAAGTAACTTGGTTTTGGTTATACCATTCATTCAATTACATCTCCCAAACTATTCAGGCTGTCCAGAAGCTTCTTGGCCGGGAGCTCGAACCCTGGGAAACGATCACCGTTGGGGCTTTATCCGGTGGGTTAGCAGCTGTCTTAACAACCCCGTTCGATGTAATAAAAACAAGGACAATGACCGCACCTCAGGGACGCTCAGTCTCGTTATCAATCGTGGCATTCTCTATACTCCGTCGTGAAGGGCCTCTCGGTCTCTTTAAAGGAGCCGTGCCCCGTTTCTTCTGGATCGCTCCACTAGGTGCCATGAACTTTGCGGGTTACGAGCTTGCAAGAAAGGCGATGGACAAAAACGAAGAAACCGTTGAGCCTCTTGTTCAGAAATAGATACCCTGCTTCTAACTGTTTCTACAGAGCATTTTGTTTTGTCGTATGATGATTGAAAGCTGCTTGAAGGAATTTTTGTTTCCGACTTTTTGAGATGTTTTATAGATGCAGTAGCTGTTCATACCCATAAATTCGTCGAAAGTCCTCATCACTTAACTTGCTATGTTCTTCAAGTTTTCTTGCTATAAGATTCAATATTGGGATTATTTTTTATGTTTTTTTTTTTTAATGACGTTCCATTAATTTTCTTATCTATGTTTCATTTCATATCTTTCTTTTTGAGGAGAATTGGCTTGTGAATCAGGCATGTGCATGAATTTTATTATTGTTACACACAAAAACTATCATTATTAAAAATGTAGAGTTTAATAAATAGTGATAGTTTTTATGCGTAATGGTGATAAAAAAATACTCCCTCCATTCTGTTTTAGATTGATCATTCAATGTTTGACTTGTGTTTTAGCGAACGAATTATTTATTAGTATTTAAAATAACTAAAGAGATTTTTAAAGTGAGGTATGATAGTCATACACCTCATGTTGTATACAAAAATTTACGGAACAAGATTTATAATGTGGCTATGTGATTTTGTACTACAAACAAGTATTTATGAGAGTGTTGGTGCAATCAATGAAGAACAAAACGAATGTTCTTCATTGAATGGCAATGATGAGAATTAAAAGCTGTGAAATAAGTGCGAGAAACAAATGCAAGAAGATTTGGGTCACCTCTTTTTTTTTGGTGATAAAACCTTATATTCAATGTGAAATATTTCTGACCTTTTTGTGAGTCTTAACTCCTCATATTTATAGTACAGAGTCATTATCCAGCTTGTCTTGCCCACCTCTCGATGGAGTTTGACCAAGCATTAAATGTAACCAGCTACATTGGACTCTAACCTACAAGCTACATCCTAGTTACATTTATCTAGACACGTTTCATGCGACTCTGAAGTGGTGGTTAGCAGGTGCTAAGGAGATTGTGCCTATGCTTTCCTCTTTGAGCCTACGGCTGTAGGTCCAGCAATTCCTTTAGAGGCTTCTCGGCCATTTGGGGGAGATTCTCTGATGTTGGTTGTTTTACGTGTTTAGTTAACCAAAATTAGGCTTTGGTAAGTGGAAAATTCTTGACCTAACTCTCCCCTATCTCATTTGCAGGCTCTTGATCACGGATTCCATCAAATTGACTAAGTATGACTTGGTTCTTCATATATGCAACTAGATTGAAAGAGTGACTTGTCAAGATGGACGAGATGGGTGAGTTGCCCTGAGATAGGGGACGAACTCGCCCGCCTTCTTGAGTAAATGGGCGACTTGGGTGAGTTTTGCTTAAGTATTTAGTAATGATCTATTTAGGAATACTAAAAGAGGCGAACTCGCTAAAACCCCCGAGTATAGGTTATATGCTTGTAAAAGTTCTTCTTAAAGGCGTGATATGCGGGAATCTTGATAGGCGGGAGGTTTTAGATATCGGGGATAATTATGAGTTGATCGAAGGTTTTCGTATTATAGTGGAGGTATTCGAACTTCATGAAGACTGAGGAGAAGACTCGAATAGGAGATTGGAATCCGGTGGCGTGGACCAAGTGGAAGACTTGTAATTCTACTGGAAAAGCTTTGGCGAGTTCTCTCTGATCAACGGGAATTCAAAATACAAGTTCTTATCTTTTATCAATGTGTTTATTTTGAAATTATGCACAAAAAAGGCCACCAGAGCCATATGCGTTATATAAAACTATTCCCTACTAGAACACAAGTAAGTAGATATACAAATATATTCAAAAAAGTTCTTCTTAAAATCTCACCATAGTTAAGAACAACGTGGCGACTTGGGTTATAAGTCCCAGGAGGAACCGAAGAGAGGGGCGATTCAGTGTGAGCTCGATGAAATATCTATGGCGACTATGATCATGGAATAGCTAAAGCCCTCGACTTGTTGCCGACTTGGGCAATGTGAATGCCCTCGGCTTGTTGCGGCAAAATAGGTTTTCCCACAAAGGACCAACAGGCGAGTTGCGTAGATATCCAAATCGGCCAATTCCTTTAGAAGCTTCTCAACCCAATGGGAGCCAAGCCCTTTGGTAATTTTCTGTGATCACGGATTCCATCAAACTTGAACTTGGTTCTTCTTATATATAGATTGAACTAGATTGACTTCGAGATAAGCGAACTGTGAGCCATTTTTTATAAAAAGCGACTTGAGTTGGGCTTTATGAACTTCGCCCTCTTTATTAAAGGCGACTTGGGCAAGTTAAGTAATGGAAAATTCTTGACCTAACTCTCGAAGTGTATCGACGACTATGTTCATGGAATCGGCGATTTTTGGGCATTTGCCCTCTCTTAAACAACTTCGCCCTACACTTAATTTTTCTTCAGAATGATTGGGCCACAATTTGTAATTTTTAATGGACTGAAGAGCCCAAATAATTTGCCCAAATAAATTGCCATACAACAATTGCTCCTTATTAAAAATTAGTTTATCATTTGATATACTAATAAACAACACGCTTCGCTCGCTAAAACACGAGTCAAATAATGAATGGACAATCTAAAATAGGACGGAGGAAGTAGAGTTCATTATCAATTTGGATTCACACAAATATTTGTCACAACTTATGGTGTATC
This sequence comes from Stenogyne calaminthoides, assembly GCA_037126765.1. Lineage (NCBI taxonomy): Eukaryota > Viridiplantae > Streptophyta > Magnoliopsida > Lamiales > Lamiaceae > Stenogyne > Stenogyne calaminthoides. Next base: position 35,099,692 of record JBBCBC010000011.1, read on the forward strand.
AACCATTTCTGAAAAAAAAAGTAATTGTATCTTTTACTCCCTGTGATGTTATTATGCTTTACTTTTCTTTCCTATAACTATTGTAGATCTATTTTTTATCATTTGATTCACTTCTACTTGTACTCTCCCTTTTGTATTTATTTTGCCGCGTGAACTTCTTCTACTTAGGTTTTGATTTTGTCTCCTACAGTTTCATTTTTCATATTATTTGCTTCTGCAATTTTTCGAAGTATAGAAGAACAATATATGTAGAGGTACATTAATAATATCTTCTACTCATAACTTGTCATGAATTACACATTGACTTTGCAAGAGTAAAGTTAATAATTAATATAAGCCACCCTTTCAAACTTGCAAAACATCAAATAATGTGCAATGAGATTTGATGCCTAAATCATCAAGTATTATAAAACAAAACGAATGGAATCATTTGTTCCATATTTCATGTTTCACTTTATATTTCATAGTATTGATGAGTTACACATGGAATAATAAAAAATATCCAACGGAATATCATACCCTGTGCTCATGTGTCAAAGATTCTATAGAGTAGAACACTCAATGAAATACGAAAAGTGAAACAGAGGAGACGTACTGAAAACAAAAGGATTAATAAGATGAAGTAGTAAAACTAAATAAAACTTGTAAATTACAGGAGGAAAATATATTTATTCTAGCTAGAAAAACATTGGAACCTTCTATTAGATAACTTGTGGATTAGTTCAAATTAAAGGAGATTATTAAAATGTGTTGGTTTTAGATGGGCTAAAAATGTAGTATCAAAGAATGCCCTATCTGAACAGTAATTTCCTTATTGCAATTAATCATGTTTCTTTTTATTTAAATATTTCCAAAGCGCATAATATATATTATATACATGTAAAATATGATTATAAGGTAAAAACAGAAATGAAATACTATTAGAAAATAATGCTGGGTGGGAAAGGGGAAATTTTTAAAAGTTAGAAAGGAATTGAAAAGGGGGTTTTTGGTGTTAAACATAGACTTTAGTTCAAAGTTGATTATTTTAGTGAAGGGACAGCGTTATAGTTTTCTTGATTGTTTCCGCGTTGGTCTCAAAAGTCCTAGAAAATAAACCACTGCAATTATTTTTTTCTAAAATAATTGACTTCACTATACAAAAATGATTTGTTGAATGAGTCTCATGTGCATCCAGGTGCACCGTGAATTTATAGTATATTTTAGAACCATGCAACTAGTTATATCGAAAAATGCAATTTATTTACACTGAATTATATAATTTTTTTTCATATTAATAGTTGCACGGTTCAGTGTAAATAAATTATATATTTCGTATAACAAAGTGCATGATTCTAAAATACATTATGAGTGCACGATGCACCCGGATGCATGCAAAACTTATTCCTTTGATTTTAAATTAAAGAATCTAGACACACCATCAGAGGTGTATGAGTTGGTGAAGTGAGTGACGATTGTGCATTAAATATTTAAACTTATTCTGGTTACAATTAAATTCAAACTCTTGCTTATTTGCCATTGAGCACAACACATAAGATTTGTTTGATGTGATTTATTTAGTGCACAACCGTCTCATAATATAATTGTGGATCTTTATGCCCCTGAAAAATTAAAAAAATCACTAAATTTATATATAAATAAATTGGTGTCATAGTGTACATAAACTTAAGTAGTTTGAATAATGTAGTGATGTAGGAGGTGATAGAAATTAGAGGTATCAAAGTGGCTAGGCCCGTCGAACCAACCGACCCCACCCTACCTAGAACGAGGATTGGGTTAAACATTTATGCCGATAAATCTTCAAATATTGAATTTATGTGTATATACACATGTAAACTTCAATACATATTGAAATGAATAATATATAATAGAATTTAATTTCATCTAAAAGTCCAAACTTATAAAAATGAGTAAAATTAGTTCACTTATATATTTTTCTAATACTCTCCATCATTTGTAGGCTGGGTTGTCCCTTGGAATGTCAACTCCATTATAAGGAGGACTGATGAGACCCAACAATTGTATAATTTAATGTGAATATATAGAGTTTCTGCCAACGGGGTTTATTGGATTGTTCTCTGGGTTGCCAACTTTATCAATGAGACTGAAGTCTCTAATATTATAAAAGAATTGCATCTCATCTAAAAGCTCAAACTTGTAGAGATGTGTGAAATTATTTCACTTATATAGCTCCCTAATAATATATATACACACATTTATAGTTTTTAACTTTTATAATATTTATAGTACGTAAATCTAATTTAGATATAATTGTTTTTTGTTGGCTTAAGACCCTTTGAGGGAAAAAAAAAGTAATTGAATTAGTTTTCCTTATTACTCGTTATTGTAACAATATCTATTGCGTGGGTCTCATGTGCATTCAAGTGTACCGTGCACTTAAAATGCATTTTAGAACTGTGCAACTTGTTATACTGAAAGATGCAACTTGTTTATACTAAATCGTGTAATTACTTTTTTATATTAATAATTGTACGGTTCAGTGTAAATATTATATCTTTCAGTATAATAAATTATATGATTTTAAAATGCATTATGGGTGCACGGTGCACCTGAATACCTAGAATACTTAGACATATTTATTAAGTTAAGTGAGAAAGAAGATAGGAAAGTCAACACGAAAAGACTGAGTTCGGCGTTGAAAGGTATAATTAGCTAAGAATAATCGTTTGATAGGTATCATTAGCTAAGAATAATTAACCATGCAATTACTTCTTTAAATTAGTAATAGATCAGTTGTATGTGTAGAAAAGAGAGACTTGATTTCGACTCAAACAGTCTTCTTGTTCCCATTTATTCCATCTTAGAAGATCCAAGATTTCGTTATATATTTAAAGGGTAGAATAATTTCTCCACACAAAAAAGGAAAAAGGGTTGAATACTTAATCCTTGATTATTTAAAATATGAATCTTATCTCATACAGAATGGGGGCTCCATCGTCCTTAATTTACTATTCTAGTTGATACATTTTTCTCGTCCACATACAGTAAAAATTCCACACGGTATTATCGGGATCAGAAAAAAAAAATTACTATAAGAAGGTTATTCTTAAATAGAATTTTATATACAAAATTATTTTTTAAATTTGTTAACAAATTCATATATCTAATTAATATAAATTTGACTAAAATAAATACAAACACTTTCAAAATATATAAAATACATATGTATAAACTAATATGCATGTACCTAGGAACTAAACAATAGTTATTGCTCACATGTGTATAAATGCTTGTTCAATACATGTATATTTTTCATAAAATTAATACACTTTTTCTATTTCAACCAAATAGCACCCAAGAAGGTGTTATGCGAACGAGTTATTACGTACACGCAAGTTAAAGGATGTAGTGACAAGCCATAAAATTAAGATGTCGTCACAATTAATCATAAATAAATATTTTAGGTCATCTTAATTGTAATGATATATAAATTTTTATATATAATATAATTTATTCTTATATGGAGGCATAAATTCTTAAGACGGGAACCAAAAAAAAAATATATTTTATTACAATGTGGAGTTTATTCATAAATATAACTGGTCCCGAGTTGGGACCGTGATTATATTATTAATATATAGAGTTTATTCTTATATAGAGTATTCATATAAGGAGTTTTTACTGTATATTTGAATTTCTAGTTGAATAATAGTTGAAATTTACTTAAAAAGTTATTTATTAAATATTTTCGTGTTGTGAAACTTCACTTGGAAATTATAATACTTGCATGTTAATTTATGTATGCTCTCTGTTATCCAAAAAAAAAAAAATTCTGAAAACTTGTTCACAATATAAAAATAATATCATTATACTTATAAATTAAAAATTATAACAGTACTTATCAACTTATATTATTACATTAATAAATTAATATTATATTGTTTATGTGTGTTTAAATTAATGTTATGATATTAATTTATAAGATTAGTGATATGAGTGAATGAATGAGAAGTACAATATTACATATGAATCCAGTTTCATACGGTAAACAAGTTTTTGCTGGAGAGTTTGTCAAAAAATATTTGATATTGTAATTGAAATGGTGTATTTTAATTCATATATATATATATATATATATATATATATATATTTATGAATTTAAAGTTTTTTTTTTTGGAGTTCTATAAAAGATCAAATAGCGCTAGTATTTGGCTCCATACTTTTATATTCATAATAACATTAATTATAAATTGAGAGAGGAGAATGTAACAATATTGAAATAGGAGTCAAGAAATAGTACAAACTTAGGTAAAAGTCGCAAGACATCTTTACAATTTGCTATACATATTATAAAGTTTTAGGCCAGCATATATGAAAGCAAAATTTATGGTCTCCATAGTTCAATTTTTCACACTAAACTCGTTTTCTTTTATTTAAGTAATGACGTTTCAACATTAATTAATAAGATTAACTAATTTATTAAGCCATCACTCACAAAGTCAATTTCAATGAGCTTAGTTTTAGTGATACAAATTTGAAATGCCATACACTAATTCACCCTCTAGATGCGCGTTTTTTCTTTCTTTCCATTTTGTTTTCAATCAAATAATATTAATTGTGTATTAATTGCACGGTGCAACTGATGATCTTAAATATTACTTGTTATTTTGATATATCCTGTGTTAATTAGAAATAATTAATTAATAATATCATTTAATAATATATATATATATTGTGAAAGGTAAAGATGAAATATATTGATTAAGTACAAGGGTTACTCAACTCAAAAGATTTACAAGAATGTATACTGTTCGCTATAGTTTTCTAGGAATACAAATTAGGCAAAAACTTGTATGCAATATTGCATACAAGTGATATGTGCAATTATATAGCAAATGAGTTTTTTCTTATTTATTCACGGGTCAGGCTTGTCGGGTTGGGTTAGGGCAGATATTGATGGATTTTCTTCTTTTCGTGTTGGGCAGTGATTAACGTTGCCAGATTTCTTCTTCTTCATTTTCTCTTCAGATTGCTGGCGGATCTCATGAGTTTTCTTCTTCCTCGTTTGTGCCCTAATTTCTTGTCCAATTTAATTTCCTTCGATTCACTTCGATCATTAGATGAAATCAGGTTTGTTCAATTTGGATTTTGGTGTGGATTATGCGAGAAGAAGAGTGAATATGTGTGTGGTGTTGGATTACCCCTCCACACAAAGTGTGTGCTGAAGTTCAGATCCTTTTGCACTCTTCTCACGCTTGAGATTTTTTTCCCGCTTGTACTGATTTTTGTTCATGTAGTAACACTTTTTTGCTCATAGGGTAACACTATTTTGTTCATGTAGTAACACATCAAGTTGTTCTTTAAATCTGCAATTTTGGACTGAGGATTTCTTTTCGCGCTTGTACTGGTTTTGTTCACGTCTTAACACATTTTTCTTCATAGGGTAACACTTTTTGTTCATATAATAACAAACAAAACAACTTGAAAAAAAAATTTGGACTAAGGATTTTTTTTCTCGCTTGTACTGATTTTTGTTCATGTAGTAACATTCTTTTGCTCATAGCGTAACACTCTTTTGTTCAACGTAGTAACACATCAAGTTGTTCTTTAAATATGTAATTTTGGACTGATAATTTATTTTCGCGCTTGTACTGGTTTTGTTCATGTGGTAACACATTTTTCTTCATAACGTAACACTTTTTGTTCATGTAGTAACACACAAAAATAACTTGATTTTTTTAAAAAAAAATTATGTGTTCAGTAAGAACTGAACCTGCGACCAAATACACTAAATATAGACCAGAACCATTAGACTACAACACAATTTGATAAAAATATCCTTGCATAAAATTTAATAGGTAAATAGTCAAATGGTCTGCCCAACCCGCTCAGCCTGCCCGTCCTGCCTGACCAGTACGACCCGCCCGCCCCGCCACATGACCCGCGAATTTTTATTTAATTTGCTCTAATTGTGGTGTATTGCATATATCACTATTGTGCAATATTTCACAAGAGTCCTACTCTACAAATTAAAGGTTGGTTCTCCCAATCATACTACAACGCACATAAAGATAATGGGTAGTCTGCTCGAATCCATTTTTAAGAGCTGAACTTAATGCTATCTATTAGCATATCCAATGTATACTATCTTTGAAAATGATATCATTTCTAAAATTTTAAAGATTCCAAATAGTGCATTTCTACCTGACGTATGTTAAAAGGCAATTAGACAAAAAAAATTATATAAAAATTGAATAGGGCAAGATGGGAAGCAGTGATTCTAATTTTATCAAAATCCAAACATGTTTTCAATTTATCGAGGAGGTCTTTCACAAAAGTCGAAGGTTTTCATTTCATCTAAAATTCTAAATTTATAGAATGATTTATTTCTCTTTAAATAAAGGTGGGAATGAACCAGGTCAGACCAGAAATCTTATAAGAAAGATTAGGCATGATGTTTAATTTTTGGGCTTAAATCTAACCATTTGTTTTTTATTTTGTAGGTTTTTTTTAGCTTAGTGTGACTTTTTTTAATATCTGGGCCAGACTTGAAAATCTTTTAAAGACCTATCTATTATGGATTTTTAATTTTATTCTTTTTAATTTTTTATTCAACAATTGTTAATTTATTATATCATATTTTATAAGTATACATAAAGGATTAAAGGTATTGTATTATACTATTGAATACTTTTAGTTATAGGTGTTGGACGGTCTTATAATAAAATATATTTGTTTCGTTTTAAATTTGATTCAACATTTGCCTAAAAGATGTGTCCCAAATTTAGATTCAACAATTTTTAAAATGATAATAAAATAATATTTTAATATTAAATCACACTCTTCAAATATCTTAAAATTACACCATATGTCATTATTTTTCATACTCAAAGTTCAACTTTCACCACAAAATACATCAAATTTAAAGAGGGCTTTAAAGAGGGAAAGGAGTTTAGGGAGGGTTTTAACGAGGGAATAAATCCCTCGTTAAAATGTTCGTCGGTAACTGATTAACGAGGGAATTATTGGGCCCTCGTTAAAACGCAAGGGATTTAACGAGGGCTGACACTGTGTCAGATTTAACGAGGGCTGTCAGATCCCTCGCTAAAGCCCTCGCCAATTCCCTCACTAATTCCTTCACCAATTAACGAGGGCATTGGCCCCTCGCGAATTCCCTCGCGAATTTTTGTTCTAGCAAAAAAGTGCATTCGGCCAGATTCGAACCCGCGTCACTCAGCTCCGCACGACGCGCAGAACCACTAGGACACACATTTTGGACGAATTTTCGCCCCCATGAGGAATCGAACACACGACCTTCTTGAATGTGAAGGTCTTGAGTGTTCTGCCAAACCGTTTGGACAAGACGGGTTATTAGTTGAAGAAGCCTTTCTTAATTTATTTGTATCATATATTTTGTGTTATATATTGTATTTCTTATACCATTTAATTTTTTTTTTTGAGGGCTCAAAGGAATGAATTATAATAAGTGGTGCTCCTAAGCGAGTGACAAGATATGTCGAGGTATATCATTTCCAACCCAAGCTTGAGGGAGGAGAGATTTTGTTGCCAGCTTAGCCAGTTTATGAGCTTCAGTGTTGTGCTTGTGCGGGCAGTAGTGAATTCCCGACACTGGGGAATTCCGAACCAGTCCCCGGGCCTCCTGGATCAAACTTTCTTCATAGTTTTTGTAGGGGCTCTCCGTGGAGATGGCATTTATAGCTTCCTTGGAATCCGAAAGGATTATAATTGGCTCCCTTGATAAAGTGTTCCAATAAGACAGTCCATCCCTGATGGCAACAACTTCGGCAGCAAGTACCGAGCCCGGGGGGTTGATTTTATGGAATCCAGCCGCCAGAGGTTTGCGATTCTTATCGAGGATAAAGAAGCCCATTTCAAAGGCAATTGAAGATTCTTTATAGGCTGCATCGACCTTCATAATGTAGACGTCTATATACTTGTCAATGTTGAAAGAGGGTCCTGGATCGACCATCTGGCATTTATTGAGTGTGAGTTTATTCTGCTCAACGTGGAATTGTTCCAGGAAGGTTTCGGTCCAGCTGGCTAGAATATTCCGCCTTGGTGGGGCTCCACGTTTATGGTGTAGGATGTCGCATATTTCCTTCCAGATCCCCCATATTTTAGTAGCAATTTGTTCCATTTCGGAGCCTGCCTTTGTTAATATCAGATAAATGGCCAAACTACCCATATCAGCTCGTTTCGTGGTCTTGATAAGAGGCCACCACTTTGTGTTGCACCAGGCTTCTTTGACTCCCTGACAAAAAAAGAGAACATGGTTAGTACTAGCATTATGGTGTCCGCAAAGACCACAACTGGGGTAAACCGGGACATGATGAGCTGAAAGGTTGGCCTCAACTGCGATAGCATTGTGGGCTGTTTTCCAGAGAAAGATTTTAATTTTTGGAGGAATGTCGAGGTTCCAAATTTTGAACCAAAAATTGGGGATCGTGCTAGGGGAACCCGTCCCTCTGTTGTCGTTACTGAGAGGCTTGGTGTTAGCATTCCAGTATGCTGATTTGACCGAATAGAGGCCCTTTTTGTTATAGCACCAGAAACGGGAGTCGGAGGGGCCCCGGTGATCAATCAGGATTTTCTTATTGGCTTCCACCTCATAATCGAGGAAGAGACTGGAGAGTTTAGGAAGATCCCACTCTCGGGAGGAGGAAGTAATGAGCTCGTCCACTCTGGTGTTGTAATTTTGGGTTGTGTGAGAGGTAATCTTTCCGGAGGGTAGACAAGGTATCCAACAATCCTTTCTGACGTGAACCGATTTACAGTCATGGATTTTCCAGTAGAGGCCCTCGGATAAGATGGGTTTACTCCACATAATGGAACGCCAGATGTAAGACGGGTTTGACCCTAAGGTAGCCTCCATAATATCGGTATGTTTAAAGTATCTAGCTTTTAAAACTTTGGCTACTAAAGAGTCCGGGTAAAGGATAATTCTCCAGATTTGTTTTGCCAACAACGCTTTGTTGAAGGTGACCAGGTCCCTAAAACCCATCCCTCCTTCCTTTTTACTAGCGGTAAGCACCTTCCAGTCTTTCCAATGGATTTTCTTATCGTCAGAGCTACCTCCCCACCAGAACCTGGCGCACATCGACTCGATTTCACCGCACAGGGATGTGGGTATTCTAAAACATGTCATAGCATAGGTCGGGATAGCTTGGATGATGGATTTAAGCAGGATCTCCCGGCCCCCCTCTGTAAAAAACTTATTTTCCAATAGCTCAGCTTTTTGAGACTTTATCTCGTAGGTAGCCGAATTGAATTCTTTTGGTACTGGTAGAGAAGGTAGGGAGACCTAGGTAACGGTCATGGCCTTGGCCTTGGTAGATCTGAATGTGGAGGCAGGTTTTAACCAAATCAATGTTGGTTTGGGGAGTACTCTTGCTGAAGTAACAACTGGTTTGTCAAAATTAATTAGTTGTCCTGATGCCTTTTCGTAGTCCTTCAGACACTTTTTGATAGCCAGAACCTCCCCCCTAGTAGCTTTGAAGAAGATGAGGTTGTCATCAGCGAAGAAAAAATGTGTGATCATAGGGCTTCCCCTAGCAATTCGAACACCCGTGATAATATCGTCAGTTGCCCTGGCATTAAGAATCGAGGAAAGGCCTTGAGCAACAATAACAAACAGGAAGGGGGATAGCGAGTCTCCCTGACGAAGCCCCCTGGACGGTGTGATCTTACCCGAGATGTTGTTATTTACTCGGAAGGAATAAAAAGATGTAGTGACACATTCCATGATAAGTTTAATCCACTTGGTATGAAAGCCCATCTTAGTCATCACTTTTTCCAGATAGCCCCATTCAACCCGGTCATATGCCTTACTCATATCGAGTTTGAGAGAGGCATAGCCCTGTTTGCTTTTGTTGTTTCGGAGCCAATTCATACATTCATAACCAAGAATAATATTGTCCGAGATTAGACGTCCTGGAACGAACGCACTTTGGTTGGGGTCAATAATTGACCCGAGAACATCCCTAAAGCGATTAGTGATTGTTCTGGCTATAATCTTGTAGGAAACGTTACAGAGACTGATAAGGCGGTAGTCTTTTAGGGTCTTGGGTTTTTATCTTAGGAATGAGAGTGATAATGGTAGGGTTTTGGTTGTTTAACCCCTGATCTCCGTTTAAAATCCGCGGCAGTCCCGGGTAATGTCTTCCCCAATCTCTTCCCAAGCATTTTGAAAGAAAAGGGCCGAAAAGCCATCAGGGCCCGGGGCTTTTGAGGGGTTAAGGTCAAACAAGGCTTTTCTAACTTCCTCTTCGGAAAAAGGTTTAGTTAGAAATCTGTTCATATCCTTCATAACTGAGGCACTGATGCAGTTAGTGATTTCTTCAACTTTCGCCTCGGAGGGATTCTGGGACTTGAAAAGTTAGAGGTAATAGTTCTCAATAGTTTCCTCGATACTCTTCTGATTAGTTTGCAGAATACCTTCTTCGTTGATGATAGACCAGATAGAGTTTTTCTTTCTTCGCTCAGAGGTTGTCTTATGGAAAAAGGACGTATTTCTATCTCCTGAATTAAGCCAGTTCACCCTGGACCGTTGTTTCCAGTGGATTTCTTCTTTATAAAGGAGATTCTCCAGCTTACTCTCGATAGAGTGAATATTCCTTCGGTCAAAAGAGAGTCCTTCGGAATTCAGGTGTGAGTTTAGGAGAGCGCGAGTTTGCTTAATTTGCCTTCCCAGGTTTCCCAGGGACTTTCTCGACCACCTTTTAAGAGAATCAACCACTATTTGTAGTCTATTACCCAGGGCATCCGTATTAGTGGAGTTTTTCCAGCTGTTACACACAATTGGGGCTCTAATTCAAATGATCAGAGACCAATTCTTTAGCCATGGGGTCGGCCCATCTGTCTTGAGGGGAGGCCAATTCGGGATTCTTCAGGGGTTGGATGGGTATGGGATTGGGGCCAGGGAGTGGATTATGCTTAGGGATGAGACACTTCCAATCGGGCGTGGCCGAGTTAGGAGTGAGTGATACGATCCCATCTTCTTGGAGTCATTCATGGAACTGAAGGAGTGAGTGATACGGTTCATTTTGGTGGCTGACCATTCTGGCAGGGAATCAGGAGTGATGGAGTGAGACGGAGTCCGTTTGGTACTTGGGGAGTGGCTTAACTGAAGGGACGGCTTCCGGGCATTCAACTTCTCAAGATCGCCAATGATCGTCTCGAGGGATACCGAGCTTTGGCCATTCGCCCTCATTCAAGGGCCGAAGTGTTTCTCCCCATCCGGCCTAATGAATTCACAGTCTTTCTCTTGATGATTGAGACGGCCACAATAGTAGCAAAAATCGGAAAGTTTTTCATATCGGAAAATGACCCTGCAAGTGGACTCTTCAATGTTGATAGTAGCCCATCGATGGAGGGGTCTCCGGACATCGATCATAGTACGAACACGAACGCACTCTCCCAGAGCCACTCCATCATAATCACTCTTCACATCAAGTATTTCTCCGAACAAGCTAGTAAGATCTCCGGCCGCCCCTCGTGTCATTGCCCAGATTTGGAGGCCATGGACCTGAATCCAGAAGGGCACTGCAGTAAGGAAGATGTCCGAGGGACGTTCATCTCCTTTCATCATCGTCAACAGTAGGACTGCTCCCCTGAAATTCCATGGTTGGCGGTTGAAGACTTTGTCACATTCACTGCGGTCAGTGAACTCGAAGATATACAACCCTGCTCCCAATGGTTTGATGTCCAAAGGGAGTTTCAGGTCCCAAATCTTAGGGAGGCTTGCCTGGAGGTCGTGAATCCCTACGAATTTTTTCATGGCCAGTTTGCCGACAAGTGCATTGATTGGAGTAGCGAGGTTTTCAGGTTTGATTGTTATGGGGATTTTTTCTTCGTCGAAGATGGTTAACTTGTCCCACATTGCAATCATTTCACTATCCATGGGTGGAGAGCTTCTGTAGACAAAGAAAGACAAAGCGGATTTTGCCTATGATCAAGGGAGGTGATATGGGGAAAGAAGCGGGAGTAACTGAGCTGTTAATGCAACTCCATGGAATGTTTGTTGTGTTGGAATATGAGGGTCCAGTGGATATTAAATAGTGGAAATGGCCATTAATGTCCTTGTAGATGGAGATTTAAACGGCGCCTCCGGGAAGCAAGCAACTCTCGGAATCGGCGAAAAAAAGAGAGAGCTGTTGGCGTTTTTGGCGAGCTTGGAAGATCCAGGTAATAATAACACTAAGGTTAAGAGGATTGGTGGACTGGCGAACATATCGGAGCGAATCCGAGAGGAAACGACACACGAGGCAGAGGATATCTCAAACAAATCAAGCCATGATTGCAAATCTAATAGCTGATTTGTTGAGCGGCAGAGGAAATCGGGATAGCAGGTCATGGGAAGCAATTTCAGAAGTAATCTTCTAGAGCGAGAAAGTCATGTACTAATATGGAGTCCTGATTTGCATCGTTTAATTTGTTTTGCCTTCATTGTGGGGGAAACTTTTTATACCATTTAATTTTAATTGTTTGTATATATGCTTTAGTTTAATTAAAATGTTTATACTAAAATTGTAAAATAATTCATTTTATATTCTTTTGCCCAATTTATTAACATGAGTACATTTTATATATATATATTTATATTGTTCTTTTTTATTTAAATATTTTCAATAAAATTGTCAATTAGTCACTTTTATATATTCTTTTTCACTAACATGTGTACATATATACACTTATATTAATAATTTTTATTGAAATATTTTCAATAAAATTATTGAATAATCACTTTTGTATATTCTTTTTCACTATTTACTAACATGTGTACATACATATATATATATATATATAATATTGATTGTTTTTGTTAAAATATTTTCAATAAAATTGTCAAATAACCACTTTTGTATATTCTTTTTCACTATTTACTAACATGTATATACTTATATAAACTTATTAAAATATTTTCAATAAAATTGCCAAATAATTAATATTTTCACTTGTAAAATTTTTCATATAAAGCCTAAGAGCCAACAATTAGAACTTTCTTATGAATCATATTAATTACAATAAGGTTAATAACAAGTTAACAACACTTAATGATAAATATAGTAATTACAATAATAGGCATATTTATATAATAGCCCATATTATCTAACAATGTTTATTTATTTTTTTATCTATTAAATAATAATAATAATAATAATAATAATAATAATAATAATAATAATAATAATAATAATAATAATAACATGTACACTAATAATAGTTCATCCATATATATACACACACGCAACACAGGCATCACAAAACACAAACACACGTACACCAGTATACGCACACACGCAACATATATACACAATTTTGAATTTCAAATTGCCGAGGGGAGAGAGCCCTCGTGAACTGCACCCAGAATTTGCTGAGGGCTATCATCCCTTGTGAAATGTCAGTAAAAAGTTGGCGAGGGACTTTATCCCTCGCGAAACTGTTAGATAAAGGTGCCGAGGGGGCACCCACTGGGGAAATCTTTGACGAGGGACATTCTCTCGTTAAATCGTTCTTTTACGAGTGCAGTAATCCCTCGTTGAATCTCTCGTTAAATCGTGCCATCGTTAAAACCCTCTGCAATGACGAGGGTTATAAAATCCCTCTTTAAGCTCCCTCGTTAAATCAGCTCTTTTTTGTAGTGTTTATCTCCTTAAATTTATACCACAGATCATTATTTTACCATTCAACCCTCATCTAAAAACATCTTTTTATCACATTAAACATCAATAAACACATTTTATATTAAACTTCGTGTAAATAATAAATGTTGAATCAAATTTGAGACGAAATGAGTATTATTTTTATCAATAAAATAGAAATGACCATGTAGCATTTTATGTAGATTAAATATCATTTTACTATATATTCATGTATTATATATTAATATATTTATATATAGAAAGAGATAAATATGTTGGCTTGTTGGGCTTAAAAAACATAAAAAAAACTGACTTAGCGTGTGTTTTTAATGAAAATTTTGTATAGAAATTTTGTATAGCAAATCTCTGTACATGTATATTGTAAACTTTTTTCATTTTTTATGAAAAATCCGCCCCCCCCCAAAAAAAAAAACATGTTTTAGTTAACTTAGTGTGTCTTTGCAAACTCAATAATAAGATGTAGAAACACTTATTTTTAAAAGCTGTTAGACACAATTTTTTTTTTTTTTTTAAAAAAGTGCTTCTACCTTTCTAATTGAGTTTGCAAACAAACATTTATTTATTAAAGGAGCCAAGTCACTGGACTTTAGTAGGTCGGGACCGTAAGTTAGTCCCTGTTGTGTAGCTTAGCCTATTCTCGGGCCTACTTATATTTCTTTACACTTGTGAGTTGAATTCTCAACATTACACTCTAAGTAGGAGCTAGACCCAACTAGTAGATATTTTAATTTTAATATAGGTGGAATTGTCTTATGTGGGAATCGAATTTAGGATATGAACGTGGACGAAGTGTTCTGCTCTGACACTATAAAAAAATCATTTTCATCTCAATGTCCAAACTATAAAAATGTTTAAAATTAATTCATTTATATTATTTTTTTACATGAGTATAAGTAGCCAAAAAGTATGTGCAACTAGTTAAGTTGGAAATCGTGGTAGTTGGTTATTGTGTATCCATGCATATATTTTGATATATCAAGCATCGGTCTAGATTTCTTCTTTTGATCTCATAATAGTAAATTGAAGGCATGAAGTCAATATGTAAAATGAGTTTCGAAATTTAATTGGTCGAATTAATCTCTGCTCAATTAATTATGGTTGGCAGATTTTGGTTCGGCTTGGTCGAGAATATTTGATATTATTAAGAGTAACAATTGACTAAATTCAAAATTTTATAGAATTAGTCAAACATTCTTTACTTGTAATTGTTATCTCTTAATTAATTTCTTGATTTTCTTTTAGTCAATTGTTACTCTTAATAGATATGACAAGATATTTAGGTACGTAGGCCTTTATTAATTCTACGACGTACTTATAGTACATAAATTAAGGGCCATCTTAATATATAACTTCTATTAATAGTACTTAATTGTATTACATCTGACTTTGGACTTTTGGATGTACAAATATTCTTTAATTACCATACTAAACTGATGAGTTTGTCACTTTGCTATAAGGTATCGTGTGTATATATATATGTAATAATAATGCCACTATATTGGAGACTAGTTCTACTATTCTAGAACATATGAATATCGTACTTAGTGTGATGCGATAAAAACTCGTATGAGATAATTTTACTGACCTCTTTTAAAGTTCTGTTAAAATATTATATCCAAATTATGCTCACCGTCTCATATAAATGTGTGCCCAATGTGAAAATTAAAAAGAAAAGAAAAATTGTGTATGAACTCGTATAGTTTGCCGACATTAACAATTATACATAATAACTACCAAAAATAAATGATGCTTGTTTTTATATAAAGAGAGGCTAAAAGCTCATTAAAGTTTATCAAAGGATGTTTGAGGTCCCACCGACCGATTAAACCATAGTAAATTTATGAATTCACACGTACGTAAGACTTCCAACTTTGACCTAAAAGTGTGGATAGAAACTCAAACAACATATGAAACCCAACATACATTTATCCCACATCGAAAATATTGAAGAAAAATGTAAGGGAATATAAATTTAAATTTTAAATTTTAATATAAATTAATAAAAATAATTTTTTCAAAGACGATTATATAGTGCTTTTTCAAAGACCGATTTCTCTCGGTTCAACCCGGTTTTTGAAAAAAATAAAGTGTTTATGAAAAATTTTCCAACTTTGACCTAAAAGTGTGGATAGAAACTCAAACAAAATGAAACCCAGCAGCCAAAGTGGTCACAAATTTTTTATAATCATGCTAATATCTTAAATCTGGAAACTCTTTTTCTCTTTTTTTTGGATAAAAGCCAAATTTTATGTCACTGTGAATAAGCTAGGCCATATGTCGAAACTTGAATATTAAGAAATAAAAATGACATGATAAAGTAAATACGTTTAATTTCATTTTGATATTTAAGGCATGCATATATATCGGATGATTGAAATAATTTCGTTTCATCTAAAGCTCGAACTTGTAGAGAGGTGCTGAATGAATTCGTTTATTTAATTTCTCTACCCGCTGAGGAGGAAACCCAACGAGTGAATAATTTTAAATGGGTACACTAATACAGATTTGGACTTGGAAAGCTATTAAAAATTACATTGGATAACCGCTCTCCAAGTAACAGCTGTCCAAACAAAAGTGGAGTTTAGACAGCGGTTATGAACCCCTGTGCAAGATGCAACATAGAAAGCGGTTAAAAATCGCTGTCTAAGTATCAAACCGGACCCACAAATATCATATATAAGCCGCCAAACCTCACAATTAATTGAGGCAATTACTCGCTCCCATGGGGGACCGAACACGGGACCTTGGGCGCCTGAGCGAGAATCAATTCCGCTCGGGCACTTGCTTTCTTGTGTTTACTTAATGAAATTAATTCTATATATTCTAAAAAACGTTTTTTCTTACAATTTTTTTTTTAAAATTCTTTATTTCAATTATCTTATTTATTAATTCAATCACATTTTTATATAATAATTTTTTTATATAAATTTAAATTTAAATTAAATTAAAATTATATTTTTTACTTGTACTTTTTTTTAAGTACCTTTCTTTTAAATTTGTAATATTTTTCCTTCTAAACAAGTAATACTTTTCTATCAAAATAAATAATATTTTTCTTTACACAAGTAATACTTTTTCATCTAAACAAAGTAATACTTTTCTTTAAACAAGTTATATCTTTCTATCTAAACAAGTAATACTTTTCTATTTAAACAAGTAATACTTTTCTATCTAAACCAGTAATACTTTTCTATTTAAACAAGCAATACTTTTCTATTTAAACAAGCAATACTTTTATATCTAAATAAGTAATATTTTTCTTTAAACAAGTAATACTTTTTCATCTAAACAAGTAATACTTTTCTTTAAACAAGTTATATCTTTCTATCTAAACAAGTAATATTTTTCTATTTAAACAAGTAATACTTTTCTATTTAAACAAGTAATAGTACTTTTCTATTTAAACAAGTAATAGTACTTTTCTATCTAAATAAGTAATACTTAGACAAAATTGAATTAATTTATAAGAATATTAAATATTATAGGTATTAATTTATAAGAATTAATAGTGATACAAGTTCGTAAGTGTATTAATATGAATTTAATATTATGAACAAGTTTTACATAAGAGTTCGTGTTAATCTCATTATATAAGACAAATATTAAAAAGAAATAACACGAGAATTTAAAGAATAAAATATTTGAACTGTACCTAAAAAGAATTTACAAAAACAAAAAAATAAAACAAAAAATTACAAGCTTTACAAAAAAATAATAATATATTAATTCACACAGCAGTTCAAAACCGCTCTCCAATTACCCTTGCACAACGATTATGAACCGCTGTCTAAGCTTTGATCTTGGACAACGGTTTTTAACCGCTGTCTTTTTTTTTTTAATCGAACCGCTCTCCAAGGGACCACTTGAAGAGCTATTCGAAAAAAAGGTTGTCCAAGTGGAGCTCTCCAAGCTCAAATGTGTAGTAGGTGGAATGTTTTCCACAGGAATCGAACCCAGAATTTGAGCTGAGCCAGAGGCTCTGATACCATGAAAGAATTTTATTTCATCTAAAAGCTCGAACTTATAGAGAAGTGCATAATTAATTTGTTTATTTAATTTCCCTCAACAATAAGTGCCTCCGAAGAATTTCCAAGAATAATTAATGTAATAATATTGTTTGTATACAGTATATATATAGTATGTTGAGTCCTTAAAAAAAAAGACGGACTTCTATATAAAATTTACATATTCCAGGTGTTGAGTCATTCTCATATATTTGATAAAAAATTTGAATGTAATTTTCTGTTATATGATTAATATGAAAACAATGCAATGATATATAGTACTGAAATTTTCAGATTCTATTTCTAGATAATAATCAATAAATCCCCCGTGCTGATCTTATATTTTCCTATATGTCATTGTCAACTAACACTTCTTATGATCATGCTGAGTTTTCTTGAGTAGCTAGCAATATATAAGTAATTTATAAACTTCTTGATACAGTTTTGATATGAAATCATTTAATTTATACGTATGATTGACATTAACATAATTCTCATTAAATAATTAACATAATTCTCATTACTTCTTCTACAAAATATATAATTGTACAAAATATTTAAAACACTGAATTTACTGTACAAATTAATAAGAAAAATAAATGGTAAAGAGGGGATAATTGATCATCAAATAATTCTCATGAAATGAAAGCATTAGGTCACCAAAGGATGCCAAATACATGACTTCTTAGTCCTTAGGGGACCCTTTTTCACTTCTTTAATTCACCTTTAATTTCTGTTCCTTTGGAAAAGTTGTAAGAAATCACATCAAAGTACATATGCTCTTGACTAAGTGTACGAATTTCTAATCAAATTAAGAAAAACAATAACTCTTTAAATCAGTTAAAATATCATGAACCTTCATTATTCTCGATATATAATTAATTTTTTTTCTAAGTGTATATTTTAATTCATGTCCAAAGAGGCTCCCATGCCACTCCCAAAATGCTCTCATCCAATAAGAAAGTCGAATTTTCCTGATATGGCAATATTGGTTGTACCAAATTTTGATCATGTTTGCAGATTAAATCAAATAAGTTGGAATTCTGGCACTGAATGTTCATTATTTCAGCTTGTGCTTTTGCTAGTTCAGCTTGGAGCTCGTTGATTTGCTTCTGAAGCTGGCAAATCGCGCCCGCGCAGCCATACACTGGGTCCCTTAGTCGCGCGTTTGCTTCGTAAACCATGCTATTCACAGCATCTGCTCTTTGATCCTCGGGCAATTCCTGTATCGAATTAATTGCAAATAAATATTTAGAATTTTATATAAAGGACAGAACATTTTTTTTAAATAAATATTTTTTTGTTATAATCAGGAACGGAACTAGAAATTTTAATAAATATTTTACTTGTATGACTAATAAATTTTTTTTTATACAAATTAACTAATGCATAGTTTTCTTGAAGTGTCATTTCAATAAGTGCCTACTCCTATTGACCTTACAATAGTCCTTTTCAGTTATGAGGACCGGTATTGTGGTCTGTTAGTGAAAAGTCTATTTGCATAAACAAAAGATTTATATATAATAAAAATACAAATAACAATATATAATAGTGAAAAGTCAATGAAAGTATATAGTATTAAAATTTTATCAAACACGTACACAACCCATCTTTTTCTTAAATTTATGGGTGAGTAACTACAGAGACTTGTTGAGTGGATCATGAAAAGAATTCCCACTTCATCGACAAATAATGGATGTAAAGTATATTCTTTTCTCTCTCTCTTTTCCTAATTTACAAATTAAGCTCGTTTCACACTAGTTGTTTTAAAAAGAAAATCTTGAGTTTTCATTGTATCGTAATTTTAATTGCTTATATCCCTACTAAATTATTCAAGAAAGTTGTGGAAAAATGATCAATTAACTTTTCTTCTTTCTTTTTCTTAGAAATGATTTAATGGTATGTGCTTAAGATCTCGAGTTTTAGTCCTATAACACACGTGTGAAAAGAGAAAAAAAAAGGACAAAAACTCATGTGGACAGTCTCATATGTGAAATACGGGTATAAATCAGAGCAAATCAATAGTTCCTCATTTCGAAGTGTTAAATGTTGGATTTTGATCATGTGATTCATATGAATTTACTGCACAATACGATGTTGTACAACACAAGATTCAAATTATGTTTTTAAATACCGTCTCATGTAAGTGTGCCTAAAAACACATCCTGCGCTATAAACCGTAGCCTATAAGCTAGGTTCAATGTTTGGTATATAATTACCTGCAACAATTTGATAATGTTACTAGCGCCAAAAACCCTATGGGCAATGGTGAACTTGAGAGGCTCCGTCGGCGGAAAGTATGGGGCCAACACACATTTCTCGACACACCGGCGCCGGAGGATCTTGCAGGCGGCACATGGGCTGAGAATCACCGGCGCCGGTGAAGGTGGAGAGGAGGGCGGCGGAGACGAAGAGCCCTCCGCCGTGGTGATGGTGGTGTTGCCGCTGTATTGCATTATTAGTGAAATTAATTATTATAAGATCTTAATTTATTGGGGTTGGGAGGTTTAACTTTGATAGGAGTTAATTTGGGGAGACAAAACATGTATATTTATAGGGGGAGCCAAAAATAAAATCCCGCAAACGGGTGGGTGGGTGTCTAGTTGCTAGCGTGTGAGTTGTCATTTTTAATTAACTTATCTTTTTACACGGTAATATCAAGAAAATTGACATCCAAAATTGATACGACGTCATCAATAACTTGATGACGTAAACAGCTCAGATGATTCTACTACTTTCACTTTTAGCATATAGTACTTATAGAGTAGATTCATGACGGGAAAATTGCCTTAGAGATATTGTTAGGAAAGTTAAATAAATAAATAAATTTCGCAATTTTCTATAAGTTTATATTATTAAATGAGATGAAATTATTTTATGGTATCAGAGTTTTCAGGCTCATGTCCACAGTTTGAGTTCGATTTCTTATAAAAACAATTCTATTTATATTAAATTATCCACTTGATGGGTCTACCCAATAATAGAGTAACAAAATTAAGCCTACGAGTGAGAGAGTGAGTGTTAGAAAAATTGAATAAACGAATTAATTTCATTTTCTCTTTATAAGTTCAGACTTTTAGATGAGATAAAATTCTTTCAGATACAATATGAACACAATTATTACTCTAAGGTACAAACATTTTATGTTATTAATCTCCACTATAATTTATATCAAAACTACCCTTAATTTCCTTTTTCATTTATTTTATTCATTATTATATAGAAGATTCCCTCTCTCCTCACAATTCATGTCTCGCTCCTCTCAAATCATCTAAAATCGTCACGTCTTACAAAAATTCAGAATCTACACATTTTAAATTCCGAATGTGCAAAATTACAATGTATGTGCAAATTTATTATGTATGTGCAGTTTATTACCAGGTGAGAGAAAACGTATTTCAGGAAGTATAATTCAAACACTGTCAGCAGACAGTAAAAAAATATCGAATTTTAAAACTGCACATTGTTACTTATATAAGGACAATTAAAGTATTTTGATCCAATTTTTGTGCTTAAAAGGTAAAATTCAAAAGGTCTTGTATCTTAAAGTAAGAGTAACCTATTCTATCTTATAGTAATAGTAAGTTCCCTTTCATGATCCTATAATTTCAAAAGACTAGCTATATTTTCAAGACAAACACAAGCTATATTGATCGATTGTAGAATGATTTGTTGAGTTATATTGCTTTTTTTTTTTAAACAACACTTATCATATTTTTGATATTACTTAATCAAAAGTTGGTCTCCCATGAACTAGCACTACAAAAAAGATGGGGTTTAATGATGGAAAAAATCGTCGCTAACGACATTAACGACGGTTTTGGCGACGGAAAATAATCCGTCGTTGAATTGAGGGTCGCTAACCGTAGCAGCGGTTTTTTTGTGACCGTCGTTGATTAGCGACGATTTTTTTTTAATTTAAATTTTTTAAAATATATATATATTTTTTTATTATATCCGTCGCTAAAATCATCGCTAAAGCGTGAATTTACGAAAAAAAATAGCTCACGGTGGTTCGAACCCGAGCCCAGGGGGCGCCAGGGTGGGCACCGAACCACCCGAACCACGGACCATCTCGAACCCAACCACCAAACATCTCATATATAAGTCACCAAGTCTCTCAATTAAATGAGGCAAATTTTCGCTCCCAAGGGGGACTGAATACGGGACCTATGGGCACCTGAGCAGGGATCAAACCACTCGGGCACTTACTTTTTTACGTTTACTTAATGAAATTAATTCTATATGTCCTAAAAGTCATTTTTTTACAATTTTTTAAAAATCTTTTATTTCAATTATCTAATTTAATGATTTAACCACATTTTAATATAATTATTATAATTTTTATTTATTTATAAATTTAAATTAAATTGTATTATAGTAAAATTATATTTATTTATTTATTTTTAATTCATTTTTTTTTACACTTTTTTTAAACTTTTTTATTTCATTTGTTTAATTTAACTATCTAATAATCTTTAAAATACTAATTATATATATTTTTTACTTTATAAATTATAAATAAATGATTATATTCTTTTGAAATTGTATATGTCCTAAAAATTCATTTAAAAAAAAAACAAATACTACTTTCTATTTAAAAAAGTACTACTTTCTATTTAAACAAGTAATGCTTTCTATTTAAACAAATACTACTTTTCATTTAAACAAGCAATACTTTCTATTTAAACAAGTAATATTTTTAATTTAAACAAATAATACTTTTCATTTAACTAAGTACTCCTTTTCTATTTAAACAAGTACTACTTTTCTATTTAAACAAGTAATACTTTTCTATTTAAACAAGTAATACTTTTAATTTAAATAAGTACTACTTTTCATATAAACAAGTACTACTTTTCTATTTAAACAACTACAACTTTTCTATTGAAACAAGTAATACTTTTCATTTAATAAGTAATACTTTTCCTTTAAACAAGTAATACCTTTCATTTAAAGAAGTACTCCATCTGTCCACCAATCTTATGCTTGTTTGACTTTTCAACGCGTTTTTACGAGCGAGTTTTGTATTGGTAATTGAAATGATCACTTTATCATACCCCTCCTTAAAAGTCACTTTATCATTTCAATTACTAATACAAAACTCGCTCGTAAAAACGCGTTGAAAAGTCAAACAGACATAAGATTGGTGGACAGAGGTAGTAATACTTTCTATTATTTAAACTAGTAATACTTTTAATTTAAACAAGTAGTACTTTTCATTTAACCAAGTACTACTTTTCTATTTAAACAGGTAATACTTTTCTATTTAAACAAGTAATACTTTTCATTTAAACAAGTAATAATATTCATTTAAACAGGTATACTTTTCTATTTAAACAAGTAATACTTTTCATTTAACAAGTGTTGTGCACATAAATAATCTTTCCTGCCACGTGCTCGTACGACGAACATGTGGACCAGTAAAACAAAGGTGCCCGCTAGCCCATCAGACAAGTGCTCACCAGTTGGATACACATCCCGCTCATCCATCTGTGCTCGCCAGGAGCACGCCAGTTTAGGCGACAAGAGGGTGCTGGGCGCCAGAAGCCATCATACTGCAAAAATTATGCTCTCCCGGCAACCCAATGACCACTCACCAAGATAGACAAACAAGGGTAGTGGTCGAACGGAAAACCAGACGAACAAAGAAGGAAAGACGAAGTCCAGATGAACATAGAAGGAAAGACGAAAAACCAGAAGAACAGAGAAGGAAAGACGAAGCCCAGAAGAACAGAGAAGGAAAGACATGCTCGCCTCCGAAGGCGAATATGCGGCAATAATCAAGGCACATGGCCTACAACAATATTTTTCAGGCAAGCAAAGCGACTTATCGGGGAGCGAGCACACATACGTGGTTGACAAAGATCAGAGAGAGTGGAGAGCAGAAGAGTGTGCTCGCCCCCTAGGACGAGCACAAAATCAAGGTAATGACGTTGACTTACGACCGCACTTACTCAACGACCACAAGGGTCGGGCCTCGTGAGTACGAACCACAACCAAGCGAGCACAAGAATCGGGTCACCCACAACGCCACCATTACCACCTGGATGACAAGGCGGAAACTTCTCGAGCAAGTAAAGACAAATGTCAACCAAAGAAGCACGAACAGAAAGATTGGCAACACCACATAGATTCGTGCATGTTAAGAAATCGTCAGCTCGTGCTAGCCAGGACACCACCAGCTCAAGCCAGGACACCACCAGCTTATCCAAATCCTATAAATAGGCCCAAAAAGAACAAAAGAAGGGTTCAGAAATTTTCCTAAGATAGCTCTTGTATTAACTCTCCCTCCCACATAACCATTGTGCTTGTCACTAACACATTGTGTTCGACGCACTCCCCAAACCATAAATAATATAATCCTGGCTTGGTATGCCCCCAGACGTAGTCAACTTTGACGAACTAGGTCATCAAATCCTTGTTGTCATCCTACATACAGATGTGCTCGTCATATACACACACACAGTGTTTGACACATCATTATTTTGTTTGTTAAGTCGTAACACACATCGCCACATCAGATTTTTCACGCAACACGACTTACAACAACAAGTAATACTTTTCATTTAAACAAGTAATACCTTTAATTTAAACAAGTAATACTTTCTATTATTTAAACAATACTTTTAATTTAAACAAGTAATACTTTTCATTTAACCAAGTACTACTTTTCTATTTAAACAAGTAGTACTTTTCTATTTAAACAAGTAATACTTTTCAATTTAAACAAGTAATATTTTTCATTTAACAAGTAATACTATTCATTTAAACAAGTACTATTTTTCTATTTAAACAAGTACTACTTTTATTCAATATATATTTAAATATACTATAAATCAAATTTTATACCGTAAATTACTTGAAATAGATCTGACTACGGTCAGGTGGAACTCTTCTCCAAGTGACTCTAAATTAAATATACGGTAAGATACATTAACAACAATTAAAAAACTTAGTATAATCCTGAAACATTAAAAAAATAACATAATTAATATTAAATATTAAAAAAAATTATTTTTTTTTAAATTAAAAAAAAAAACCGTTGCAAAAACCGTCGCTAAATCCGTCGCTAAAGGGGTTAGTCCAAAACGTCTCTAAAACCGTCGCTATTTGCGACGGTGCTCTTGACCGTCGCTAAAACTGTTGACTTTGACCATTTGATCGTAACTGTCGTACGCTATTTGCGACGGTTCTTGTAACCATCGCTAAATTCCGTCGGTAAAACCCGCATTTTTTGTAGTGTAGGTGTATGCTATGAACTTGAATTATTTGATCAATTTCACTTATTTTCAATATATTTTTCTAAACCACTAAACTTGACCCGTATTATACCCTGGGTAGGGTCAAATGTCATTAATTAAAAATAAGGTTGATAGCATGAACCAAGTCTATACAAGTTTTTATCCATAATTAATGGATATAATAGGTGCTTAAATGTCTAATTTGTTTGGTTTGAGTTTGGGTGAATATATATAAATTTTATGTTTAGGGATATATGTATTTTTTTGTAATGCAAATGAATTCCGGTAACATTTGCCCAAGCATAAGTTATATTGACAGTTCGATACTAATAAAAACTGGCCAAGTAGTCTATCTCTAATTTATTTTCTTATTTTCTCTTCTACGAAATAAGTATGATCAAACTACATACATAAGTGCAAAGGCGCGCGTTAAAATGTTTGATACAATGCTTGACTTATATACCATTTCCAGATTGAATTGTTTAAACAATGTATTTATAATTAATTAAGTCTTTCAAAAATAATTAAATAAGCATATGCCGAAGCAAATATCGGACTTTTTAACGTCAATGCAAAAATAAATAAGTAAATAAAATTGATTAATTAAGGTGTTTGAGTTGATGATGGGTTGCAAAATTCAAATTATGTCTATCCCACTATATACTAATAGAGAGTTGTATTTGCTTAGGTGTTGTGTTGTGGTTAATTTCGACTACGTGTCGTGTTGTGGTTAATTTTGCTTACGTGTCTAATGATGTATTACTCTTATGTGGCACAATTATAGTGAACATGTATTATTTTTATTTATATTGATATTTAAGTAATTGCCAAATTTAATGGTTGATTGCCATAAACTTAAATGTCTCATAAAATTTAATAACATTCTTTATATTACATATTTCAATTCTAGGCAAATTTTTTTTTTGAATTTTCATAAAATTCACTAATTAAGAAGGTTTTTTTTATATTAATTTTAAAGGAATTTTACCATAATCAATGTAATTATTATCAGTGTTAAGTCGCTAATAACCTCCTTTTTTATTCTATTCCCAAAATACAAATGCTATTTTATTTATGATAATAAATTTTGTATAATCATAATCAATGACATTTTTTTGAATTACAAGAGGGTTAGCTTTTCGATTATTTGTGACAATCAATTACAGGTGTGTATCAATGATTAAAGATTGCACATACAGAAAATGTGACATTGTATTTACATTTTTTTAAAATGTTGTTATTGTATAATTGTTCAAATTCTACCTTATAAATTTTTTAATCCTCAATGTATCATAAATTTGTTGTGATTTTCCATTCAGTCTTATTATAGAAATATATTTTTATAAAGTATTTAGGATCGAGCTTAATGTATAAAACTTAAATTACTAATTTTCATAAAATAAAAAAATAAATTGTGAAATTCCGCTTAATTATGCGGGCACTATACTAGTAATATATAAAGACGAGTTTGTTAGTTCGTCACATCGGGTAATTTATATGAATTACCTTTTCCCTTATGGTCTCTAATTACCGTACTCTTGTTCCCATCAAATCAAATATTTTGAATTACAATTATATTTTTATTTTTACACATACGTACAATGTCAAATCTCAAATTTGATCGTGAATTTCTTTATGGTCTCTAAATACCCATTGGAATGGAATTGAAGTATGCTCCATGGTACAAGTTAATGCGTCAAAATTATCAAGAGACTGGAATAAATAAAAGAAGTATTTTGCGACTAAATATAGCTTTCAATGACTTTATTTTCCAGACTCGTATCATTATTATTTCCATAGTTATAGAATTTTAATTCCTAAATTGAATCCTTCTACAATTTTGGAATTCTGGTTCTTCAAAATGTGAATATGCGTCAAGTCTTTCCATGCCTATATACTTTTCTCTCTTCTTCTTCTGGAATATTAATTACACACGTTCAGTGTAAAAGTCGAATAAATGTGCACGTCTGAATCCTTTACTTCGTATTGTACTTCGACGGTACGTATTTGTTTGTTAGAGTAGTACTACTTCCGTCCTAATTTTATTTGATCATTTACAATAAACACAAATTTTAATAAAAAATATTGTTTATTAATATTAAATGGTGTAAAGTGAGTTTGATAGAAGAGTATGAATGTCAATTCTATTTTAAGAAAAATGTTGTTTATTAGTATTAAATGGTGTAAAGTGAATTTAGTGTGTGTAGTAGAATGATATGTGGTGTAAATAAGTATTATTTATAAGGGGCATTGTTTTGCCTTTCTAATTGACGAGATTCGGAGACGAATTCACGACTTCTCAGTGAAAGAGGTCTGATATAGTCCTCGTCAAAAGAATTTAACTGCGCACAAGCTGGCTAAGATTGACTCTAAGGGTGTGTTTTGAAACACTTAAAACAGCTTCCAGAAGTACTTATTTTCAAAAGTTGTGACCCCTAAATCTACCCACCCTCACGATTGGGTTGGGGAAGATATCCCCTCTTGGATTTTTTTTGATAACTCGTATCTAGCCTAATGATCGACTAATCCGAGAAACCAGAACCCACTGTCCACTATCGAGGGTTCCACTTTAAATCAGAGTTTAACTTTGTATGGACTGGTCCATCTAAAAAATTTATCGCATCTTAAAGGTTCGATCCTAAGATCTAATGAGAAGCACAATTATAAATTCAAAATCTACGGAGAATGCGATGTGCAAATCCGGAAAAGTGACCGGAATTGGGGGAATCCCATCCTCCATCTGGATCTCCCCGGTGGAAAACAAACATGGCTAACATCAAGTGTCAGGGCAATGATAACTCTGTCCTGTAAAAATTTGTAATTGTACATCCTAGATTTAAAATCAGGATAAATACAATCAACAATAGAAACAATTGGATCATCACCAATATGATAATATCAGAACCATTATCAATTCTTGTCCCTATACTTCCATCACCAACTGATTCAATCCATTCAGAAAATAACTTCATTTCATTCATCCCTGGAACAAAATCAAATTGCATCAACCTCATGTTTCTGGTCAATTTCAAAACAGTGCATGCATTCCACAAATCAGATGAATTGATAGTGGCATGTACAATGTCATGCCTCATTCCTTTTGGAATGACAGACAAGATCTGTCAAAAATCTCCCCCAAAAATAGTCTTTCCACCAAATGGTATTTCAGACCGTGATGGATCAGATAACTCCATGATATCTATCAATGATGTATTTAATGCTTCATTACAATGTATGTGAACCATTGGAGCTTCATCCCATACCATGAGCTTGCACTTAATCAAAAGTTCAGCGAAGTGACTACCTTGGTTAATGTCTCACGTAGAATCCTCCATACAATTGATTGAAATACAAAACCTAGAATGCGTTGTACATCCACCAGGAAGTAAAAGTGATGTTTTGTCACTGGATGCTACATTCAATACTATCTCACCATCAGGTAGCAGTCCAGTAGATAGTGTTCTCCATAAAAAAAAGTTTTCTCAGTACCTTCATAACCATATACAAAAAATATTCCACCTAAATCTGACAATACCAATCTAATTATTTTATCAAAAAACAATGCACTGCTCATCATTCAATCTCCTTAGCAAAACTTCATACTCCATCCTTAGTTCAACTTTATTATACGATAACTCGGTCAAAATCATCCTATTACGGGATGTTATACTATTATCAACAACTGCCACAGGCATCCCATCAAAATCATGCAAACTCTTACCAAGAGAACGCAACATATTATCGATTTTTAAAAGACAACAGTTCTTGATCTCACCATCCCTCATTCTTAATTCTACAAACATAAGTAGAATAAAAAAACATCATTAACAAACATACATAAAATAATAAATGATTATTTTTAATAAGATATTAAACAATTATAAATAATATATATATCATGACAATATATACACCAATAATATAAAAAATATTTAAAACACTTAGAATAATATAATTATATAATTATGATTAATTATATAAAATGCCTAAATAAGGAAAGCATGCAAATAACATTGGTGCGGAAGAATAGGGAAAGTGAGCGAAAAATAATGGGGCGGAGGGAATTTAATTTAAAGAATGTATAATATATAAAAAAAAAATACCTGGATACCACATTATTTTTCTTCTCTTGTACAAAATATCATTAGACAGGTATTTCCAACATTTATCCCATATCTTACACGGATTACTTAAAGATCCGAAATTGAGAAGAGTAACAAAAAGAGATCTCATTGAAGGTGCGGAGGCCCAAACGCTAGTCTGTTCAAGTTCATCAATATATTATCTATCATTATCCAACAATCCCTTAGCAAGGTATGCACTACGAAGTGTGGGATAAACTATTACTCTAAATTTTTTTATATCATCAAAACACTTAGGTCCAGTAACAACGTTCAACATAATGCTCAGATAATATGTCTAACTAGTACCATGTGGTACATAAGAAATATGACCAACAACAAATCCCCTCTGCTTGGGTTCCCACATCCTAATTTTTCATTTAAAAATAAAAAAACTGAGGAATTTGAGTGTTTGTCAACTCAGCAGCTTCATCAAAATGCTTATTCAATTCAAGTCAAGCTAAAAACATGCTAGTCTTCACACTCGGTCTGTCCAAAACAGAATCCAATGAATTTGTGTCAATTAATAGTTTAAATAATAGTACATGTTACATTGTAGTTAATGTGATGATACCAGATCACAAAAGATCACATTAACATTCCCTTGTAAATAAGTACAAATTCACAACCTAGATGGAAATGAACAATCCACCGTGAAAGGTTGAAGTGTAAGGCTCAGATTGACTTGTATTGACCAAGAGATTGCACTAGTGCATTATGATGCGTTGAATATGACCTACAGCGAGGATAAATTATTCAGTACTGAAAATGGAAGAATTAGACCTCAGTGGTTAATTATTTCTTAATCTCTGTCCCTTAAATATGATCGTGTGTAATTAATGATTATTGCTTTGATTCATGTTGGGTAAAGAATCAATGGGATTCAATACTTTGTGCTTTGGGCAATATTATTATTTACATGACGATTGCTAAGATTTAATACAGAAAATCGTGTGCAAGTACGTCTTGTGTGATTTGTCCCCTTGGTGGGCTCAGAAGTTTTATCATACCAAATATTGCAAGTGGAATTAGTTTTCAGTATGGATAATAATGTTGAGTTGTTCTTACTCCAAGAAAACAAATATTAATTAATATAAAGCTTTTTAGTGACTTAAATTAATTAATGGACTGGATAATCTTAAACACGGAAAATAATAACCGGGAGCCATATTACAGTAATATGTGTTAAGATGAATAGTGCAATATTAATTTTATAGTGGAATAAATTAATATTAATGGGCTGAATAATATTGTGGCTCAATATTGATAATTCAGAGTCCATTGGAAGGTCCAATCTTAATTCTCTTAAAGGCCCCTCAAGTAGCCCAATATAAAGTCCAATAACTGAAAAAGATGATTAAAATAAAAGAAATAATTATTGCCTATCTTTCCTCATTATTTTCAAAAATAGAAGGAAGAAAGAGAAAAAGATTTTCTTGGAAAGATTTTATGGAAAAAGATAAGTATTCTTGGAATACAAGATTATCCCATAAATTCAAGAAAAAATCAAATCTTATTCTTTCCTTATAGGGGTTTTCGAAAATAGCAATACATAAGGAGGTGAGATTTGGTGGAGATTTATTTTAGGAGAGAGAATATATTAAGATATATTCAAGTTTCTTGTGGGACAAGAAAAGACTCATCCCAGATCTAAAACTCCTTGTTTTTTTGCCCCCCTCCTTATCTATAAATAGGGGATGGATTTTTCATCTACAACACAGTTCCATGAGTTGGAAAAATTAGAAATTCACAAAGGTGGTACGACATATTTTTCTGTTTCCCTTTTGTTAATTGTTCGTCTCCCACCGAATTATCGGACAAGGACATGGGAATACTTGAGAAGGACTTTGGGTTTGTTCGTTGAAAGAGTACTCATCTTCTCCGCATTGATTCGTAAAAAAGGTACGCCCTCGTAAATTCCTAGAAATTCCGCATGCGTAGGATTTACGTGATAATATTATGTGCATGATTGTTGTTGTAATTATTATTTGAATTAATATAGGATTAATTCATGCTAGTAATAATTGTAAGAATTAAATTTGTATTTAAATATCATCCCGAATAGATCCGAACAATTAATTCCCCAACAACTGGTATCAGAGCCTCGGTTTCGGGCTCTGATTTTTGAATTGTAATTTAATTCGTTTGTCTCATTAAATTTGAAATTGAATAGTAGAATTGATAGATTTTTTTTGCAGGTATCTAATAGTCATGGTATTTGATGAATATTTAATTATGCATGCATATAATTGTGGTTTTTAATTCAATTCGTTCGAATTCGTTTTGCCTCGTGAGAAAATCCACGAGTAGATTAGGATTTGTTTGATTTGATCAATGTAATATACTAGTCTATATCTAAGTTTATTTATTTTTTTGTAAATAAATTGTAATAGGATCGAAAACGAAGACAGAGACGAAGAATTAAAGACTTAACGACAAAGTGTCGAGACATGTCTGTGAGCCAACGACGCGTGTCTGAGCTAAGCGGTTATGGATGGGGCAGTCTGGCGCCAAGACGGTGCACGATGGCACGGGCCAAGGCTAGGCAGTGGGACGATCGCCTGGTATGAATGACAATGGCGCCGCGCGGATCGCGAAGCGCGACGGGCGTCAGGCGCAGCGACGGCGCAAGCCTTGCATCCGGTCGATCCATACAGAGCTTACCTCTGGCTTGAAGTGGGCCCCCCGCTAGTGGACGGTGGGTTCTGGTCCCCCGGATTAGTCGGTCTTTGGGCTGGATATCGGGTTATAAAAAAAAAAAGATCCGCGCACGCGGGCCGACAGATGTGGGCGACGAGCATCGGGATGTCCGGTTTGGACGCTAGCGTGTGCTTAGGCGCACGGGGACACGCGTTCCAGGCCATGAGCTATCCGTTGCTGGACGCCGTCTCAAACCTTGACGAAGGACGCTTTAAAAGAATTTATTGCGGTCGAGTGGGAGCTTTTCGAGACGAACGATGAAGGCTACAAAGATGATTTTTCAAGATCAAGACATGACAAAAATTAACTATGACAATTGGATATATATGCCCAATATGTTTAATTTTTTGTTTTGATGATTGTTTTACTTTCATGCTTATTTAATTTGTTTGAATATGCGATGCATGAGAAATTATTTAGAAAAATCTCACTTTCGAAAATTACTAAGTATTTTAAGATAATTAATTGATAATTTTATTCCGGATAATAAAATTGAATTAATTTTGACCTCCATGATTTATTTATTTGTGAATTCTTTTGGAGAAATTTTCCCCACGGAACGGCCAAAAGATAGTTTTCACATGAATGAATTCCTAAAGGATGATTATGGATTATTATTAGTGGCGACGATGACCCTCTCCACGAGGCTCGTTCAAAACGAAATAATAATTCTGTATTTAATTATGGTTATTACTTATGTATAAAATTGATATGCATATACTTCCCCGAAGTCCTTGTCAATTTTATATTGGTCAAGTGGGAGTAAACTATTAATTTGAAAATTAAAGGTTTGTAAATGTCTTTGTTTGTAAACTACTTAAATGTGTTTAAACAATGATCCACCCTTGTGTCTTATTTAAACTGTTTTGAGATGTTGGCTGATGCATGTTCATATTTTATTTTTTTGAGATATTAATACGATTCATGTGATCGAATTATGTGATTTTTTTTATTTTTTTTTGTGTTAATCTGGATATTGACACAAAATGTATGTTTATTTTCAGTCACAGCGTGTCTTTTTCCTTTTACCCACTATTTAGCATACTTAAAGTTAAAATAAAGTAGGAAACTATATTGATTGGACTAGTAAATTATCAATTGTCCTAATTACACAACAACACAAGTGAGTTCTTGATGTACCTAAACCCGAAAAGCCTACTGATGACTCTAATAAAACGGATAAGAAAGAGTATAATGACTGGGAGTGTTCCGATGAGCTGAGTAAGTGCACCGTCCTGACTTCAATGTCGGATATGTTGCAGCACCAACACCAGAACTTTGGAGCTGCTACGAAAATTATGAAAATTCTTAAAGCGATGTTTACAACATCAGAACCGTACAGCTAGGTAGATCACCATGTGAGATATGTTGTCGCAGAAAATGGTGGAGGGAACGCCCGTAAGGGAGCACTTCTCCAGATGATGGATCACCTTAACAAACTTGAGGTTCTTGGTGGCAACCGACCCTTCCACTTCTTCTAGGCCAAGTGGAGGTAAGAAGAAGAAGACAAAAGGCCAAAACCAAGTCAACTCAAGTGTTGTCAAAGGAAAAGAAAGGGTGAACCAAAGAGAAAGTGTCAAGAAGACTGCTAAAGGAAAGTGTTTCAAATGCGGTATGAAAGGACATTGGAGGTCAGCCTGTTCTAAGCCTAGGAAGGCTAATACGTAAGGTAATTCTCACACACCAGTTATTGAAACTTGTTTAGCGGTGCATGCTTCCCATTCGTGGGAAATGGATGCAAGAACCACTAATCATATTTTTTTAATATTTCAAGGATTCTAGATAATCCGGCAATTAAGTGGGAGTGAGATCACTATCACCGTGGGCTATGTTGCGAAAGTAGCTGTTATTGCAATGGGAGAAGTGCATCTATGTTTTAGTGATAGAATTTTGGTCTTAAGAGATGTTCTTTATGTTCCTAGTTTTAAAAAAAATTCACTTTCAGTTTCTAAAATTCGTTTGATGGATACTTAGTTTCTTTTAATAAGAATGCTCATCATTTCGAGAAATGATGACTTCAAAGTAACATAATGAACGGAAATAAACTAGAGATCAGCGGATTGAAAGAAAATGTCATAAACTTAAAAACGCCCAACTATTTCTCAAGATATTACCCTTCCTAAAATGGGCTTATCTTGACTCTAAAAGCTAAGAGCAAACGTATACAGTATATAGGTGTCCACTGGGGACCAACACTGTAAAAGCATTGGCCATAATATCAAGGTCAATATTAAAAAGTGAACAGTAAATTGGCCCCATTTACCTTATGCAATGAACAACCCCTAAGCAAGGCTTCTTTGGTTTTAGCAGAACCAAAGAGTATTTCTGCAAATGACCTCCCCCCTGAAATGGACTGCCAAACAAGAAAAATATATATAACACCATAATTTCCAATCACAGATGTGGTAACTAGTTGATTAAAGTAATCATTGAATAAATAATGTTTTTGGAGAGAAGACATATGATCACCTGGTTGTGATTTTCAGCATACACAAGCATCTTATCAGAAGTGGATCTGTTTCCAGTCAATGTGCTCACAAGCTAGAAAAGATTTACCAAAAAAAAAAAGGATTATTTCTAATGAACCATGTAGTCAACTGTGTGCAAGGGAAACAAAACTCATATTTTGTAGCAAACAACCTTACTCATGGCCCATTCATGATCAGGAACATTCTCAATGAATGACAACCACAACTCTGATGCAGAGAGATTAACAAAATAATCAAATCCCATACCACCTTGAGAAGTTGGTTCGCAGAGCCCGGGGTACAGAGTGGCCTGAGAAATAAATTCAACAAAACAACAAAGGAGGTAGGGGACTTTAAGTCAAGTAGCTCATACAAAAAGAAAATAGTTGTGTGTGTATAGTAAGAGAGAGAGAGGGTGTAAGAGATCTCTGATAACGGGCAAAATGAGGTTTTTTAAGATCTCATAATTAAACACAGTCATGACACATGGACAACATCAAAGATCAACTAATATAATTTATTTAGCACATCAATGTCTTTGCATGCTAATCAAACCAATTTTGTTTAATTTATTTCGGAAAAGGAAAAGTTGTTACATCTCGGTAGGATCAACCTAAAGCCAGTCATAGTCGGGCTCCCTGACGAAAAAAACTTATGATTTTAAATGGCTTTTCTCGAAATGATGAGTGTATCTGTTATGGGACATTGATGAACAATATCTATACCATTAATTGTACACACTGTTAGTGTTAGTGTCCTAGAGACAATCTATTGTAAGGATATAATATTGCTCAAATGTGATGTAGATTAACATGTTGGATCTCGGTTAAGCAATAAATACCCCGCCTTTAAAAATGATCCTCACTAAAATATGGTTTTTCATTAAATTGAAAAGATGTCTTCCATCAAAGTTAAAAGTAAACCGGAGATTTCGTTTCAATGAGTATTTAAGGGCCTCGTCTTTTGCTCGGATCTACATCTAATGGAACTTTTATAGGGACATGTAATGTCGCCGTTTGATGGTTGTAAACCAACTTAGTTTTGTTTCGCTTGCCCTCCCAGGGAAAAAAGTTAAGGGACATCAATCGAACCAGGTTCGATTAACTAGGAATTGCATTTTGGCAATTGGTTTGGAGACCTACCAGTTATGCCATTATAATGATAAACCCTCGCTGGGATTATGGTAGTACTAATGTGGATCTTAGTCCATTACAATTTATATACTTGATATAAATTCGTACTCTTCCGATGAAGTCTTTGAGTATGTGAAAATAATGGAGACAAAATAAACACAAAAGAAAAGCCATGTTTATTTTGATTGTTAAATATTAATCATAGGAATTATATGTTTAATTCACGTTTTATTTATTTTCTTGGTTAGTTGAAATGTAT
Source organism: Stenogyne calaminthoides (assembly GCA_037126765.1). Classification (NCBI taxonomy): domain Eukaryota; kingdom Viridiplantae; phylum Streptophyta; class Magnoliopsida; order Lamiales; family Lamiaceae; genus Stenogyne; species Stenogyne calaminthoides. The sequence goes on from JBBCBC010000011.1 coordinate 35,135,264, forward strand.
AACTGTTATTGAGATGTGTTTTGGAAACAAACAAATTGGTTAGGCCAAATTTTCTGGACTGGCACCGAAACATGTGTTTGGTGCTAAGGCAAGAAAAGATTGAGTACGTGTTGGACACACCAATCCAGGTTACCCCTGAATCTGGTTCCCTGAGGCATCCACGTTTGACGTATCAGCTCAGAAGAAACATCAAGAGGATGCTTCCCAGGCTCAGTGTGCGATGTTGCTCGGCATGACTCCCGACATACATAGCCAACGTGAGAAAATGGGTCCCTTCTAGATGCTCAAGCATCTGAAGGCTAATTTTGAATCTCATTCTGAGATTTATGAAGTGATGAGAGATATGTTCAGATGGCGGTTAGCTAAAGGAGAGAAGATTTCACCTCATGTGCTTAAGATGATAGGCCTAATTGATAGACTTTGTAATTTAGGCTTTGAGCTAAAAGACCAACGTTTTTCATTTATGTTATCCTCCAGTCACTCCCGAATTCATATTCTAGCTTCATTGTGAACTACAATATGAATAAGACGGATGCGATCATGCTGAATTTCGTAACATGCTCAAGACTTTTGAGTTCACTGCCACTAAGATGGTGTTCAAAAGTAGGAGCGGGTAGACAAGGATGTGTGCCTCTACTGTAATCAGAAGAGGGCACTGAAAGAAGGACTGTAAGGTTCTGGTTGCTGAAAGGAAGGCACTGGGTGCTTCTGGCACTAGAATATGTATGTTTGTTATTAAGATAAACATGTCCACAATTAGTACTAACTGCTAGGTATTAGATACCGGATGTGGCTCACACATTTGTACGAATGTGAAGGGGCTCATGTGTCTTAGGGCAGTTAGGCCGGGTAAAGTCGTCTTACACGTGGAAATGGAACAAGAGTTGCTACTGAACGTGTGAGGAATTATGTGTTAGACTTACCCTTTGGTTTTAGATGAGAACTTAATGATTGTCATTTCGTTCTTCCTATTACTCACAACATTATTTCCATTCCTATGTTAGACATTGAGGGTTATTCCTTCCATTTTAGTGATAATAATTGTTATTTCACGTTAAATGGTGTGGTTTATGGGAATGCCCCTATGGTGAATGATTTATACTTGTTGCATTGTGGATATAATGTTCTTAATATACAAAATAAAAGACTCAAACTTAGTAATCATGAAAAACCGACTTACTTGTGGCATTGTAGGCTTGGTCATGCAAATGAGAATAGAATTGCAAGGTTAAGAAAGTTAGACTACTTAACCCCATTTGACTTTGAGTCTTATGGAAATTGTGAATCTTGTCTTAAAAAAAAAAAAGACCAACAAACCCTTTTCTGGAAAAGGGGTTTGTGCCAAAGAAGTTCTAGAGTTGGTCCACAGTGATGTCTGTGGACCATTGCCCACTTTAGCTAGGGGCCACTTCCGCTACTTCATCACTTTTACTGATGATTTCTCAAGGTACGAATATGTGTACCTTATGAAGCACAAATCCGAATCTTTTGAGAAATTCAAAGAGTACAGAGCTGAAGTAGAGAAACATCTTGGTAAGAATATTAAGACTCTTCGATCAGATCGAGGAGGAGAATACCTTAGCCTTGAGTTCACTGATTATCTGAAGTTACATGGAATCTAATCGCAATGGACTCCTCCCGGAACACCCCAAATGAACGGAAGTTTCGAAAGGAGAAACCGAACACTGTTAGACATGGTAAGGTCCATGATGAGCTTTTCCTCTCTTCTGACATTCCTATGGGGATACGCATTACAAACCTCAATCCACATTCTGAATAAGATTCCATCTAAATTGGTTGAGCATACACCATATGAATTATGGCGTGGTTAGAAGCCAACTTTTTCATATAAAACGTGAGATTGCCCCGCAATTGTGAAAAAGATGCTCACCGATAAGTTGGAATCCAATGGTGAAAAGGGTTACTTTGTGGGATATCCTAAGGAAACTAGAGGATATTACTTCCATCTACCTGAGAAACAATCAACGATTGTTTATAGGCAAGCCAGGTTCCTCAAAAAAGACTATGTCTTTAAGGAACAAGGTCGTAAGCTGATAGAACTTGAAGAAATTCAAGAACCACAAATTAACAAAGAGACTGATATCTTGTCAAAGCAACGTGACAAGGAATCAGTGGGAGCATTCAACGACTTTCACGGTGGGAGTTTTTCACTAGGTGATCGTCTTTCAGCCAGTGGGAGCGTAATTGGAGTTGGCTTGCCTATGCAAGAACCTCCAAGTGTTGAGGAATTAATTGCACGGATCTATTCAGGATGAATATTTAAATACAAATTTAATTCTAACAATTATTACTAGCATGAATTAATCCTATATTAATTCAAATAATAATTCAACAACAAATCATGCATATAAACAGTGTAGGTCCCGAACGGGTTTAGTGAGGGCAGAAGTCTAGAGGGGAGGGGTGAATAGACTTCTGAAAACTTTTTGTGCAGATCAGGTGTGAGGGCAGTTAGCCTGATCAGAGTGCGAGTGAATCAGTTTGGGCTGATAACCAACTTACTAATCGCCTGAAGGCAGATTAGTTCGGTAACTATCAGTTTAACTGATGTGTGCGGAAGCTTAAGTTTTACCCGTGAAAAACCAGTTTTTATAAATCAGATTCCAAAGTTAGTGTTTTAACCAGTTGACCGAAGTGTCAAGCTTGATCAGATCAGAAGCTTGGTGCTAGCTGATCTCAACTTAGAATATGTATGCGCTTTAAAGGTTGTGTGCAATTGTGTAGACAGTTAATCAAAGCGGTAAAGGCACACAAGATTTATAGTGGTTCGGACAAACCAGTCCTACATCCACTCTTCCCTATCACAAGGGGAACCAACTTAACCAACTGAACTTAGTTTTATGTGTTAGTTCAACACAGTACACCGACATATATTTAAAGAGTTCTCACTCAACCGATCCCAGAAATCAGAACTAGAAACCCTAGTCTGAAATCTTGCTAAACAACTTAACCTAACTTGGGTTTGGATAAGATTGTTTTGGTTCCAACTATGAAATCTTTTCTAGTGTTTAAGGTAGCCTATCAGCTAGATGAAAAGATTTCTATGCTAAGAACTTATGGGATGAACACTTAATAGAATAATCTTCTTGATCGTGTTCTTCGTGCGGAAATCTGATAATTGCTTGAGCTTCTTGATTGTTCAGTGTTTCCGTATTTCACTCTGAAGTGTGATCCCATATTTATAGACCTTGAAATCAAAGAGTCGTTGGAGAGCAATTTGAATTTCAGGCTATATTAGGTAGGTTTGCAGGATTGATGTGGCGTCTTGAGAACGGCATGGCGAAAAGCGTGAACTTGTATTTTATAGCCGTTAGAGAGAGCAAACATCAAATCCCCTTAATTGTCGGGCTCCCGATCATACGTGTCTTGTTCTTATTGGTTATGACGACTTTTTAGGTGTTTGTTCTTCCAACTAAGGTTGACATTCTTCTTGTTCAGATCATAGTCGTATGATTAGGTGAAACATCAGTTTTCACTTTGGTGGTGACTTTGATCGATCGAACCGATCGCCTACTACGATGGAGTCTTCGGTGCGGTTGACTTAGCTTCAACTAGCGGAACTACCGATGTAGGTCTTCCGTCCGATCTTCCGGAAGTCATCCGATCTTTAAGTATTACGAGTTTGAGCTTTATGACTTGGTGAGATATTCGACTAGATCGGATCAATCTGATCTTCTGTTCTTCTCTAGCATTCTGGTCTGTCGGATATCAGCTGTTCTTTGGATTTTCCAGATCTGACTTATACATATTGAGGTTCCCCCTCAATATGTGACCTATCTATTCCATTAGTTGTTCTATACAGTAATTATCAACTGGTATTCTATAAACGGTAATATAAACATCATCATACTGTGTCCGATTGGTCCTATTACATGTGTTTCTGGAACTTTTATCAAAACTATAAATTTCCCAACAATTTCCCCCTTTTTGATAAAAACCAAAACACCTGAGAAACCAAACACAGTTGATAAATATAGAACAGTAAAGAGCACATAATCAGAAGACAATGAGATTTTGTCTTAGGATCAGAAAATAAACTTTTCTCATTAGATATGTCGATTACATGTTACATCGAAAAGTTTGAATTTAAAAAAAGTGATCCGAGAAGTCTTTCGATTCTTCACTCTTTTAGGCTTGTATCCTTTCGCATCTCTCTTTGATCTTGAGGTACGTTGAAGATCGATATAGTTTCCATTTGACATCATTGGTCCGCCGAGGATCGAGTTATATGCGTTTTGCTTTCGGGATGTCAAAGTAGAATCTCTGAAATGCCAGTCTGTCAAATGAACCATCTGCCTTCTTCGAGTAATCCATCAGATCATACTCTTGGCGAGATATTTTTACATTGATAAGTTTGGCCTCATTTTCCAGATACTTCAGAAAATCTGGATATTTATTTTCTAACCAGTTGAGGAATTCATCATCTGGAGATTCTTCTCGTGGAACAAGATTAAGGACAAAAGCATCCAGAAGCCATTCACTTCTGATCTTGTTCCATTCCTCAAACCTCTTAGCATGTCGTAGTTTTTTGGAATGATCTCATCAACTCTTCTTTGGGCGGTGAGGTTCGAATGCTGATTTTCCGGCCTTTCCTTTCTTCGCTCTCGATCTGAATTTTTTTTCTTTGATTTTACGCCTCGACATTTTTTTTACGCCCTTCTTTCTTCTTCGCTTTTTTCGGGCCTCTTGACTCCTTTGCTCTTTGGGCATTTCTCGGCGATTCTTTATCGGCTTCATAATCGGCTAGTCATTTGTGCTTCTTGTGACTATTTTAGTCTGAGTAGCTAGTACAGGTTGTGATGTCCCAGCACCCGCAACAGCTACCTTTTGTAATGTCCCAGCACCCGCAGCAGCTACCTTTCTTGCCTTTGATTTTTCAATCTTTTCAGAGACTTCATTAGCAAAGAGATCCAGATGGTCTAGTCTTTGTCCATAGGCTTCAACAGTCTGAATTAGATCTTCTGTTGTTCTGATCATGTCAGTTGGTTTCTCGATCCGTCATTCCCTTTTTGGTTTGATCAAAAAGCATTGTGAGGTGGGAAGTTAGGAAACAAAACCGACCGATATTGCCTCGTTGAGATCTCCTTGAGATAAGCACGAAGCTGGAGCGGTTTAAGTTGAACCTTCGAGATCGGCTCGGTCTTGACAGATTCGATGGCGGCGTAAAAAATGTAAAGATCGGTTTGTCAAGTTTGTCTTCTCGTTAAATCGAGCTTTTCGATTGAGCATCGAAAAAAGAAATTTGTTGTTGATCCACTGAATCGACTTGTCATCCAGATTTTATAAGATCGGCAGATCACGGTGGTCACAGTTTGGGAGCCCGATCTTTGATAAAGCTGCAATCTGGGAAATAGACAATTCCCTTTGATCTGTTATTTCTTTGAGGCCAATCGCCTCGATCGACTATCACTCCCTCAATTTCTTCTTTCGGAGATCTTTGAGACAAGATCGATTTCTGAAATTGATCGGTGATTATATGTGATGTTGGAATGTTTTGTGTCACTTGATCGATCTCGTTGTTGTTTGTGCCTCCGGTGGTTGGTCATGAACTCCGGCACAGTTCCACTATCATCGGCAGCTCTGTATCCTTCATTGTAGCATCGCCGGGAGAGCTTCTTGGCGATCTCGGTTCGCCTTGTTCGATCAATCGGCTTCACGTGGATCGAGCTTTGATAGATTGATAGTTATTAGCTCAATTTGGTGATCTACGTTAGCAGATTTCCTCATGTCGAAATCAAAATCGCAAACTCATCAAGACCGCCCATTTGCTCAATAATCATTATGAAATCTAAGCTTTTTTAACCCGAGATCTCTCGGTGAGGATCTCCATAACTTGTTCTCTAATAGCGAGGATGGGCGACCCGATTCGGATACATCTCATCAATTTCTCGTTCGATTTGCATTCGACTATTTTCCTGTGATGGTCTTTGATGATCTAGACTCGAGAATTGTCTGTCGGTATTAGGTTGATGAGATGTGGAGGGTTCTGGTGGTGCTTGAGTAGGTGGAAGTTGTCGATAGCTCGACTGCAGAGGTTCTGCCATTGCGGAGGCGATTCGCTGGTTCCACAACAGTAAGGTTTACGGTTCGCTGAATCGCTGTTGCGATTTCGAGTTCGCGGTGATGTAGTTCGAGTTCGCAGGTGATGTAGTTTGAGTTTGGGCGGTGGAAGAGTAGGAGAGACATGCTCGTGACCATTAGTCCGAGTGGTGAATCGGCTCATTTGGAGGAGAAGGAGATCGTTCGTCTCGTGCTTCTTCCTCCAGAATGGTGGCGAGCTCTCATCTTGAGAAGCTTTGCTGTCGATTTTTTCACCGATTTTTTTGTGCAACAGACCGATCTGGCGCTCTTTCTTCATCGACTCATCTTCTAAAGCATCGGAGTCATGGAGGCTTGCTTCGCCTTCTTTGGCCTCTTTTCTGGACCTTCACGATTTTTTTTTTTTCTTCGGGGCTTCGGTGTAGAGCGAAGTTGCTTTCTTGATTTTTCCCTTCTTAGTCTTTGGGGGAGTTGACCGCGATATCATCGTCTGGTGGCCCAAATATAGCTAAAGTGGTGGAGAGGAATGCCTTGTAGGGCTTGGTCCATTCTGTTCCCATCGGCATTTGGCATTTTGTCTTGTAGGATAAGCGCAACCTTGTTGAGATTGGCGATCCTCTTCTTCGAGATAGACTGTCTCCTTTCGTCAACTCCAAATTTATCATGTTCTTGGAGTAGAATGGCCTTTAGGAACCCATGCCAATTGATGTTCTTGGCTTCATCAATTATTGCGACCATCTTTGCATGCAGTTTAACCGATGTAAAGAGCATCTGAAATTTGAATGAAATACCCATAATTTTTTTTGACAAAATATCAAACAACAATCGGTATTTCCTCTTGAGCATTGGCTCGACAAAGCCCTGACGTATGATGTTTGTCGGCCTCTCGATGAGCTTCGTTTCGATTAGCTCATCTTGATTCTCCTCAGTAGTGAGCAAAGTGAGATTCGTCCTTTTGGTAAATTTGAGCAGACGAGTTATATCCGCATTCGTCGGTCGATCTCTTCTCCGTTATTTGTCGAAAAAGTAGTTCTTCTCTGGAGCATCTGTATCCACCTTTAAATTCCTTAAGAATTCGAGGGCTTCATCTTTGCATCCTTTGGATTGCGATGGAGCAAAGACAATATTTCTCAAGTCCCGCTTTCTTGAAATTTCCTCTACTTCCATTGATTAGGATCCTTTGTCACCCCAAATTGTATGAACTTGTCCTCGACAATCCTTAATGTCGATTCAGATAGTTGCACATCATTTTACCCATACTGTGGAGTGATCATCTCTGAGATAAGATAGATTCGGTTAAAATTGTGCATAAATACTAAGAATATCACATAAGCGGAAATCAAGAAACAATAAAACACAATACAGGATATCAGCGATTGACAAGATCTTTAAGATCAATGGTTTTAAACGAATGATTCATCAAATTATCAGAAATTACTAGATTCTGTTTTTCGGATTTGAGACTTAAGAAAAACACTTTGAATCGCAAAGAAGTAATCTGGAGAGTTTTCAGAAAATAAAACGCAAGTTTGTGATTTGGAAAACTCTGGTAGGGTTTTTTGATGAACCTTATAAATATGAGGAGGGAAAAAGACAAGATTGAAGATCAACCGTTTGAAAAGATAGACGATCCAGATTAAGCGGTTTTGATCGAATGGTTGGGAAAAGCACGTACGAAAACCTTTTGGATTTAAAAGCCCATTTTGTAGCAATTAATACATGTACCCCACGTCCGCATTAAATGATTTGCAGGGGATACGTCACACAGGTAATGCGTACAGTAAGGCAAATAAAAACAGATAAAATCCGATGAATAAGCAAATAACAAGGGAAAAGAAAGGCGTATTCGATGATCGATATAGTGTCGATCAATACCACTTGAAGTTGATTCCACTTGTTGATCTTAGTTTTCGCTTTAAACCTTATAATTTCCCAAGGTGATCTGTTTCATTTTGTGTCGATTTCCCCGATCCTTCTTGATCGGTTGAAGTTCCCCCTTCAACCGATATTTACTTTTCTCATGATCGATATATCCGATTTGTTGAGGTTTCAAGTTCAAGTGATCTTCCTTATCGATCGGGCCAGTATGTAATCAGATTTTGGTTGACCTAATCGATTCTTCTCGAGATCAAGCCAATTTCTTGGGATAAGTGTTACCGCTAAAAACTTAGTCTAGAATAGTAGTCTCTATTTCCTAAGTTGGTAGCGATTTGATTTATCTTGTAATTATAAATCAGTATATCTTGATATGTCAATCCGTAGTAAATTTATCCAATTATCGATCAGCGTGATTTCTACGTATTTGTCCTTGTGATGCAAATTTCTCTAAAAGACTTTTTGAAATCAAATTTGCACTTGCACCCTTGCTTGGCCTCTATAAATTGGACCAATGTTTTTACACAACATAACCCATTCACCATACTTATCTTTCTTTGTAAAAACATGCATTCGGTGAACCCTTATTTCCGGTGAAACTTCCGCAAAACACCTTTACCCATTTTTCAATGATTTTTGACTTCTCAAATCAACCTGTGTGTCCCTTATCCTTTTTTTTCGTGTCATCAAAGATTTCACATACAATTGTTGCCAAGCTCCTTTACCACCACTTGGCGGATCTGCTATCGCGATGGCCCGAGAAGACACTTCTCCTAACCGTATGCACCTTGTGTGTCTATCGTTATGACGTAACAAAGATCAACAGACTCGGTCGATATAAAACATGAGTTTGATATACGGTCTTGATCGGACAACGGTGATCTTCGTATATCAACTCAATTTTTTTTTCATCGACACATGTGCCCATAAGGTCTTTGAACCAATTTCTTGCACATGTGCTCCATTTAATGTTGGAGAGTCCATTGACTTGTGTCTAAGGGGCTCTGGCTTATAAATCCTATCAAGGCCTCTCTCGCTCCATTGGTTTTAACCCGTGAGAGGCTTTAGGATTATTTTAAAGCCTTTCTCACCCTTGTTAAGTGGGGGAAAATGAGAGCATCAGATTTAAAATCTCTCTCTCTCCCGCACTTCTTGGGTTAGGATGAGGGTTTAGGGTTATAGGTTTAGGGTTTTCGGTTATGACTTATGTACTGACCTCCGGGTCCTTTGTATTTGTAACTTGTAATGTAATCGACCTTTGGTCTTTATCAATGAAAAGTTCTATTATTCCATTGTTGTGTAAATTCTACGCTTTCTTATGCGATTGTAGGCTTTAATCTGTGAATCTTGCTTGTTGAATATCAACTAAATCGACTTACAAAGATGTAAAATAACCCAACTGATTTAATCAGATATTCCTTTTAAATTGTGTGTTTCCTTTAATCTGATAAACCTTAAATCTGATCAGTTCCTTTAATCTGATAACTTCGTAAAACTGATCGATTTCTCACATCGGTTCCTTGATCGATCTTACGATCGATTGAGATACCAAACTCAATCGATTCCTTTCGGCTAGTTAGTCTCTTAACCAAATTGGTTCCGAGAACAATCCATCAATCATTTTAGGTGCTTTTTCTCCAAGATCCAGAAGCCCTAGCTCATTACACAATTCTCTGAATCTAATCTCACTAGTGGCTTGGTTAGAATATCAGTTTTCTGTAAATCAGTGTGAATCTTTTCCATTCTGATATTCTTCTTTTCAACATGATCTCTTATAAAATGGTGTCTGACATCCACATGCTTGCATCTTGTATGTAGAACATGATTCTGAGTGATTGCAATAACACTATTATGGCTACGTAATATAGGTACATTATTAGCTACGATGTTATAATCCTCATTTCTTGACTAAGCGAGCGGTTGGGACTTGACTTCTGCTGACCATATATTCTGCTTCAGTAGTAGATGTCGCAACTGATGTCTCCTTCTTTGAAAACCACGAGATCAGTTTACTTCCTAAAAACTGACATGTTCCTGAGGTTGACTTCTGTCAATCTTGCAACCTCCATAATCAGAATCAGAATACCCACTAAGCTCTAGATTATCATCTGATGGGTAAAATAAACCAAGGTTTACTGTCCCCTTCAGATACTTAAGAATCCGCTTAGCTGCTTCTAGGTGGCTTTGCATTGGATTTGCCTGAAATCTGGCACATACACCTACTGCAAAGGTGATATCTGGTCTGCTTGCAGTCAGGTATTGTAGAGATCCAATGAGAGCCCTATATTCTTTCTGATTTGTTTTCTGACCATCCTCATCTGGATCCATCTTGAATCCAGTCATCATAGGAATTTTGGCTTCCTTGCAATTTTGAACTCCAAACTTAGCCAATAAATTCCTAGTGTACTTCGCTTAGCGGATGAATATTCATCGCACTTTGCTTCACCCGAGGAGAAAGTAATTCATCCGTCCCATCATGGACATCTCGAACTTCCCTTGCATCGAACTTCTTTGAATTTTTCACATAGACTCTTGTTAGGAGATCCAGAAGATGATGTAGATCACGAGATCTGAACCATCGAATATCTTCTCCATCTTCTACTCGAATAAGGTTACATCCTTTGTTCCTTTAGTGAACCTTTGTCGATCAAGAATCGAGAGAGTGTATCATACCAAGCTCGAGGAGCTTGTTTGAACCATAAAGAGCTTTTTTAAAAGCGGTACACTTGGTTGTTCTTTTGAAGCACGGAGGTTGTTCGACATAAACTTCCTCTGCTAGTACCCCGTTTAAAAATGCACTCTTCGTCCATCCGATACCACGATGAACCCTCTGTGTGGGAGGCATATGCGAAAGCTTGACCCGAATGGCTTCTAGGCGGCGGCGGTGCAAAGGTCTCGTCATAATCAATTCCTTCGATTGTGAATACCCCCTTAGCAACAAGTCTTGCCCTTTATTTACGGTGATGACATTTTTCTCATCTCTCTTGTTCTTGAAAACCCACTTCGTGCCAATTACGTCTTGATGATTTGGTGCATCTACCGGTTCCCAAACTTGATTTACGAATTTGTTCGACTCTTCTGCATGCATGGCTAGAATCCGACTTGCGTCTTGTAGAGCTTCCTCTATTGTTGTTGGTTCCTTCATAGACAAATAACAAAGAATACATGACACTTTCACCAATCGATGTCTAGTTTTAACTTTATCGGATGGGTCTCCGATGATCGGATCGGTTGGATGATTTGGTTATCCAGTCCTTCATTACGATTTGCGTCGGTTTGGAGAACATCATCCATTTCGATAAAGGTTCATTACTAGTATTTGGGGAGTGGTGCGTAATTATGATCCACTTGATAAGAACATGTCTCGGTGATGTTGGACTCATCATGTGCCGATGTCGTTGCTCGTGGGAATTTCAGTGTTCCCCCGAACCGGATGGTTCGGTTGATCTTTATCTCACCAGATCGAACCTTCTTCACAAACATTTTTTTCGTACCTTAGGATCTGAATGATCGGTGAATCACCTAGATCTGGAATGTATCTTTATTACGGTTTCGAATCTTTTCCTTGATCATTAGTCGATCCATTTTTCGAGCATCGGTACTTGTTGATCAGTACATCTTGTTCTCGAGGCGATTTCTCTTGTTCGGAAGATGCTTCATCAAAGACTACATGGGGTGTTTCTTCCACAAGTAGGGTTAAATCATTGTAAACCCCGAAAGCCTTGCTAGATGAGGAATATCCTAAGAATATACCCTCATCGACTTGGCCTCAAAAGTCTTCAACCCGATTCTTCCCATTGTTGTGTATGAAACACTTACACCAAAAAACATGGAAGTAAGAGACACGAGGTTTTACGTCCTTCCACAGTTCATAGGGTGTTTTGTAGTGAGCCTTAGTCGGAAGACATCTGTTACGAGTTTGGCATGCAATGTTGATTGTTTACTTGTAAACGGCTTGGTATTGCATGTTCAAAGCTAACATCGTCGCAGCGAACTTCTTTGAGAGTTCATTCCTCCGATTCGCTACTCCATTTTGTTGTGGCGTCCTTGCGGTGATGTTTCATGTCAGTATACCAAACTTAGAGCAAAAATCAATAATAAAAGAGTTCGTAAATTCTATACCTTTATCGATATGATTTTTACTACATCGACACCCTTCTCATTTTGTAATCTTTTTAGCAATTTCGGGTATCTTCGTTTTGTCGTCTCATTCTTCTTATGTAAGAATATAACCTGTGTAAACTTGGAATAGTCATCCACGATTACAGAGTATATTAAGCGTCCGTTGAGATATTGGTGTAACTGGTCCAAATAGATCCATATGAAGCATTTCGCAAGACTCTCTTTGGATGCGGTCGGGAATTCCCTTGAATGAAGCTTTGACTGCTTTTTCCTTCCGACATGCAAATACATGTCCCGATCCTTTGAAAATACTTCATTCGGAAGTCCTTCCACTAGAGACATCCTTGCTATCTTATTAAGAGTTTTAAAGTTCAGATAGCTCATTCTTTTGTGCGAGCCAACCGCTACTTTTGGAACTTTTGACAATCGGTATGCATTTCTTGGGCAACTGTTCCAATCGGTTTGTGTAGATTGTCCCTTTCCTTGAACCGATTAGCAAAAATCATTGAGTGGCTCGATTCTTGATAGTGCATTGGTCGGTCGAGAACTCAACTTTGAATCCGTTGTCGCAGAATTGTGAAACCGATAGTAGGTTGTGCCGGACCTTCGACATACGAGACTCGATTACTTGTACATCATCATTCTCTAAGGTTCGAATCCTTTGGTATAACCAAAGTTATCATCAAAAAAGAGTACACGCTGGCCTTTTCGTTTCTATGTAAGAGCCGAGGAGATGTTTGCTTCGGTCATGTGCCTTGAGCATCCACTATCGATGTACTAGATAGTTGCTTGCACACCTCCTTTGTTGGCGGACCCACGCGATCCTGACCAAATCGGGCTTTAGGTACCCCTTTTGGATTGGGTCCCGAGGGGTTAGGATTAGTTTTGGGGATCCATACAAACAGAGCACTTCTATTGTGATCGGTTAGATCGAAGGCTGATTTGTCTCCCCATACCTATCAACATAATCATACGTCTCTCTTTATATGCTTTCGATTAGTATGATTATTAGTGTGAACCTTGGGTGACTTAGAAGACTTGGGATTTATCTTTTCTGTTTGTCTTCTTTTCATCGATTTGTGGTTACGGTGTAAAGATCCCTAGATTTACGATTATAGGGGTAGGTACGATCGCTACCATCAAAAGATTCATATCTTTTCGGCATAGGTGGTTTTTTGCGGTTTACGAAGCATGCTTATTAGGCGGTGACCTTGATTGGGTCTCGATTGGACTTCCCTTTTACTGGTTGTCTTTTCGATTTTCGATCTGTTGATCGAGTTGAGGTCTCGGAGAAGAACTGGGTTCTTTGTTGATTCCTCGGTCGATGCTTTACCGATTGGGGTCCATTTCATTTCCCCTTACGGTTGAGGCACCGACTTACCCGCTCCAACTGGTCTTTTTTTCCTTATTAGATACATGTTTGGCTTTTGGTGTATCTTTGAAGAAACTCGTCGATTACATCTTTTTGAGATGAATCGGTAGGGGCTTTTGAGGATGTGGAAGGGTTTTCATACCCAAGTCCCTTCTTGTTAATCGTTGTTCGAAAATAGGTGTTCATGTCTTGAACGGTTTTAGATGATTTTGTAAAAACCTCTATTTTCTTACGCAAATTATCCTTAGATGATTTTAGACTTTCATGCTTTCGGAACAGCTCATCGAATTTTGCTTGCAGGATTTTGAAGTCATCGAACTTCTTTGTTTGTTAATTGCCAGCTGATCTTTGATCTGCTTGTCCTGATCAGAAGCTTTAACTTTCCGAATTTTAATTCCTCAGTTGCCTTCTGAGCAGTTTCAGCCGATTTAAGTTCAGAGGCTTTATTGAGATCATTCTCTTTGGCAAGTGATTATTTACGGTCCTCGACTTATCATTTTAAACTTCCACTATAGCATAAGTGTCTCTTGCATTGAGAGATCCTCAAGCAATTGCTCGAGTAGAGTTGCAGGTCAATCTCCCCAGCAGGTGTGCTAATGATAGCAGGTGTAGAAGCGAACAAAGCAGGTTTGGAGGTTACCTCAGATTGGTCCTCCTTGGCCATCAGGCAGATCTCATCATCATCTGAAGAGAATATCAGATCTTCATTTCCATAGAAGTCAACAGCCTTCTTGTCGACGAAATCTTTCTACGAGAGGAGTATCCAGAGTCCTCGAGAGGGCGAATCTAATCGTCAATTCTGAAGTGTAAAGCAACCATGGCTTTTCTGTCCCTGTACCGTTGCTCTCTTTTGTTCCTCTTTTCTTCCCTTTCTCTTGGCGTCAGGTCTGGGCAGTCTGCGCTGTAGTGACCTGGCTTCTCACAATTGAAGCACGCTCCTTGATCCACGGAACCTTTTCTTCCAGGTGAATCACTCCGTCTGTATGATCTATCAGGTGATTTTCCTTTCTGATAGTAGTCTGAGCTTCTTCTATCTGATTGGTTATCTCTTCTCTCATCATTTAGATTATCTCTTTTCCTTTCATCTCTGTGATCTCTCCGATCATCGGATACGGTTCTTTTACGGAGATCATTTATGCGATCTCCTATCTCTTCCTCGACTATGTTGATAATCTTTATAGAATCTTGATACTTACCCGGTTAGTATTTGATTTCTCTAGTTTTCTGCAGTAAGCGAGCGTCTGTTCGCACGACTTATGATGTTTCCAATGGGCTCATTGGTCTTCAATCTATTCTTTGGTTGCCTTAAAAAAAGCAACCGATTTGGAAGATTGAGGCTTCGGTGGGCACCTCATCTTCATCCGCTTGTCTCTCTCAATTAAATCAAACTCGTGAGCTTTAAGGCTCAAGAACAAGCTACTTGGCTTCATTTTTGAAATGTCTTGGCAATCCTTGATTCCGCGGACCTTCATGTCCCATTTCTTGGTGAGAGACCTTAAAATTTTGTAGTTGATATCTTTATCGGACATCTCTCTACCAAGTTCTCGCTTGTTTATTGACATAGTAATCCTTCCATCGAGTTCGTTGATGGTTTCGTTGGCAAACATCTTCAATTTTTCAAACTTTACCGGTTAAACTGCAGAATAATTTGTCTTTTATCTGGTCATTTCCCTCGATATATTTCAGCCGAGTATCCCACATTGCTTTCGCAGATTTGAGATACTTAATCTTTTCCTTGGTGACCTTATCCATTGTTTTCATGATAATATGCCTTGCGATAGTATCTAGAGTATGCGATTTCCTTTCCTCCGCATCCATCAAAATTTGGACTTTTTCGTACAAGACTTCCCGGGGCAAAGTTCGGATCTCCTCCAACCGCGGGGTTGTCGTAATATATGATGATGGGTCCTCTTTCGATGACTTCCATCATTCCGCCTAATCGATCGAACCTAGATGGTTGGACATATATATGGCCCAATCTACATATACTCATCGATCGAGAACTTTGGCAGATCATGATACATACCGAGGTGTTATCCATCTTTGAGTGTTTTTGGAAAATGAATGAGTTTTAAGAAGGTTTTTCAAGATCAGTTCAGTCGACCACAAAGATTCTTCCTCAAGAATCGATGATACACAAAGTCAGTGGTCAGTAGAACCAACTGCTTTGATACCACTTGTAGGTCCCGAACGGGTTTAGTGAGGGCAGAAGTCTAGAGGGGAGGGGTGAATAGACTTCTGAAAACTTTTTTTGAATCGGTGTGAGGCGATTAGCGATCGAGAAAAGCGAAGTGAATCGGTTTGGGCTGATAACCAACTTACTAATCGCCTGAAGGCAGATTAGTTCGGTAACTATCAGTTTAACTGATGTGTGCGGAAGCTTAAGTTTTACCCGTGAAAAACCAGTTTTTATAAATCAGATTCCAAAGTTAGTGTTTTAACCAGTTGACTGAAGTGTCAAGCTTGATCAGATCAGAAGCTTGGTGCTAGCTGATCTCAACTTAGAATATGTATGCACTTTAAAGGTTGTGTGCAATTGTGTAGACAGTTAATCAAAGCGGTAAAGGCACATAAGATTTATAGTGGTTCGGACAAACCAGTCCTACATCCACTCTTCCCTATCACAAGGGGCACCAACTTAACCAACTGAACTTAGTTTTATGTGTTAGTTCAACACAGTACACCGACAGATATTTAAAGAGTTCTCACTCAACCGATCCCGTAAATCTAACTAGAAACCCTAGATGCGAAATCTTGCTAAACAACTTAACCTAACTTGGGTTTGGATAAGATTGTTTTGGTTCCAACTATGAAATCTTTTCTAGTGTTTAAGGTAGCCTATCAGCTAGATGAAAAGATTTCTATGCTAAGAACTTATGGGATGAACACTTAATAGAATAATCTTCTTGATCGTGTTCTTCGTGCGGAAATCTGATAATTGCTTGAGCTTCTTGATTGTTCAGTGTTTCCGTATTTCACTCTGAAGTGTGATCCCATATTTATAGACCTTGAAATCAAAGAGCCGTTGGAGAGCAATTTGAATTTCAGGCTATATTAGGTAGGTTTGCAGGATTGATGTGACGTGCTTCAGGAACGGCATGGCCGAAAAGCGTGAACTTGTATTTTATATAGCCGTTAGAAAGCAAAGATCAAATCCCTTAATTGTCGGGCTCCGATCATACGTGTCTTGTTCTTATTGGTTATGAGACGACTTTTCAGGTGTTTGTTCTTCCAACTAAGGTTGACATTCTTCTTGTTCAGATCATAGTCGTATGATTAGGTGAAACATCGTTTTTCACTGGTGGTGACTTTGATCGATCGTAATCGATCGGTCTACTCCGATGGAGTCTTTCGGTGCGGTTGACTTAGCTTCAACTAGCGAGACTTTACCGATGTAGGTCTTCCGGGTCCGATCTCCGGAAGTCATCGATCTTTAAGTATTACGAGTTTGAGCTTTATGACTTCAGCTGAGATATCTGACTAGATCAGATCGATCTGATCTTTTGTTCTTCTATAGCATTCTGGCATGTCGGATATCAGCTGTTCTTTGGATTTTCCAGATCTGACTTATACATATTGAGGTTCCCCCTCATTATGTGACCTATCTATTACATCAGTTGTTCTATACAGTAATTATCAACTGGTATTCTATAAACGGTAATATAAACATCAGTCAGCTAACAGGTCTGACTGATCCTATTACATGTGTTTCTGGAACTTTTATCAAAACTATAAATTTCCCAACAAACAGTTCACATAAATCCTACGCATGCGGAATTGCTACGGGTTTACGTGAACTAACCTCTTGGAGTGGCAATTGTCTCGTCGATTAAACACACCAAAAAGCCTTCCCAAGTATTCCCTAGTCCTTGCTCGTCAATCCGGTGGAAGGAAACTCGCAAACAATTAACAAAAGGGAAAATAAACATTTGTTGCACCACCTTTGTGGATTTACTAATTTTTCTAGCACATGGAATTGTACTTGGGAATGAAAGAATCATCCCCTATTTATAGATGGGGTGGTGGTCGAAAATTTTGGGGAAAAACAATGTGGGAAAATCTTTTCTTGATCTCCAAGAAATCTTGAATATATCTCATATATTCTTTTCTCCATAATTAAAAAATTCCACAAAAAATCCCACCTCATCTTGTTATGGAATTTTCGAAAAAAATAAGGATCAAGATTCCAAGATTTGGATCTTCTTGAATTTATGAGATATACATGTATTTCAAGAAATACATATCTTCCATAATATCTTTTCAAGAAAATCAAGAAAATCTTTCTTTCCCTTATTCTTTGAAAATTTCGAAAATCTCACCATAAATAATTAAGTGGGAGATTTCTTGAATTTAATGAGATAATCTTGTATTCCAAGAATACATATCTTCATTCCATAACAAAATTCAAAGAAAATCTTTCTCCCTCTTTTATTTATGATTTTTGAAAAATAGGAAAAATGAGCAACAAATATTTATTTTATTTTTAAACACCTTTTTCAGTTATTGGACTTTATGTTGGGCTACTTGGGGGGCCTTTAGGAGAATTAAGATTGGACCTTCCAATGGATCTTGAATTATCAATATTGGGCCACAATATTATTCAAGCCCATAAATATTAATTAATCCCACTACATAATTAATATTGCACTATCCATCTTAACCCATATTACAGTCAATTTGGCTCCCGGTTATTATTTCCCTTGTTTAAGATTATCTATCCCATTAATTAATTCAAGCCACTGAAATAGCTTTCCATTAATTAATATCTTTTGTCCTTGGTTAAGGAACGGTTCAATCATTATTATCCATACCGGAAACTAGTTCCACTTGCAAGATTTGGTATGATAAATCTTATGAACCTCCCAAGGGGGGAAATCGAACAAGCGTACTTGCACAAGATTCTCCGTATTAAATCTTAGCAATCGCATGTGACAGATAATATTGCCCAAGATATAAAGTATTAAATCTCATTGATTCTCTACCCGTAATAAGTCAAAGCAATAATTACTAACCACAGGCGATCCTATTTAAGGGACGAAGATTAAGAAATAACGAACCACTGAGGTCTAATTCTTCCTAGTTAAGTGCTGAAGAATTTGTCCTCCTGTAGGTCCTATTCAGTGCATCAGTCATGCACTAGTGTAATATCTTGGTCAAGACAAGCCAATCTGAGCCTTACACTTCAACCTTTCACGATGGATTGTTCATTTCCATCTAGGTCGTGAATGGTGTACTTTTGGTTACAAGGAACTGTTAATTTAATCTTCTGTGATCTGGTATCACTAAATTAACTATAATGTAACACGTACTATTTATTGAACAGTTATGCATGTAACATTCAATGATATTTAAAGCATCAGTGATAAATAATTTATTTCAGTAAATAAGTCCGAAATTCAGTTTTGATTATACAAAGTAAAAGCATACTTTCCAGTATAATCCCAACACCAAGTGGGCTGAATGAGAATAGCATAGTTCAAACTCCCGCCAAGAGGTATCTGAAGTGTAGCTCTTGAGGACTCTTCAAACATTGATTTGCCTGTGAAAGAACCTCCAAGTGGCCTGAATGAGAACATCATAGTTCAAACTCCTGCCCAAGAGGTGTAGCTCTTGAGGACTCTTCGGACATTGATCAAATCGATGCATCACAAAATTTTCACGATCAAAATGTACAGCCTGCACTACCATGGCTCCGTAAGTCAATAAGGAATCGTAATCCGCCCATTAGATATGGTTACCTCTTGGAGGAACTCGATAATGTGGACATACCGGATAAGGACGATCCTAATACTTACTCTGAAGCAATATCATATATTGATTCAGGGAAGTGGCATGAAGCCATAAAATCCGAGATGGACTCGATGTACACCAATCAAGTCTGGGACTTGGTTGAGTTGCCTAAAGGGGTTAGACCTATAGGTTGCAAATGGGTCTTTAAGCGAAAGACCAATGCAAGTGGAAAAGTACAAACCTACAAAGCTAGGTTGGCGGCGAAGGGTTATAGTCGACGCAAAGGCATTGACTATGATGAGACCTTCTCACCAGTTGCAAAGATCAAGTCCATTCAAATTTTACTTGCGATAACAGCACACTATGATTATGAGATTAGGCAGATGGATGTCAAAACAGTTTTTCTCAATGGAAACATTGATAAGGAAGTGTTTATGACTCAACTAGAAGGTTTTATATCTAAGCCAAAATTCTAATCTAGTATGCAAGCTAAAGATATCCATTTATGGATTGAAGCAAGCTTCCAGGAGTTGGAATATCCAATTTGATGAAGCTATCAAGTCTTTTGACTTCATCAAAAATTCGAAAGACCCTTGTATTTATTATATACGCAACGGGAAGAATATTGTTTTCATCATCGTACTTGTCGACGACATATTGATTTTGGAAACCAATATCTCATTAATGCAGTCCCTTAAAGATTTGTTGTCAAAGACCTTCATGATGAAAAATCTTTGTGAAGCCTGCTACATCCTAGGGATCAAGATCCACAGGGATAGATCCAAAAGAATGTTGAGGCTGTCACAATACACCCATATAGACAAGGTGTTGAAGCGTTTTGCGATAAAGAACTCTAAGAGAGGGTCTCTACGGGCAAACCATGGGATAAAGCTGTCAAAGAAGGATTGTCCTTCTGTTGAAGCTGATATCAAGCACATGAAATGTCCCATATGCATATGCAATTGGGTCAATCATGTACGCCATGACTTGCACTAGGCCAAACGTGGCCTACGCTATCAGCATCACTGGTAGATACCAACAGAATCCGGGTAAGTCTCACTGGATTGCTGTCAAGACCATTCTGAAGTATCTTAGACGAACTAAAAAATGTTTTCTTGTCTTTGGTGGACATTCAGAACTAGTAGTGACTGGTTATTCTGACGCAAGTTTCCAATCCGACTGTGATGATTACAAATCACAGCCAGGTTACGTTTCACTCTCAATGATGAGGCGGTCAGTTAGAATAGTTCCAAGCAAGTCGACTGCAGATTCAACAACCGAAGTTGAGTACATTGCTGTATCAGAAGCCTCAAGGAGGCTGTCTGGATTTTATAGTTCTTGAGAGAACTAGGGGTAGTTCCGAGTGTTAGTTGTCTAATAAAGTTGTATTGAGACAACGCTAGTGCGATTGCACAAGCAAAGGAACCGAGATCAACAAACAGAAAGAGGAATGTACACAGGCTTATCATTTGATCCGAGAGATCATAACGATATGAGAAATAAAATTAAAACATATTCCTACATATTTAATTTGGCAGATATTTTTACCAAAACACTGAGTGTTCATGTACACACTAAACATTTGATGGTCTAGGGGTTAGACATGTAGGTGATTGACTCTAGTCCAAGTGGGAGATTGTTAGTGTTAGTGTCCTAGAGACAATCTATTGTAAGGAAATAATACTCAGTGATATTCAGTTTGATATAATATTATAGTTCATTTAATATTAATGTATGGCAATACACTTGTTTGAATATTATGTTTGATTGTTTGTATTTATTCATGCAAGTGTTCCCGTGAGTCATTGTTGTCATTGAGGTTGTGAGAACTCAGATGACTTAAGCATGATTCTCAAATGGCCCCAATCAAGGATCATCAAGAATGGGATATTGATGATGCAATTGAGATTGATGTGCGATCTGCATCATACTATTAGAGAGTGAAGTAAGATCTCACTTACTGCGAGATACTAGGTATCTCAAGATGGATGCACATATACCTTGGAGGGTATTGGTATACCCATCCGAGAAACCATTTAATGTAGTTCCACAATATGTATCTACAGGTGTCTCAGTTAGTGGGAACGATGTGATACTCCTTTAACTTGAGGTCAATACGCACGACATGTGTGGAGTAATGAACCTTGACCATGACCGACGCTTGTCACCCTTCCATGGGTAGAGATTTTTATATATGGGAATTAGATCTATGGGATTTAATTTACAAGATTAGGGATTTTATTTCCTAATCAGGTTAGCTTAAGATTTAAGCTGGGCTTCCCCTATATATATGAGCTCTTGGGAATTCATAATACAAGACTTCATATTTTCTCCATAAAATCTCTAAGTTAGAATTTTCCTAGCAAATTCATCTCGGAGATTCAACGCTGGCAGATATGTACGAGTTAGTAAAGGACTGTTACGTGGATACCATAGTTGAGGAATCCGTGTACGAATTGCTGTAAGAATTCTGTTTACGTTTACTCGTATTCAATTATGCAATTAATTGTTCGTTGTTGGTGAACTATTTATTTCCACTGCGCATGTATTACGTGTTTACGTGTCTCTAAATTCCAACACACACCACTCACGAAATGCATCCTATAACACATCGACTATTTCAAGTAATAAAAGGAAACGTTTAGTAGACATGAACGAAATACGTCTATGGCATCTAAGACTAGGTCATATTAATCCAAAGAGGATCCAAAGGTTGGTTCAAGATGGTTCATTGGAGTCTCTCCGGGTTGAACCATTTCCAACTTGCGAATCATGTTTGGAAGGTAAAATGACCATGAGGGCATTTGGAGCCAAGGGGAATAGAGCCAAAGAAGTGTTAGAGATCGTTCACACTGACGTATGTGGTCCAATATCAATCAAATCAAGAGGAGGTTATGACTATTTCGTTACTTTTATCGATGATTACTCAAGATATGTGTACATTTTTCTTATGAAGCATAAATCTGAGACATTTGATAAATTCAAAGAATTTAAGGCTCAAGCAGAGAATCATAGGGAAAAGAGTATCAATTTTCTATGATCTGATCGTGGAGGCGAATACCTCAGCGATGATTTTTTGAACTACTTGTCAGACGAAGGGATTGTATCCCAGTTGACTGCACCCGAAACCCCTCAACAAAATGAGGTTGCAGAACGAAGAAACAGAACCCTTTTAGAAATGGTCAGATCAATGATGAGTTATGCGGATCTACCCAAGTCGTTCTGGGGTCACGCCTTGGAAACAACGACTTATATTCTAAACTTGGTACCATCCAAATAGGTTCCCAAAACCCCTAAAGAATTGTGGACATGGAACAAGCCCAGTTTGAGACACATGAGAATCTGGGGGTGTCCGGCATACGTGTTGGACAAGGAAGCCGGTAAATTGGATCCACGTTTAGAATTAAGGCTGTTTATAGGGTATCCTGAGGGAACGAAAGGGTGCATGTTTTATGGTCCCAAAGATCAAAGAGTCATAATTAGTACGCACTTTAGATTTTTGGAAGAAGACTATATGAACAATAGAAAGCCTAGAAGTGAGATTTCCTTAGACGAGCTAAGAGGGCCGACTCCAATGCCAAGTGTACAAGTTGACATTCCAAGAAACACACTTACACAACTAGAACCTCATCGTAGTGGGAGGGTTATTAGACAGCCTGAGCAATTCATGGGGATGGGAGAGTCCTCGAACTTGGTCCCCGGTGATAATGAATCAGACCCCTGGTCTTACAAAGAGGCGATCCAAGACAAGGATGCAGATTCTTGGCAAACAACAATGGAAGATGAGATGGGTTCTATGGATCATAATCAAGTGTGGGAGCTGGTCGAACCACTTAATGGGGTGAAACCCATTGGATGCAAGTGGGTATACAAGAAAAAAAGAGGATAGGACGGGAAGATAGAGACCTTCAAGGCTAGACTTGTGGCAAAATGATACACTTGGAAAAAAAGGATCGACTATGAGGAGACCTTTTTGCCTGTAGCCATGCTTAAGTCCATCTGTATTTTCTTGTCGATAGCTGCACATCTTGATTTTGAGATCTGGCAAATGGATGTCAAGACGGTTTTCCATAACGGAAGTCTTGAGGAAAAAATCTATATGCAACAACCCGAAGGCTTTGTTGAAAAAGGCCAAGAACATCCGGTTTGCAAGCTCAAGAAGTCCATATATGGACTGAAGTAAGCATCCCATGCTTGGATCCAATGTTTTGATCAAGTTATAAAGTCTTATGGTTTTGATCAAAATGAGTTCGAGAGTTGTGTGTACAGAAAGTGTGTTGGAACTACCTTGGTATTCTTAGTACTATACGTGGATGACATTCTGCTCATCGGGAATAAATTTAAGGTGTTGTCAGACGTAAGGGCATGGCTGTCAAAACAATTTGATATGAAGGACTTAGGGGAAGCAGGTCATATCCTTGGGATCAAGATCACTAGAGATCGCAAGGAAAAAAAATGATAGGCTTATTGCAAGCTTCATACATAGATACTATTTTGAAGCGATTCAAAATGCAAGATTCCAAGAAAGGTTTTGTACCTTTCAGACATGGAATCCATCTATCCAAGGAAATGTGCCCTAAGACACAAAAGGAGATAGATGACATGAAAGGCATTCCTTATGCTTCGGCAGTCGGAAGCCTTATACATGCAATGATGTGCACGAGGCTTGATATTTACTTTGTCGTTAACATGCTAGCGAGATATCAGAGTAACCCAGGGAAAGAGAATTGGGCTATAGTTAAAAACATTCTGAAGTATATAAAAAGAACTCCGTAAAGAATGTTGGTTTATCAATCAGACAGTCTAATCCCCGTTGGTTACACGGACTCGGATTTCCAATCAGACATAGATTTCAGAAATTATCTGCCTCAGTTAGTGTGTTTTCGTTTTGGAAGTGTAACCATGAAATGGACGAGTGTGAAGCAAAAATGCATCACTAACTCAACCATGGAAGTTGGGTAAGTGGTTGCTTGTGAAGCAGTGAAGGAACTAGTTTGGCTCTAGATCTTCTTAGTGGACTTGGATGGAGTTTCGAATTTGTCTAGCAATATTTTCTAGGGACAGTTGCAAATTCAAGGGAACCAAGAGTCCACGAGTCAAACAAGCACACTGAAGGAAAGAAATCTTAGACGAGAAATTTCGTTAAGAGAGGAGATGTAGAGGTGGCGAAGATTGCATAGGAGAATAACCTAGTTAATCTTTTTATAAAGTGTATGTCTCTCAGAATTCATTCGAGAGACGTGTGGAAGGAATGGTTATCAAGTGCGTCGCCAATCTGCTTTGAGTATAAGTGGGAGAAATATTGTTAGGTTCATGTTGGTGACATTTGATGTCACAAACAACATAAGATATGTTGTAGTATACTTAAAAGTATACTTTGAGTATAAGTGGGAGATTGCTGGGGTTATACTGGAAAGTATGCTTTTACTTTGTATAACCAAATAGAATTTCTGTCTTATTTACTGAAATTAAATTATTTATCACTATTGCTTTAAATATGAATGAATGTTATATATATTTACTACATAACTGTTCAAATAATAGTACGTGTTACATTGTATTTAATGTGGTGATACCAGATCACAGAAGATCACATTAACAGTTCCTTGTAAATAAGTACAAATTCACAACCTAGATGGAAATGAACAATCCATCGTGAAAGGTTGAACTGTAAGGCTCAGATTGGCTTGTCTTGACCAAGAGATTGCACAAGTGAATTATGATGCGTTGAATAGGACCTACAACGAGGATAAATTCTTCAGTACTGAAAGTGAAAGAATTATACCTCAGTGGTTGATTATTTCTTAATCTCTGTCCCTTAAATAGGATCGTGTGTAATTAATGATTATTGCTTTGATTCATGTTGGTAAAGAATCAATGTGATTCAATACTTTGTGCTTTGGGCAATATTATTATTTACATGACGACTGCTAAGATTTAATATAGAGAATCGTGTGCAAGTACGTCTTGCGGGATTTGTCCCCTTGGTGGGATCAGAAGTTTTATCATACCAAATCTTGCAAGTGGAATTAGTTTCCTATATGGATAATAATGTTGAGTTATTTTTACTCCAAGTAAAAAGATATTAATTAATATAAAGCTTTTCAGTGGCTTAAATTAATTAATGGACTGGATAATCTTAAACACGGGAAATAATAACCGAGAGTCATATTACAGTAATGTGGGTTAAGATGGATAAGTGCAATATTAATTTTATTGTGGAATAAATTAATATTAATGGGCTGAATAATATTGTGGCTCAATATTGATAATTCAAAGTCCATTGGAAGGTTCAATCTTAATTCTCCTAAAGGCCCCTCAAGTAGCCCAATATAAAGTCCAATAACTGAAAAATGTGATTAAAATAAAAGAAATAATTGTTGCCTATTTTTCCTCATTATTTTCGAAAAATAGAAGGAAGAAAGAGAAAAAGATTTTCTTGGAAAGATTTTATGGAAAAAGATAAGTATTCTTGGAATACAAGATTATTCCATAAATTCAAGAAAAGTCCAAATCTTATTCTTTCCTTCTAGGGGTTTTCGAAAATAGCAATAAATAAGGAGGTGGAATTTTGTGGAGATTTATTTTAAGAGAGAGAATATATTAAGATATATTCAAGTTTCTTGTGGGACAAGAAAAGACTCATCCCATATCTAAAACTCCTTGTTTTTTCACCCCCCCTTCTTATCTATAAATAGGGAATGAATTTTTCATCCCCAACACAATTTCATGAGTTGGAAAAATTAGAAATTCACGAAGGTGGTGCAACATATTTTTCTTTTTCCCTTTTATTAATTGTTCGTGAGCATCCTCCCACCGGATTATCGGACAAGGATGTGGGAATACTTGAGAAGGACTTTGGGTTTGTTTGTTGAACGGGTACTCATCTTCTCCGCGTCGATTAGTCAAAAAGGTACGCCCACGTAAATTCCTAGATATTCCGCATGAATAGGATTTACGTGATTATATTATATGCATGATTGTTGCTGGAATTATTATTTGAATTAATATAGGATTAAATCATGCTAGTAATAATTGTAAGAATTAAATTTGTATTTAAATATCATCCCGAATAGATCCGGACAATTAATTCCCCAACACATGTTAGTCATAAGGTTGTCTTTACTTGTAATTGTGGTGTTATGGTCAATTGTTCATGTGATCTTCCTAAGCAATATGCTGCGGCTCAAGAACAGGATTGTGTGATGAAGTTTTTGATTGGATTGAGTGAGTCTTATGCTGCTATTCGTAGTCAGTTTTTACTGCATAAGCCATTTCCTCCTCTAGCTAAGGTGTATGCATTGTTGCTTCAAGAAGAGTCTCAAAGGTCTCTAGTTTTGCCCAATTCTATGTTGTCTAATTATGTGGCAATGATAGATAACAACTCTAGGTTCTACAAAGATAAAAAGAAGGGGTTGAAGTGTTCTCACTGTAATGGGAATGGCCATTCAGTGGATAGATGTTTTGAATTGATAGGTTATCCCCCTGGTTGGAAGGATCCAATGGGTGGGAAAGGGAAAGATAGGTCTGCAAATGTCTTAGTCTCTTCTCCTGAGAAAGCTCCCATAGGGTCTAATCCCCTAATCACTCAAGAACTTCTTGAGCATTTATTGTCCTTAGCTAAACAAGCCCAGAAACCTGTCAATGAGTCTATTCATTCAGCTGCTGGTGTATTTGCACATGCCAATCCTGAAACTTCCACCACTGCACAAGGTAAACAGGGAGGTGCTTCTTGTTTTCTTTCTCATGTTCATGATAAATCCTTTACTTGGATTTTGGATACTGGGGCTACTGATCATATGGTGTATAGTTAGGGGTGTTTTACTACACCACCAACATAAGCAAAATATTAAGATCAGTTTGCCTAATAATGTTATATCAACTGCAACACATATGGAGACAATTGTTCTTAATGAACATTTGACACTGTACAATGTGTTGCATGTTCCTAATTTTGCCTTTAACCTGTTGTCTATAAGTCATTTAACAAGGTATTCAAATTGTACAGTTAGTTTTATGGCATCAAGCCGTGTTTTGCAAGACAAGTATACCCTCAAGATGATTGGTTCTGCTGAGCAACATAGGGGCCTATACCTACTTAGAGTTTCACATTCAGTTGTAACTTCTTCAAATTCTGGTACTTTTAACATTTGACATTCTAGACTAGGCCACACGTCTCCTTTCAATATGTTGCAAATAAAGAGCTTGGACTTATAATCTTCTGATGTTCACAATTGTACAATTTTCCCTCTTGCTAAACAGAAAAATAAACCTTTTCCTATTAGTGTTTCTTCAACTTTTGCTTGTTTTGATCTCATACACTGTGACATATGGGGCCCTTTTTCTACTACTTCTCATACTGGTTTTAAATATTTGCTTACAATTGTTGATGACCATTCAAGATGCACATGGATTTATTTGTTAAAAGCCAAATCTGATGTCAAAATCTCTTGGGAAAACTTTTACAATATGATGCTTACTCAGTTCAATAAGAAAATAAAGGTTTTGAGAAGTGATAAAGGATGTGAGTTCTTGTTATATGACTTTTATCATTCTTTAGGCATAATTCACCAAACTTCATGTGTAGAAACACCTCAACAGAATAGATTGGTTGAGAGAAAACACCAACATCTGTTGCAGGTTGCTAGATCAATGTTGTTTCAATCTTCATTGCCAATTGTGTATTGGAGTGAGTGTATTCTTACTGCAGCATACTTGGTTAATAGAATGCCTACTGGTGTTCTTAATAATGTTTCTCCCTTTGAAAAGTTATATGGAAAATAAACAGATTACTCTTTTATTAAGTGTTTTGAATGCATATGTTTTGCTAACACATTGTTTGTGAATAGAACTAAGTTTGATCCAAGGGATGTCAAGTGTGTCTTTTTGGGTTATCCTTTTGGAACCAAAGGCTATAAAGTGCTTGATCTAGTCACTGGTAAGATTTTAATTTCCAGAAATGTTGTCTTTTATGAAAATATTTTTCCATATGCTGATAAAGAGGGAGCCCATACTTTTGTTCAAAACTTGATTGCTAAAGATTCCTTTTTGAATCCCGATTCTCTAGATGATGCTTCCATCACTCATGTTCCCCATATTGTTGTTCCTGAAATTGTGCATCAGGAAGCTCATGATGAGTGTGTTGATCTTCATAGATAGATTATTGAACCTGGTCTTAGTAATAAACAGGCTATTGAACCTGATATATGTGATAGACATGCTATTGAACCTGATGGAAATGATAGACAGGCTATTGAACCTGATGAGAGTGTTGAAAATGTGATTTCTCATGATGTTTTGAATGATCATTTTCTCAAGAAGTCATTTAGATCTAGATCACAACCTGCTTATCTGAAAGTTTATGAAACCTATCTGCCTCAATCTTTAATTCCTGATAATCCTGAGGTTAATATGATTGTTTCATGTGGAAAACAATATGACATTTCTGATTATTTGTCAACTGATAAACTTTCTTCTGCTCATAAAGTCTTTACTGTATCCATCTCTCAAAACATTGAACCAAAAACTTATAATCAAGGCAAGGACAATCCTAATTGGCAGCAAGCTATGAGAAATGAGTTAGATGCCTTGGACAGGACTAACACATGGACTCTAGTTCCCTTGCCACCAAATAGAGAATGTATTGGTTGTAAATGGGTTTTTAAAATCAAATATAAACAGGATGGGTCTATAGAAAGATATAAGACAAGGTTGGTTGCAAAAGGATATGCTCAACAAGAGGGAATTGATTACTTTGACACTTTTAGTCCTGTTGCTAAAGTGGCCACAGTAAGAATATTACTCTCTGTTGCAGTAGCTAGAAATTGGTTCATTCATCAATTAAATGTAAATAATGTCTTTTTACATGGTGATTTGACTGAGGAAATTTACATGACTGCACCACCTGGCTATTGCATTGAATCTGATACAAGGGTGTGTAAACTTAATAATAGTCTTTATGGTTTGAAACAATCATCCAAACAATGGTTTACCAAGCTTTCTGAGTCTTTGTTTGAAATTGGTTATGTGCAGTTGAAGCTGACAATTCTTTGCTCACAAAGCACAATAGGGATACTTCTTTCACTGTTATTGTTTGTTATATTGATGATCTCATTGTTTCTGGAGATTCTATGGAAGAAATACATCATGTTAAGAGTTTTCTGCACAACAAGTTCACTATTAAAGACTTAGGTGTATTAAAGTATATGTTGGGCAATGAAGTAGCAAGATCAGAAAGAGGTCTAACTTTGTGTCAAAGAAAATACACATTAGATCTTTTAACTAACTTTGGCTACTTAGGTAGTAAACCCTGTAATACACCTATGGATTCAAAATAACAACTTGTCCAAGCTACTGAAAACAATAGGACAGAAGTCAAACTCTATAGAAAAATTGTGGGAAAATTGCTTTATTTAACAGTCACAAGACCAGATATCTCTTATGTTGTACAATCACTTTCTCAATTCATGAGTAACCCTTCTAAAGAACACATGGTTGTTGTACACAGAGTATTGAGATACTTGAAGAGAACTCCAGGTTTGGGTATCTTCAATTCTAGCACAAATAATTTTAAACTACACTCTTATACTAACAGTGATTGGGCTAGATATGTTGAAACTAGGAAAAGCATTACATGCAGGTTACACTATCTACTTGGGGAACTCTCTCATATCTTGGAAGTCCAAGAAACAAAATACAGTGAGCAGGTCATCTGCAGAAGCAGAATACAGAGTTATGGCAACCACTACATGTGAGGTGCAATGGATCCTTTACATCATGAAAGATCTCCATGTATCTGTCCAACTACCAACTACCATCTACACTGATAGCAAGTCAGCCTATCAAATGACCCTTAATCCTTGCCTCCATGACAAAAGCAAACATATCTCAATTGATTGCCACTTCACCAGACAGAAAATCAAAGAACAGGCCATCAAGATCATTCACATACCAACAGAAGAAAACCTGTCTGACATCATGACAAAGCCTCTTCTACCAACTCCATACAACACTTTCAAGTCCAAAATGAGACTCTTGAACATTCACTCTCATTTTCAAGGGGGTCTAAAGAGTAAAGTGTTACTTCACTTATAGAGTTGCTACTTTCTTTTTTATGTATTAATAAAAATGCTAAGAGAGGGAAAGTTAGTTAGGTTTAGTTCTTGTATTCCCACTCTATAAATAGCTCCAACGTTAGGTTTGTACTTCACTTTTCCAATTCACCTTCCATTGTAATCAGTTTGTATTCAAACGGTTATTGAGCTCTCAAATAAGATTCTTTTTCTTCTTTTCTCAATCTTCTTCAGATTGTTAATAGTATTTTAAGCTGATAAGTCCATTTAGTTTTTTCTTCTTTTAGTTCAATACTAGGTTATAACCACACGTATTATACGGGTAGAAAATAAATTATATTATAAAATATTAGATTTTTTTACAGTC
Source organism: Stenogyne calaminthoides (assembly GCA_037126765.1). Taxonomy (NCBI): domain Eukaryota; kingdom Viridiplantae; phylum Streptophyta; class Magnoliopsida; order Lamiales; family Lamiaceae; genus Stenogyne; species Stenogyne calaminthoides. Next base: position 35,165,862 of record JBBCBC010000011.1, read on the forward strand.
AATGTGATGCTAAACAATTAATAATATATTACATTTAATAATAAGTTTGTGTGAGACGGTTTCACCTTGAGACGAAGTATAATTTGGACAATAACGTTTTAACACTTTAGAAAGAAAGGCGTTGATTTGTAATAAGGAGTCTCATACGATTTTTATCTTTAAGAATACATATTATTTATAATTTAAAAATAAAAATATGTTTATAATTAAATTGAATAAATCAAATTTTAAAAAAAATTGAAATATTTAATCTAAAAGAAGATTAATCATGTAATATTGTATAATTTTTATCAAAAAATTATAAATAGGGTGAATATTTTCTTACCCTAGAAAAGTTGTTGGAATGTTAAGATCAATTCTAATAAGGGGACGACTATCGACACCCACTAATTTACTTAGTTTACCCACTCCTTAGCATACTCATATCATACTTTACTTATTTATAAATTTATAAATTTTACTTAATATACCCACTTTAAGTTTACGACTATATCCTTAATATAGTATTTGAACCCACTTTTATTAAATATATATATATATATATATATATATATATATATTTATGGTATCAGAGCCATGAGAAGTAGGGTATATATTAGTTATAGGGTTTCAAGATTCAATACATCTTGATTCTTATGAACTGTTCCGATTGAAGGATACTGTTAAGAACAGTATGACTCAGGAATATGATATTCCTAAAAATCTTGATTTATTGAATAAATGGACTATTTCTAAAATTGAACCTAAAATGGTTTATAAATTATAAGCTTTTGAAAAAATAGGTTTCAGACAAATTGTTAAAACTACTGAATCCTCTATACCTCTTCATGAAGAAGAGATGGTTATTAAATTACTTAGTAAAAATGATATTTTACCTTACAAAAGAACTCATAAGTTCTTACATATTGGTTGTGTTCAGGTCGCTTTTAGACCGCTTACCTTAAATGGTTTACCAGAAAGCTTTTTAGCTTCTCTTAGGGATGGAAGAAATCTTAATTGGAGACAATCCTTAATGGGAATTATAGAATCTAGTTTGACTTTAGGACCTGTCTATTTTGACGCATATCCTAATTTATCTCTATCTTTATCTGATAGTAATATTCTAGAAGCCTTAACATTAAATGTTAAAACTCATGGTTATAATTACATACCAGGTACAGAGGTTATGTGTATCTGTTATCGTATTTATTATAAGCCTTTATTTACACTCAATCCTATGTGTAAAAGAATTGAGAAAGATAATAATGAGACTGTTGGGAGATGAATTTAATAAAGAAGTTTTGATTAGATCCCAAAACCCCTGAGTATGACATGTTCAGGATAATCTTGATAGACTGAGTCAGGTTTTAGTATAGAGTGTTCAGGAAGTTATCTGGACCATGTATAGACGGCAGATATAGACTCGATGAAGTTCTCAAGAAACCAAGACTCAAGAAGTAATTAAAGAAATCAAGACTCGAGAAGTTGTCAAGAAACCGAAGACTCGAAGAAGTAAATCAAGACTCGATAAGATTCTTGTCAAGAAAATGAAGACTTCGAATAAATCAAGACTCAAGAAGGTCAAGAAATCAAGACTCAAGAAGTTGCGTAAGAAATCAAGACTCAAGAAGTTGTCAAGAAACCAAGACTCAAGAAGTAATTGCAAAGAAATCAAGACTCAAGATGTTTTGAAGACATTTAAGACTCAAGATGTCATGTAAGACATCAAGACTCAAGATGTCACCAAAGACATTTAAGACCGTAAGACATCAATTCGGAAGATATCAAGACCCAAAGAGTTATCAAGACCCAAAAGAGTTATCGAAGACTCGTGGTTATCAAGATCAAGAAGATATCAATACTCAAAGATAACTCAATGTTCAGAGGCACTGAATAATATCTATCTGAAGACTACAAAACTGAGAAAAACACAAATATTCAGAAAAGTAGATATTGCCCAAAACATTCATATACAGACAAAAGGAACTAAGTCTAAGTGTTGTTTAAGGTTATCTCATTCAGAGAGTTTGACCAAAAAGAGCCGTTATGTTTGTCTACATATACTGAAGACAAGAACCAATCAGAGGAAGAAAACACTGATTTTTATCGACATCGAAAAGCGATAGGACATCAAACATGTCGGTAGTACTATGTTCCGCATCGCAAAAAAATTGGTGATTGGCTGCATGACTGCATAGTTCCTAAAACATGCAAGGGAGTATTCAAACCCTAAATATAGTCATTCATCAAACACCATAAGAGGAAACTCATGAAGCTATCTCCTCCAACGGATAGTTTTTCAAGAGTGACCTTGGTGAAGTTGCCTATAAATACTAGTGACCCTTTACATAGAGAGGACACGGGAAATTTCAAAGCAACTCAAGAGCTCATTCGTATTATTGCAAATTGAAGCACTCGAAAAATCTAGAATTGCCCAAGTGTTTCACATTGGAGAGAGCTCATTCACTAAACCTAGATTGATAAGAAATATCCAAAGCTTAGTAGAGATATCCTAACCTTTACATTGTTCTTATTGTAAAGGATATCTCATCCTAGTTGGAAACCAACCCAAAACCCAAACCCTTTGTAAGGTAGTTTGTGTGTGTTTTGTTGGTGAGTTGGAGTTGTAAAGAGTTAGTAAGCTACAGTGAGTTAGCCAGAAAACTCTAGAGAAGAAGTTAGTAAGCTACTTGTGGTAGTCTGAACACTTGTGTGTGTTTGAGTTAATAAGTTGCAGTGAGTCAGCCAAAAAACTCAAGGTAGAAAAGTGAGTAAGCTACAGTGAGTTAGCCAGAAAGCTTTAGGAAGTGGTTAAGGAATTTCTCTGAAGATCAGAGAGAGTGGACGTAGGAGCTTGAGTCTCTGAACCACTATAATTGCTGTGTTGTTTTGCTTTCTGTACTGCATTATTATCTGTTGCATATTTTTCACTGAAAGCATAGTTCACTGATATTCTGTTGAAACCAATCCACTGAACTTACATCAATTGATCACAGTCTTAATCACTGTTTTATTAAAAGGAAGATTTTCAGCAAACCTAAAACGAGTATAAACATAGGGCCAACCATTCCGCACACTTGAGTAGCTAGAACAGATAGTTACCAAACTGAACTAACTCCACTGAGGGTTCGGTAAGATAACTATCTGATCCAAGCGCCTCAGGATCTCTGATAAACTCAAGCTCAGTTAGGCTAATCTGAAGCTTCTGAAAGCATCTCAGGATCATTGTCTCAAAGAGACTTTGACTCGTAGGCAATATAGGCTTCAGTACAAATCATCAGGATAACTCGACCTATCGACCTCAAATGAAAGAAAAAGTTTTAAAAATCACTGAACACGTGTATTCCCCCATACACGTGTGAGACTCGTTAGCACCGGGACCAACAAGTGGTATCAGAGCAAAGGGTTCATTTTGACCACTTGCTTTGGTAGCCATAGTCTAATTTCTTTGAAAAGACTTTGGTGGTCTACTGAATAGATCTCGATTCTTCGATATCTTACAAGGCTCAGTCATCATGCCTTCTAAGAAACTTCCTATGTTCTCTGTTGAGAGCTATGACCTATGGAGATTAAGAATGCAGGCTCATCTGTATTCAAAACATGAAAGAATGTGGAGAGTGGTTTCTGAAGGACCATTCAAATTTATTGTTGTGAATCCCAGAATCACTGATACTGAGAGGAATGATCCCAGAGATGAATTTCTAAAGTCTGATGATCAACTTACTCCAGATGAGAGAAAGTCAGTCAATCTGGACTACATTGCTAAAGATACTTTATATAGCACTATTAATGATGGTGTTATGGGGATGATTTCTCACTGTGAAACTGCAAAAGAAATATGGGACACACTTGTTGTTATGTGTCAAGGCACAGATCATATTAAGGAAAACAAACTTTTTGTTGCTATTGGAAAGTTTGATAGCTTTGAAATTGAAGATAGTGAATCCATTGACAAACTTGAGGTCAGATTCACTAGCATCATGAATGATCTAAGTGCTCTTGGGAAAAGATACCCACAGAGAGAAGTGGCACTGAAAATTCTTAGAGGATTATCTAAGAAATGGGATATACATGCTGTGGTGATTGAAAACACCAAAAATATTGATTCCATGTCATATCAACAAGTTTTCTCCGAATCGAAAAGCTTATGAGTTTGTGATTGACAAGAAAACTAAGAAATCGGACAAAGAAAGATGATTCTTCATCTAGCACGAATGTGGCTTTCAAAGCCAAAGAGAAATCCTGTAAGTCTAGAGAGTCTGAGAACTCACTTGCCAAAAATCAGGATGAGCAGGAGGATAAGCTAGTACTGATTGCAAGGAGGTTTGAAAGACTCAATAGCAGATATGGGAAATATAAGAAATATTACAGGAATCACAGGTACAAGAGAGACTCAAAAGTCGAGGATGATACATCGAGAAAAGAAAGGACCAGAAAGCTGAAGGATCCTCATCCAAAAAGAAGGACTCCAAAACCAAGGAGGAAAGTGATCAGGATGATGATACCAACAAATGCTACAATTGTCAGAAGAAAGGTTACTTTCAATATGGTCATTCCGAAAGCCGAAAAGCTAAAAGAAAGAAAGGAAAGACAAGCCAAGAGAGACAAGAAGATCTCCAAAGAAGAAAGCCATGATTGCTGAGGAAGAAGAACATTCTGAAGAAGGTTCCAGTTCCTCAGATGAGATTTTCTCAGATTGTGACAGTGATGATATCTGTCTTATGGCTGTGGAGGAGGTAAATTCTTCTATCTCTGTTGTTGCTCCTACACAAGCACATGACTTTCAAGTTCAATCGTAATGAAAGAACTTTGACCGATGGATTTGTTTGAGAATCTTATGAAGGACTATTCAGGTTACAAGAATCGCCATCAAACTCAAGAGCGAACAAGGAACCGATCACTTTGAGAATCAAGTGGAAAGACTCTAAAAATGCCGAGATCACTTCTCAATTGATGGGAACTATCGATGGTGGATATTCGAAAAGTACAACTCTTTAAAAAAGAGAAGGTGATAGAGATCCCGAATGGAAAATTAGAGAAATCCACTAAAAGAGATTCAATTTTATCGTAATGAGTTCAATGACCTCTTTGAGAAGCATGAAACTCCAAAGAAATGTGAGGATAGTGCAGAGAAAGTTAGCTCTATTGAATTTCGCAGATCTAAAGTGATATATGAAATTCAGAGTTATCAAAGACCAAGAACTAAAAAAAGCCGGATTGGGATACATTCAGGGGTAACCTCACAAGGTCTTTCAATGTTGCTTCTAGTAGCACCAAGATCGTTTTGTTAAACCAAAGGGCATCTAATCTTCTTCAAGAATCGCCCCTGTAGTTTTAGACAAGGGTAAATTACCTATGGTTTCGTAAAAAATCAAGGTTCAGGAAGAAAGCCTGCACCTCGTGAAAAGGCTAGAAAAACCGAACACTCAAGAGAAATCTTCGTGCCAAGATTTCAAAGCCTCAAAGCTAAGAATACCAACCTAAAGAGATCTCAAGATCGAACTATCAGAGGAATTTTCGTAAGAGAAACACTCAAAGCAGAGATATTCTCAACCGAAAAAGACCAAGTCCTCGGGACATCGAAAAGACCCCAATTTCAAGACAGTAACCTAAACCCCCTTTGACTAAGGGTAAAGGTTTCTCGAACCCAAGTCACAGAGAGACAGAGATCATCCGCACAAAAGCTAAGGCACTTGAACAAAAGGCCCGAACCCAAGAAAAACTCTAAGGCTCATGTTCATGCTAAGGCCGGCACTCATACACAGGATATCGCCAAGGCACCTAGGGTGGTGAATGTGTATGTAGATTTTTATGGGAGACAAATCAGCAACTCTAAAGTAATTAGAGTTGTTAGGCGATTTGGGTTCCAAAAGGTACAAATTTAACTGGTAGGACCCTACACCAAATGGGTACCTAAGAACCGATCTATTTTTCAAGTGATGTAAAAAAAGGGCACCGAAATAATGAAACAATATAAAGACCGATGAGTGGAAATGAATTGGCTCTCATTGTATGGTATCTCGGACGGTGGATGTTCAAGACATATGACAGATATAAGCAACTAATCACCGATTATGTTGAGCAAAAAAGCCCTCGAGATCACATTTGGAGACAATTCCAAAGGATAAAACCAAGGATATGGAACTCTTGAAGTTGACTCTGTTCATATCCATGGTGTTTCATATGTGTCTGGTCTAAAGTATAACTTGTTTTCTATCAGTCAATTCTGTGATAAAGGATTCAGTGTTGAGTTCTCAAAGAACTTATGTTATGTAAATGACAATACCTCACAGAAAATTTTACTGACTGGTACTAGAAAAGGAAATGTGTATCTTGCTGATTGGAGTTCAACTACTAAAGATACATGTTTGGTTGCAAAAAGTTCCACTGATACCAGTTGGTTGTGGCACAAAAGAATGATCACTTAAACTTCAAAACCCTGAACAAACTTGCAAGATTAGCAACTTGTAAGGGGGTTACCCAATGAAGTGTTAAGTAAAGATCATGTATGTGATGCTTGTTAGAAAGGAAAACAAATCAGAGCATCTTTTAAAAGCAAAGTAGATGTTTCTACTGATAGAATACTACAACTGTTACATATGGATCTCTTTGGTCCAGTAACACCTGTGAGCACTAATGGCAAAAAAATACACACTTATGGTAGTTGATGACTATTCTAGATACACATGGGTCATATTCTTACTCAGTAAGAAAGAGACTCAAACAAAACTGCCTGAACTACTGAAAAGGCTCAGTATTGAAAAGAATCTGAGTGTGGTCAAAATCAGATCAGATAAAGGAACTGAGTTTATCAATCATATCATATCTGATTATTGTGCAGCAAATGAAATAGCTCATGAAACATCAGCTGCAAGGACCCCACAACAGTAATGGTGTTCTTTGAAAGAAGAAATAGGACTCGAAAAAGTTCGCAAGGACAATGATTCTTTCAAGTTGATATTCCTAAGAGATTTTGGGTGAAGGTATCAACACCGCATGCTACTCTCAGAACAGATCCATGCTGACCAAGAACCAAGGAAAAACTCCATATGAGTTGTGGAATGAAAGGAAGCCTCTTGTTTCTTTCTTTCGTGTGTTTGGTTGCAAGTGTTTCATACACAATAATCGTAAAGATAAGTTGAAAACTTTTGATAGCAAAGCTGATGAAGGGATATTCTTAGGATATTTCAAGTCAATAAAAAGCCTTCTTGAGTTTACAATCGTAGGACTCTTATTGTGGAAGAAACACCTCATGTTGTTTTTGATGAATCTACTTGTGTTCAGAAGAAACAGAACATGACTTCGGAGAACCGATCAAGAGAATCACCAGACTTAGCCCGAAAAAGAATGATAAAACATCCTCTTGAACCTAAAAAGAAGAAGTCAGCCACTTTCTATGAATGGAGGAATCGGACTCGAGATAAAGAAGTTCGGGATGGAAAAACTCGGGATGGTGAAACTCGGGATGGAAATTCTCCATCAAGGAAAGCCAACACACATGAAGTCGACTAACTGAACATACAACAGTTCAGACTCAGGTATGTAATGTCAATGAAGACGTGGTCACAGCTGAGGCAAACTCTGAATATATCAACCAATGGGGAACAAATGTCTCTGACAATGTTCTGAATGGAATTTCCCCTGAGGAAGATGATTCTCTTTCTCCTTTTCTGTTGTTCCCTGAATTTAATGAACTACCTGAACCTAACATTTCTAATGTTGAGGATACTACTGAAGGGGGAACATCCAGGAGAAAATGGTTGGATAGTCATCCTAAAAGTCAGATTGTGGGTGATCTATCAGATGGTGTCAAAACAAGAAGGTTCCATGGAGAAAGTGCTTTGTTCTGCTGCTTCCTATCTTAAAAAGAACCTACTGAGATTGAAGAAGCTCTACAAGATTCATTTTGGATTACTGCTATGCAAGAAGAGCTGAATCAGTTCTCAAGGAATGAAGTTTGGGAGCTAGTGGATAGACCTAAGAGGTACAATGTGATTGGAACTAAGTGGGTGTTCAAGAATAAGAGAGATGAAACCAACAACATTGTGAGAAACAAAGCAAGGCTAGTTGCACAAGGTTATTCCCAAGAAGAAGGCTTGGATTATGATGAAACCTTTGCACCTGTTGCAAGACTAGAAGCCATCAGATTGTTTCTTGCATATCTTTGCCCACATGAAAATTCATACCATCGATGGATGTGAAAAGTGCATTTTGAATGGTGTGCTTAAGGAAGAGGTTTATGTAGAACAACCTCCCGGTTTCGCATGAATGACCAAGTTTACTGTGCTCAGAAAAGCCTTGTATGGTCTTAAGCAAGCACCCCGAGCATGGTATGATACCCTTTCTCAGTTTCTTACTGACCATGGTTTAATCAAAGGAACTGTTGATAGGACTCTATTCAGGATAGAAGATGGGAAAGCCATCTTACTTTTTCAGATTTATGTAGATGACATCATACTTGGATCTCCAAATCATCAGCTGTGTGAAAAGTTTTCTACCCTGATGAAAGGAAAGTTTGAGATGTCAATGATGGGGGAGATGAATTTCTTTCTTGGACTTCGTTAAAACAAACTAAGGAAGGAATTTTCATCAATCAAGCAAAATACACCAGAGATCTGATTGCAAAGTATGGTGTACAGAATTGCAATGCAGTTAGAATTCCTATGAATACTAACTACAAGATGGATCCTGATCCTGAAGGTAAATCAGTAAATCACACAGATTATAGAGGGATCATTGGATCACTGCTATATCTCACAACAAGTAGGCCTGATATTACATTTGCTGTTGGAATATGTGAAAGATACCAAGCTAATCCTAAGGCTAGTCACACGGAGGCTGCTAAAAAGATTCTAAAATATCTTAAACGCACTGTGAATAGAGGATTATGGTATCCAGCTGATGATAACCTTGAATTAACTGGTTATTCAGATGCTGATTATGGAGGATGTAGAATTGACAGGAAATCTACCACAGGAACTTGTCAATTTCTTGGAAGTAAACCGATATCATGGTTTTCAAAGAAACAAACCTCAAGAGCAACCAAGACTTATCAAGTTTCAATACATGGTCGCAGGAAGCTGTTGCAGCACGCATTCTTTGGCTCGCATAACAATTGAGGGATTATAAGATTATAGCCAATGAAGTACCTATATTTTGTGATAATAATAGTGCAATTGCTATTACACAAAATCCGGTATTGCACACCAGATGGAAGCATGTTGATATCAGACATCACTTCATCCAAGAGATCATGTTGAGAAGAAAGACATCGAATGGAGAAAATTCATATCGATAAATAGAGAGTCGATATCTTGACTAAACCTTTGGGTGAATCAAGATTTCGTGAACTATCATTGAATTAGGTATGTTGGATCCAAATTGAATAAAGCAAATCGAAAAAAATTGAATGTTTTCGGATGCATGAAGTCTTCTCGTGGTTTTTTGAAAAAACTCAGGATAAAATTGAAGGTACTGAACACTGAGTCTTGGGAAACTCAGTTATCCTCAAGATCAATACTCATTATTATACTGACCTTTTTCAAGATTTCAAGATTATTATCGACCTTTTTCAAGATTTAAAGATTATAATCGACCTTTTATCAAGATCAAGATTTAAGATTATAATCGACCTTTTATCAAGATCATTTTCAAGATTATAATCGACATTTTATCAAGGTCAAAACTCAGTAAGACTGATGGAGGAAATTAGTCTGAAGAAGTATTGACTCATGCAACACATTTATTGTCTAACTGAATCTCAGTAATCATTGGCAATAAATAACAAAACACCTAAAGGAATATTTGGGCGGGACCTTTGAAATCCACGAAGAAAGTCAATGGTTTGCAGGAACAGTAATTAAATGCACTGTTCATTAATCACCAATAGGGATAAATTGGCGGCTTTATATTTGTGAAATCGTGCTTTCATATACCCGATTTAGTCGGTTTTTAATCTCAACCGTCGATTTCTTCATCTATGCGAATAAATCAAAATCCTATATCTATTGAAGAATTTCCTTCAAAGCCCAATTCCAAATAGCCTTCATCTTCAAAACTCTGTTTCAAAAACTCTCGATTGCCCAGAAATTTTCATCTATCTCAAAACCCTTCACAAAAATTCTCCAAAAATGACGTTTTCTGTATACGACAAGCTAGCCATTTCCAATAAACCTTGGTATGAATATGTCGTCTCTCTCGAAAGCTCATCCAATGCAACTCACGAAGAGGAAGCGTTGCATATGATTCGTTTGGCAAAGCTTACTTGCCTGGTCGCGAATCAACCAGAGCCCGAATATGCAAAAGAGGTAATTGAGTTTATCTCGAATTTGAAGTTAGATGATGAAGATTGTATAGAATCGCAGATTACGGTATCTCATTTAGAGCATAGTTCAAAATATGTGGATTTTGTTAGGGAATTATATATTATTCCTAAGAATCTTAATGCCATATATGAATTAAGCGATAGAGGTGAAGACCCTACGGTATATATGATGGTAGGGAACAAGAATATTTGGATAAGATTACAGAGCATCCAGTAAAGTTTGAAGCTACTCTGAATAAAAGGCATTTGAAGCCTAAATATCGAGTATTGCTGGACATTGTAAGTAAATGCATCATGAGTAGATCTGGCAGCTTTGAACAGATAAGCACGCCTAAGTTGAGACTAATGGCGGCGATTGAAGATTCACCTACCACGACATTCAACTGGTTACACTATTTGATCAAGGTGGTGAGTGATCAAGCCAAACAAGTTCAGAAAGTAAATGGCTCTGTTGTTGTCAAAGGAAAGATCCTACATGCAACCAAGATTGCATTTATCTTAGAAATGTGCAGAGAAGAGGAGGACATATTTGCCAATTCCTCATCCTTTCCAAAGTCAAAAATAATGTTCAAACCACCAACAACAAATAAGACTTTGAAAGGAAGGAACGAGAAAAGCTCTGAGTCTCAGGAGGAGACTGCTAAAGAAGAAGCTGTTGAAGCCAAACAAGCCAGGGGGAAAGCCCTGATGCAAGTGAAAAGAGAAAAAAGAGAAAAACTGAAGAAGAAAACACTAGCTCCTCAGAAACGCAGAAAGCTTCAATCTATTACTGAGGAGGAGGTCAGTGAAACTGAAGATATTCAACCTGAAGGCCAGCAAGGGTTGAAATCCCCTCAGCAGGTTCTTGCTCAGGTTGTGACAATTATGCAGGATCAAGAAACTGAGGAACAGGTTTTATCTGAGGTACTCGGAACTTCTCTGAGCTCAGATAAAATTTCTCAGGAAATCTTCAAGGGACCTCAGATTCCTACTGAAGAGAGACATGTTCAGACCTCAGATCAGTCTGAACCTCAGGAACTGCTAAATTTGGATGCGCTCCTGAGTGAACCATTTTTTAATCCATCAGCACCTGAACTAATACAATCCGATCCTACTGTCCCTGAGAGCCCAAAGTTGAATAAGGGAGAGGCAGAAGAAACTGAGTGGCGCAGCAAGGGGGAACGATTCATTCTGGATAGGTACCTTGAGCTGAGCGCATATTCTGACCTTCAGGATCTTTTCTTCAGACTTAGAACCACGGTCTACATCCTGAATCAGACTCTTCCGGAGATGCTGAATATAGCCTCCTTCAGAGGAGAGGATTGGTGGAATACTGAGACTACTGTTTTGACAGAGTTCTCTGGATTCAGGAAAACCAAGCTCAGAATGAAAATTGTTGATTTTGATGAGCTAGTAAAGAGAAAGATGGCTGAGAGAAGGATAGCTGATGTTGATGCCTCCAGTTCTATGAATCCAGAAGGAGATGGTGATCAAGCTAAAGAGGGTGACAAACCAGATGATGCTGAAAATCAATCTCAGATGGAGAAGGACACTGATGCTGGACAGACTGATATCACACATCCTCAGACTGAAGTTAGCACTCTTCAGGTATCTTTTGGCACTATTAAACATTATGCCAAAGCTACTGAAGTTCTTATCTTTAAATCTGTTATGTATGATATGTTGGGGAATTATTTGCACGGATCTATTCGGGATGAATATTTAAATACAAATTTAATTATAACAATTATTACTAGCATGAATTAATCCTATATTATTTCAAATAATAATTCAACAACAAATCATGCATATAAACAGTTCACATAAATCCTACGCATGCGGAATTGCTACGGGTTTACGTGAACTAACATCTTGGAGTGGCAATGGTCTCGTCGATTAAACACAACAAAAAGCCTTCCCAAGTATTCCCTAGTCCTTGCTCGTCAATCCGGTGGAAGGAAACTCGCGAACAATTAACAAAAGGGAAAATAAAATTTTTTTCCACCACCTTTGTGGATTTACTAATTTTTCCAGCACATGGAATTGTACTTGGGAATGAAACATTCATCCCCTATTTATAGAGGGGTGTTGGACGATTTTTTGGCATGGAATAGGGGAAGAAAATCTTTTTCTTGATCTCCAAGAAATCTTGAATATATCTCTTATATTCTTTTCTCCATAATTAAAATATTCCATAAAAATCCCAACTCCTCTTGTTATGGGAATTTTTGAAAAATAAGGATCAAGATTCCAAGATTTGGATCTTCTTGAATTTATGAGATATTCTTGTATTCCAAGAATACATATCTTCCATAATATCTTTTCAAGAAAATCAAGAAAATCTTTCTTTCCCTTATTCTTTCAAGATTTTCGAAATTTACATAGTAAATAACCAAGTGGAAGATTTCTTGAATTTAATGAGATAATCTTGTATTCCAAGAATACTTATCTTCATTCCATAACAAAATTCAAAGAAAATCTTTCTCCTTCTTTTATTTACTATTTTTGAAAAAATAGGAAAAATAACAACAAATATTTATTTTATTTTTAAACACCTTTTTCAGTTATTGGACTTTATGTTGGGCTACTTGAGGGGCCTTTAGGATAATTAAGATTGGACCTTCCAATGGATCTTGAATTATCAATATTGAGCCACAATATTATTCAAGCCCATAAATATTAATTAATCCCACTACATAATTAATATTGCACTATCCATCTTAACCCATATTACAGTCAATATGGCTCCCGGTTATTATTTCCCGTGTTTAAGATTATCTAGCCCATTAATTAATTCAAGCCACTGAAATAGCTTTCCATTAATTAATATCTTTTGTCCTTGGTTAAGGAACGGTTCAACATTATTATCCATACCGGAAACTAGTTCCACTTGCAAGATTTGGTATGATAAAACTTATGAACCTCCCAAGGGGGCAAATCGAACAAGCGTACTTGCACACGATTCTCCGTATTAAATCTTAGCAATCGCATGTGACCAATAATATTGCCCAAGATATAAAGTATTGAATCTCGTTGATTTTCTACCCATAATAAGTCAAAGCGATAATTACCAACCACACGCGATCCTATTTAAGGGACGAAGATTAAGAAATAACGAAGCACTGAGGTCTAATTCTTCCTGGTTCAGTTCTGAAGAATTTGTCCTCCTGTAGGTCCTCTTCAGTGCCCTAAACATGCACTAGTGTAATCTCTTGGTCAAGACAAGCCAATCTGAGCCTTACACTTCAACCTTTCACGATGGATTGTTCATTTCCATCTAGGTCGTGAATGGTGTACTTTTGGTTACAAGGGACTGTTAATTTAATTTTCTGTGATCTGGTATCACTAAATTAACTACAATATAACACGTACTATTTATTGAACAGTTATGCAGTAAATATATGTAACATTCCATGATATTTAAAGCATCAGTGATAAATAATTTATTTCAATAAATAAGTCTGAAATTCAGTTTGATTATACAAAGTAAAAGCATACTTTCCAGTATAATCCCAACATGATATGCAGACTGAGGCTCAGTTGGAGCACCCAGCTCAGGTGGAAAAAGTTGTACAAACTCCAGTGATTGATCTCAGTCCTATCCTGGATAAATTGGAGAAGGTGGTGCCAATGGTGGAGAAAGTGACTCAAATTGAAGAAACCTTGGCAAGCCAATCTCAAAAGCTGGAAAATCTGAGTTCATCTTCAGACATGCTGCAACTACAAACATCTCTTGCAGATAAAATGACTACTTTGGAAGGAAAGATTGATGTAGTCAAAACTGAGCTCAATGCAGAGATGAAGTAGATGTATCAAGAAAGAACTACCTATCTTGAAGCCAAGCTGGTTGAGAAGAATGATCTAATGATCAAGACAGCTATTGAGGAAATGGGCTCTATGCTCATGACCAAGATGGCAGAGATGATGCATAATGTCTTCTCAAATCAGTTTGCACCTCTTTCAGAAGAGTTCTCAATGGCTTAAAATTACATGAGAAGGCTAGAGGATGAGCATGATCAGTTGGCAGGGGAAGTGCGAAGTATAAGCAAAGAGCAATACCATATGGATACTGCACTGACTTAACTACTCCCAAGGTATGGTGTCAAAAAGGGGAAAGGCCTGGTGGCAAACTAAGTGAGTTGTTGGCACAAACCTTGAAGAGAAAGGCTCAGAGAGAAGCTGAAGAAAAGAAAAATGATGATGCCTTAAAAGAAGTTGAAGCCACTGAGAAGCTCAAATTCAAAGAAGCTGAGAAACCTATCTACACTCAAACTTCTGAGCAAACTATTCAGGAGGTAATTTATGAGAAACTGAGTGATAGAAGGATGATTGAGACAAGTCAAGCCGGTGAAGAACAAGTCAGACCTGGAAAGAGAAAGGCTGTGGCATTTGTAGAACAAGAAAAGAAGAAAAGAGCTAAAACTTCTAAGTCTATTCAGAGGAAATTGATAATAGATTTTGAAGATTCTGAGGAAGAAGCTGAAAAAGAAGAAACTGGAAGTCAGAAAGAAGTCTTCAATACCAAGAAAACTCTGAAAACCCTTCAAATCGAAAAAGAGAAAAAGATTGTTGCTTTTGTGTCAGGTGTTCCTGTGATCAGGAAAAAGAAAGAAGAAGAGCAGAAAAGAAGAAGTGGTTTTAAGAAGTTTTTGAGCAAAAGGAGGGGTACAGAGAAAACTCAAAAATGGCCGCACATTGACAAATGGATGCCTATTCAGTTCAATGATGCGTGGGAGGAGATCAAGAGAACCTTTCGGGTTCTATTATGAGATTCTCGAGAGAATGGAGGGGAGCAAAATCGGATATGAATGAAGCCTTCATTGAGTACTTCATCGACATTCTATCCTAAGTACCGCAAAGTTTAATCAACTTGGCGAGATGAAGGAAATACTTTCGAGATAGTAGCCCCCTGGTCCATACACTTACCCGGCTCCTAGACTTGAGAATGGCTATGTGAATGAAAACAAAGCCATTTCTCGAGAGATAGCTCAATATGCCATCCAGCTAGGCCTAACAGGAAACAACCCTGATATCATCAAAGCAAGGGATGAACTGAAGAAGAGATACTATGGGATGTTAAACCTGGAAGTGCCAGAGGATGATGTACAAGAAGACTGAAGATTTTGTACTTCTGCATTTTATTTTTGATTTTCATTGTAATCTGTAACTCTCATCTTACATCAATGAAAATTTTATCTTTATGCTCAAAGATAATATCTCATTATCTTTTTACATGTCTTTTATGTTTGATATGCCTTATGTTTTGAAATTGTTGGGAGAATTACCATTTTTTGAATTGTAATAGAAAAACTGAAACCTGAGTATAAGCTAGGTTTTCTTAAATGTAACAAGATGGTTTTGGCATCATCAAAAAGGGGGAAATTGTTGGGAGATGAATTTAATAAAGAAGTTTTGATTAGATCCCAAAACCCCTGAGTATGACATGTTCAGGATAACCTTGATAGACTGAGTCAAGTTTCAGTATAGAGTGTTCAGGAAGTTATCTGCACCATGTATATACAGCAGATATAGACTCAGTAAGTTGCTAAAGAAATCAAGACTCAAGAAGTAAATCAAGACTCAAGAAGTAAATCAAGACTCAAGAAAGTTTCAAGAAATCAAGACTCAAGAAGTTGTCAAGAAATCAAGACTCAAGAAGTAATCGAAGACTCGAAGAAGTTATCAAGAAATCAAGACTCAAGAAGTAATCAAGAAATCAAGACTCAAGAAGTAACTAAAGAAACTGAAGACTCAGTAAGTAACTAAAGACTCAGTAAGTTGCTGAAGAAAATGAAGACTCAAGAAGTAAATCAAGACTCAAAGAAGTTGTCAAGAAATCAAGACTCAGTAAGTAACTAAAGACTCAGTAAGTAGCTGAAGAAACTGAAGACTCAGTAAGTAACTAAAGAAACTGAAGACTCAATATGTCACTGAAGACATTGAAGACTCAGTATGTCACAGAAGACACTGAAGACTCAGTATGTCACCGAAGACATCAAGACTCGGAAGATATCAAGACTCAAGATATCAAGACCCAAGAAGTTATCAAGACCCAAGAGAGTTACCGAAGACTCGGTTATCAAGACTCAAGAAGATATCAATACTAAGTATAACCCAATGTTCGAGTAATCAATAATATCTATCTGAAGACTACAAAAGTGAGAAAAATGCAAATATTCAGAAAAGTAGATATTGCCCAAAACATTCATATACAGACAAAAGGAACTAAGTCTAAGTGTTGTTTAAGGTTATCTCATTCAGAGAGATTGACCAAAAAGAGCCGTTATGTTTGTCTACATTTACTGAAGACAAGAACCAATCAGAGGAAGACAACATTGTACTTTACTTACACTGAAAGCGATAGGACACTGAATCATGTCAGTAGTACTATGTTCCAAACTGCAAAAATTGGTGATTGGCTGCGTGACTGCATAGTTCCTAAAACATGCAAGGGAGTATTCAAACCCTAAATATAGTAGTTCATCAAACACCATAAGAGGAAACTCATGAAGCTATCTCCTCCAACAGATAGTTTTTCAAGAGTGACCTTGGTGAAGTTGCCTATAAATACTAGTGACCCTTTACATAGAGAGGACACAGGAAATTTCAAAGCAACTCAAGAGCTCATTCGTATTATTGCAAATTGAAGCACTCGAAAAATCTAGAATTTCCCAAGTGTTTCACATTGGAGAGAGCTCATTCACTAAGCCTAGATTGATAAGAAATATCCAAAGCTTAGTAGAGATATCCTAACCTTTACATTGTTCTTATTGTAAAGGATATCTCATCCTAGTTGGAAACCAACCTAAAACCCAAACCCTTTGTAAGGTAGTTTGTGTGTGTTTTGTTGGTGAGTTGGAGTTGTAAAGAGTTAGTAAGCTACAGTGAGTTAGCCAGAAAACTCTAGAGAAGAAGTTAGTAAGCTACTTGTGGTAGTCTGAACACTTGTGTGTGTTTGAGTTAGTAAGCTGCAGTGAGTCAGCCAGAAAACTCAAGGTAGAAAAGTGAGTAAGCTACAGTGAGTTAGCCAGAAAGCTTTAGGAAGTGGTTAAGGAATTTCTCTGAAGATCAGAGAGAGTGAACGTAGGAGCTTGAGTCTCTGAACCACTATAATTGTTGTGTTGTTTTGCTTTCTGTACTGCATTATTATTTGTTGCATGTTTTTCACTGAAAGCATAGTTCACTGATATTCAGTTGGAACCAATCCACTGAACTTGCATCAATTGATCACAACCTTAATCACTGTTTTATTAAAAGGAAGATTTTCAAAAAACCTAAAACGAGTATAAACATAGGGCCAAACATTCCGCACACTTGAGTAGCTAGAACAGATAGTTACCAAACTGAACTAACTCTACTGAGGGTTCAGTAAGATAATTATCTGATCCAAGCGCCTCAGGATCTCTGATAAACTCAGGCTCAGTTGGGCTAATCTGAAGCTTCTGAAAGCAACTCAGGATCATTGTCTCAGTAGACTTTGACTCAGGGCAATCTGTGCTTCTCAGGGCCAAATCATCAGGATAACCTGACCCATCTGACCTCGGTGAAAGAAAAGTTTTAAAAATCACTGAACACGTGTATTCCCCCCCCCATACACGTGTGAGACTCGTTAGCACCGGGACCAACAGAGACTATTCTTATAGAAAGTAATTTTGGAAAATCAAATATTACTACCAGAAGATCCATTAAGTGGGAAGAAATTATTTTTCCTGAAAATTGGATAATTGAACAATCTGTTCCTAAAAATCCTATTATAAATAGTGATTTTAAACATATTACTCAAAGTAATGATGGTATTATTAATATTGGTTTTCAAAATAATCAAAGAAGACATCCGACTTCTTATACTAGATCAATGTCTAGTCATTCTTTTATATCTCCTTTGGATTATGAAGTAGAATTTCCCTCAGAATCTAGAGCTTCTACTTCCTCTTATAGAGAAAATACTCATTGTAAAAATAATAATTATAACAATGAGAAAATTATTATTAATGAAAATGATATAATCCACAAAGATGAATTTGATCCCGAAACAATTTCGGATTGTAACTTTAAAATTTAATTTTATGGATTTTACAAACTTTTTAGATTTTTCTAAAGGTTCTTCTACTAGAGCTCATATTAATGATGGGTTTAATAATCCTAAATGGGATAAGTTTAGAATTTGGTATTTTAAATCATTCTCAAAAGATGATTTAGATTACTTTGTTGACAGTTTTTATAAATTCTGTAAAAAGCATAATGAAATTACTTATTATGTTCCTTGGTTTATTAAAATTTTTTATATTGATTATATTTCAGTCATCGAAAGAGATTATTAAATAATTTCTGGTGGTATACAAAAATCTGTTAACCCTCCTCATGTTCCTTTTCAAATTGAAAAAGGAGAAAGGATATTTAATTTTCTTCCATTCTCCAGAATCATTGAAAATGATGTCTTACAAATTACTATTAAACATGTTAATCAAATGATTGAGCAAAATAATTTTTGTAATCTTTATCTGTCTATTATTGGAGAAGAAATTATTTCTTTACATGATAAAGTTGATAAAATTATCTCTAAGATAGATTCTCAAAATAAATCTGAAAATGATAATAATAATAATAATAATAATAATAATAATAATAATGTTATTATTAAAACAGCTTCGTCTATTCAATCTCCTATTGAGATAAAAGATTTTAAAACTGAAGCTTCTATTTCTGACCTAGAGAAGATTATTAATGATAAATTTAGTAATCTTAATATTTCAGATCTTAATATTTCAGCTTTAGATAATGATTTAGCTGATAATCATGTTATTCAACCCAATAATGGTAGTCCTAGTAATACTGATAGTATTAATAAAATAAAATGGGCTGATAGACCTACCGTGTCTACTTATTATTATAAGAGACCCACTCCTATGGATGTTCTTAATGAAGAACAGAAAAACTTTTTCAATAATTCTTATTCTGGAAAAGGTATTTATGAATGGAATATTGATGGTGGAAGTGATAATCATATTTTCACTCAATGTCATCGCATGCTTATGTATTGTTCTGCTTGTCAAACTTGTGGTAATAATGATATCAGTACTGCACAAGTTATTACTTCTGGTTTTATTGGTCAACTTAAAGGTTGGTGGGATATTGGTCCCGGTGCTAACGAGTCTCACACGTGTATGGGGGGTGAATACACGTGTTCAGTGATTTTTAAAACTTTTCTTTCATCGAGGTCGATGGGTCGGAGTTATCTCGATGATTTTGCCCTGAGAAGCACAGATTGCCCTGGAGTCAAAGTCTCATCGAGACAATGATCCCGGTCGCTTTCGGAAGCTTCAGATTAGCCCAATTGAGCTGGAGTTTATCGAGATCCTGAGGCGCTTGGATCGATAATTATCTTATCGAACCCAAGAGAGTTAGTTCGCTTTTGGTAACTATCTCGTTTCTACTACTCAAGTGTTCGGAATTGTTGGCCCTAAGTTTATACTCGTTTTAGCTTTGCTAAAAATCTTCCCTCCAATAAAACAGTGATTAAGGATGTGATCAATTTGATGCAAGTTTAGTGGATTGGTTCCAACTGAATATCAGTGAACTATGCTTTCAGTGAAAAACATGCAACAAATAATAATGCAGTACAGAAAGCAAAACAACACAACAATTATAGTGGTTCAGAGACTCAAGCTCCTACGTTCACTCTCTCTGATCTTCAGAGAAATTCCTTAACCACTTCCTAAAGCTTTCTGGCTAACTCACTGTAGCTTACTCACTTTTCTACCTTGAGTTTTTCGGGTCGACTCATCGCAGCCTTACTAACTCAAACACACACAAGTATTCGTGACTACCACAAGTAGCTTACTAACTTCTTTCTCAGAGAGTTTTCTCGCTAACTCATCGTAGCCTTACTAACTCTTTACAACTCTAACTCACCAACAAAATACACACAAACTACCTTAACAAAGGGTTTGGTTTTCGGTTGGTTTCCAACTAGGGTGAGATATCCTTTACAATAAGAACTAATGGAAAGGCTAGGATATCTCTTCTAAGCTTTGGATATATCTATCACTCTACGCTTAGAATAGTGAGCTCTCTCCAATGTGAAACACTTGGGAAATTCTAGGTTTTTCGAAAGTGCTTCAATTTGCAATAATCTGAATGAGCTCTTGAGTTGCTTTTGAAATTTCCCGTAACCTCTCAATGTAAAGGGTCACTGGTATTTATAGGCAACTTCACCAAGGTCACTCTTTGAAAACTATCCGTTGGAAGAGATAGCTTTATGAGTTTCCTCTTCTGGTATTTGATGAACGACTATTTTTAGGGTTTGAACACTCCCTTGCATGTTTTAGGAAATATGCAGTCATGTAGCCAATCACCAATTTTTACAGTCTGGAACTTAGTACTACTGACATGATTCAGGGTCCTGTCGCTTTCAGTGTCAGTAAAGTACAATGTTGTCTTCCTCTGATTGGTTCTTGTCTTCAGTAAATGTAGACAAACAAAACGGCTCTTTTTGGTCAATCTCTCTTAATGAGACAACCTTAAACAACACTTAGACTTAGTTCCTTTTGTCTTCATATGAATGTTTTGGGCAATATCTACTTTTCTGAATATTTACGTTTTTTTTCAGTTTTTGTAGTCTTCAGATAGATTATATTCAGTGCCTCTGAACATTCAGGTTATACTGAGTATTCAAGATCTTCATCGAAGTCTTCAAGAATCTACGGGTCTTCAAGATCTTTCGAGTCTTCAGTGTCTTCAGTGACATACTGAGTCTTCAATGTCTTCAGTGACATACTGAGTCTTCAGTGTCTTCATTGACATACTGAGTCTTCAATGTCTTCAAGTGACATACTGAGTCTTCAAATGTCTTCAAAGAACTTCATCGAGTCTTCATGTCTTCAAATGACATAATCGAGTCTTCAGTGTCTTTAGTTACTTACTGAGTCTTCAGTGTCTTCAATTACTTACTGAGTCTTCAGTGTTTTCAAAATCTAACCCGATCTATATCTCACGACTATACATGGTGCAGATAACATCCCCGAACAATCTATATCAAAACCCGACTCTACTATCAAGATTATCCCCGAACATGTCATACTCATGGTTTTTTGGGATCTAATCAAAACTTCTTTATTAAATTCATCTCCCAACAATTTCCCCTTTTTTGATGATACCAAAACCATCTTGTTACATTTAAGAAAACCTAACCTATCCTCGTGTTTCAGCTTTTATCTATTACAACCAAAATGGTATTTCTCCAATCAAGTTCTTTAACAACTGCATATCAAGACATGTAAAAAGATAATGAGATATTATCTTTGAGCATAAAGATAAAATTTTCATTGATGTAGGATAAGAGTTACAGACACAATGAAAATAAAAAAATACGTAATTACAAAGTCTTGATCTTTCTTCCACTTCATCCTCCCGCACTTCCAAAGTTGAACATCCCGTAGTATTCTTCTTCTTGGGTTCATCTCTTGCCTTGATGATTTCGTGGTTGTTTCCTCGTTAGGCCTAGCTGGATGGCATATGGGATATTTCCCGAGAAATGGCTACCTCATTTACATAGCCATTCTCAAACCTAGGAGCCGGGTACATGTATGGACCAGAGCTACTATCCGAAAGTGTTTTCTTCATCCGCCAAGTTGATCCAACTTTGCGGTGTACTTAGATAGAATGTCAAGAAGTACTCAATAAAGGCTTCATTCTTATCCGAAGTCGCTCCCCCTCCATTCTCTCGTAATATCATAATAGAACCGTAGGTTCTCTTGATCTCTTCCCATGCATCATTGAACAGATAGGCATCCACTTTTCAATGCGCGCCACTTCCGAAGTCTTTTTCAGACTCTCCTTTTTGCTTAGAAACTTTTGAATCCACCTCTTCTTTTTTCGTTTCTTCTTCTTTTTTTCTTTTTTCGACGAGGAGCACCAGACATCAAGCAGCAGCTTTTTTTCTCCTTTTTTTCAATCATAGGCCTTCAGAGTCTTCTTGGTATCAAAAGTCTCGGTTGAGCTTCATTTTTTTTCGTGTCGCTTCATCCGATTCTTCAAAATCCATAATCGCCTTCCTCTCGAGTAGGTTTAGCTACCTTTGCTTTTTTTCTTTCTTTTTTTCGTTTCAACAAAGGTAACCGCTTTTTTCTTTTTCTCGTCCGCTTGTTCTTCTTCCGCTTTGCTTGTTCCAACCATCCTTCTATCACTCAATTTCTCGTAAATTACTTCCCGAACGGTTTGCTCGGATGTTTGAGTGAAGATAGGTTTTCACCTTCTTTGAACTTTAGTTTCTCAATTGGCTTCAATTTCTCTTAAGGAATCAACAATTTTCTTTCCTTCAGCTTCTTTTTGAGCCTTTCTCTCCAAGGTTTGTGCCAACAACTCACTTAATTTGCCACCAGGCCTTTCCAACTTTTTGGCACCATACCTTGTGAGTAGTTGAGTCGAGTCAAGCAAAGATCCATATAGTATTGCTCCTTACTCATATCATCAAGACTTCTCCCCGCTAACCGATTATGCTCATCTTCTAGCCTTATCATATAATTCTTGGCCATTGAGAACTCATCCGAAAAGAGGAGCAAACTGTTTTGAGAAGACATCATGCATCATCTTCTGTCATCTTGGTCATGAGCAGAGAGCCCATTTCCTCAACAACTGCTTTTGATCATCGATCATTCTTCTCAATCACTTTGGCTTCAAGATAGGCGATTTTTTCTCGATACATCCGCTTCATGTTGGCATTAAGTTTTGTATGTACTCCATCAATCTTTCCATCTAATGTAGTTAATTTACTTGATAGAGTTGTTTGAAGCGTATCGATGATGAACTCGTGTTCTCCATTTTTTCGATTTTGAGCAGCCCGTAACTAACTCCATCCGAGTCATCTTGTCTGTGAGAATTGTTTGCAAAGATGCTTGATGAAGAGCTTAGATTCTCAAGCTTTTGAGATCGACCGCCAAGATCTCTTCCATCCTCGCTCTATCTTCTTTAACTCATCCAGATTGGTGTGAAATCAACCATCGGAGTTTGTACAACATTTTCCAACCGAATGGGTGCTCTAATCGAGCCTCACCGCAAGATATCATAAACATCGATTTAAAGCTAGGTACTTCAAGAACCCGCATAATGTATAACAAAGGCTAAAAAGGTACCAAGAATGCTAACTTCACCGAGGTTGTCCGACATCGCTTGGTTCAAGATCGAGATTTGTCCCCATCCGACTCTCGAGTTTTCCTCTTCTTTTCAAGATCTATCCGAGGTTCCTTCTCCTTCTCGATTTTTTTTTCTCAGATCATCTCCCTTATCCTTATCTTTATTTTGATAATGGGAGCTGGAAGCATCAACTCCTTCAGTAGCTTTCTTTTCAACTAGCTTCTTTTTCACTAATTCATCAAAATCGCCAGCCTTTTCATTCTCATTTTGGTTTTTTCAAAACCCGAGAATTCAAAGGCAATTGCCTCAAAGATTCCACCACTCTTCTCCTCTCAGATGAAGCAATGTTCAGCATCTCCGGGAGTGTTTGATTCAGAATATACATTGTGGTTCTAAGCCTGAAGAACATATCCTGAAGGTTAGGATATGCATTCAGCTCAGGGTATCTGTCTAAGATGAATCGTTCCCCTTGCTTCGCCATTATTCGGGCCTCTTTCGCTTCTCCCTTCTTCAATCTTGGGCTTTCGTATGAGAGGTTCAGAGTGTATGAGTTCTAGAGCCGATGGATCTAGAAATGGTTCATTCGTAAGTCAAGATCCAAGTTCAAGAATTCCCGAGGTTCGGGATCGATCCGAGTCCGAACGTGTCTTTTCTTCAAGAGGGATCTGAGGTCCCTTAAAGATTTCCTGAGAGATTTTATCTGAGCTCAGAGAGGTTTCGAGTACCTCAGAAAAAACCTGTTCCTCAGTTTCTTGCTCCTGCACATTTGTCACTACCTGAGTAAGAACTTGAAGTGGAGATTTCAACCCTTGCAGGCCTTCAGGTTGAGTTTCTTCATTTCACCGCCTCCTTCTCAAAGAATAGATTGAAGCCTTCAAGCGCTTCCGAGGAGCCAGTGCTTTCTTTTGATTTCTCTCCTTTCTCTTTTTAATTTGCATCAGGGCTTTCCCCTAGCTTGTCCGGGCTTCTTCATCAGTTTTTCTTCAGCCAGTCTCCTCCCCGAGACTCGAGTTTTTTTTCTTTCTTTCCTCTCAAAGTCTTCTTTGTTGGTTTGAACATGATTTTTGACTTTGGAAAGGAAGTGGAATCCAAAAGATGTCCTCCTTCTTCTCAAGACATTTCTAAGATAAATGCAATCTTGGTTGCATGTAGAATCTTTCCTTTGATAACTACAGAGCCATTCACCTTCTGAATTTGTTTAGCTTGATCACTCACCACCTTGATCAAATAGTGCAACCAATTGAATGTCGTGGAAGGTGAATCTTCAATCGCCGCCATTAGCCTTAACTTAGGCGTGCTTATCTGTTCGAAACTACCAGATCTACTCATGATGCATTTGCTTACAATATCCAACAATACTCGATATTTAGGCTTCAAATGCCTCTTATTCAGAGTAGCTTCAAACTTTACTGGATGCTCAGTAATTTTATCCAAATATTCTTGTTCCCTACCCATCATGTATACCGTAGGGTCTTCACCTCTATCACTTAACTCATATATGGCATTTAGATTCTTAGGAATAATATATAATTCCCTAAAAAAATCCACATATTTTGAACCATGCTCCAAATGCGAGACTGTAATCTGAGATTCTATGCAATTCTCATCATTTAACTGCATATTAGAGATAAACTCAATTACCTCTTTCGCATATTCGACCTCTGGTTGATTCGCAACAAGGCATGTAAGCTTTGCCAAACGAATCATATGCAACGCCTCCTCCTCGTGAGTTGCATTGGACGAGCTTTCTAGAGAAACGACATATTTGTACCAAGGTTTATTGGAAATGGCGAGTTTGTCGTATACCGAAAGTGTCATTTTTGGAGAATTTCTGGTGAAGGGTTTTGAGATAGGTGAGAATTTATGGGCAATCGAGTGTTTCGAAGCAGAGTGTTTGTGAAGATGAAGGCTTTTTGGAATAGGGCTTTGAAAGAAATTTTTCCAATGGATATGGGATTTTGATTTATGGAAAATCGCGTAGATGAAGAAATCGACGGTTGAGATTAAAAACCGACTAAAACGGGTATATGAAAGGACTATTTTGCAAATACTAAGCCGCTTAATTTATCCTTTATTGGTGATTAATGAACAAAGTGCATTTAATTATCGTTTTCTCGCAGACCATTGACTTTCCTCGTGGATTTCAAAGGTCCAGCCAATTATTTCTTTAGGTGTTTTGTCATTTATTGCCAATGATTACCGAGATTCGGTTAGACAATAAATGTGTTGCATGAGTCAATACTTCTTTAGACTAATTTTTCCATCGGGTCTTTATCGAAGTTTTGACCTTGATAAAATGTCAGTATAATATTGAGTAATCGATCTTCAGGATAACTGAGTTTCCCAAGACTTAGTGTTCAAGATTTCAATTTTATCCCCGAAGTTTTTCAGTAAAAACCGAGAAAACTTCATGCATCTGAAAACCTTCAATTTTTCAGATTTGCTTTATTCACCTGGATCCAACATACCTAATTCAACTGATAGTTCCTGAAATCTTGATTCAGCCAAAGGTTTAGTCAAGATATCAGCTCTTTGTTTATCAGTATGATTTTCTCCATTCCGATATCTTTCTTCTCAACATGATCTCTGATAAAGTGATGTCTGATATCAACATGCTTACATCTGGTGTGCAATACAGGATTTTGTGTAATAGCAATTGTACTATTATTATCACAAAATATAGGTACTTCATTGGCTATAATCTTATAATCCCTCAATTGTTGTTCGAGCTAAAGAATCAGGCACAACAGCCTTCCCCGCAAACCATGTATTCAAATTTCAAGAGAAGACGGGTTGCTACTGAGGTTTGTTTCTTTGAAAACCATGATATCATTTTATTTCCAAGAAATTGACAAGTTCCTGTGGTAGACTTCCTGTCAATTCTACATCCTCCATAATCAACATCTGAATAACCAGTTAATTCAAGGTTATCATCAGCTGGATACCATAATCCTCTATTCACAATGCCTTTAAGATATTTCGTAATCTTTTTGGCGGCCTCCATGTGACTAATTTTTAGGATTAGCTTTTGGTATCTTGCACATATCCCAACAAAGAAATGTTATATCGTGCCTACTTGCTATGAGATATAGCAGTGATCCAATGATCCCTCTATAATCAGTGTGATTTACTGATTTACCTTCAGGATCAGGATCCATCTAGTAGTTATTCATAGGAATTCTAACTGTATTGCAATTATGTACACCATACTTTGTAATCAGATCTCTGGTGTATTTTGCTTGATTGATGAAAATTTCTTCCTTAGTTTGTTTCAATTCAAGTCCAAGAAAGAAATTCATCTCCCCATCATTGACATCTCAAACTTTCCTTTCATCATGGTAGAAAACTTTTCACACGGTGATGATTTGGAGATCCAAATATGATGTCATCTACATAAATCGAACAAGTAAGATGTCTTTCCCATCTTCTATCCCCGAACAGAGTCCTATCAATAGTTCCTTTGATAAAACCATGGTCAAGAAGAAACCGAGAAAGGGTATCATACCATGCTCGGTGGTGCTTGCTTAAGACCATACAAGGCTTTCCCGAGCTCAGTAAACTTGGTCATTCTCGGTTCAAAACCAGGAGGTTGTTCCACATAAACCTCTTCCTTAAGCACACCATTTAAATGCA
Organism: Stenogyne calaminthoides; assembly: GCA_037126765.1. NCBI lineage: Eukaryota > Viridiplantae > Streptophyta > Magnoliopsida > Lamiales > Lamiaceae > Stenogyne > Stenogyne calaminthoides. Next base: position 35,192,908 of record JBBCBC010000011.1, read on the forward strand.
CTTTTCACATCCATCCGATAGATCGTGAATTTCATGTGGGTAAGATATGCAAGAAACAATCTGATGGCTTCTAGTCTTTGCAACACAAAGGTTTCATCATAATCCAAGGTTTCTTCTTGGGAATAACCTTGTGCAACTAGCCTTGCCTTTGTTTCTCACAATGTTGTTGTTTTCATCTCTTATTCTTGAACACCCACTTAGTTCCAATCACATTGTGCCTCTTAGGTCTATCCACTAGCTCCCAAACTTCATTCCTTGAGAACTGATTCAAATTTCTTCTTGCATAGCAAAGAATCCAAAATGAATCTTGTAGAGCTTCTTCAATCTCGAAGAGTTCTTTTTTCAAATAGGAAGCAAAGCAGTAACAAAGCACTTTCTCCATGGAACCTTCTTGTTTTGACACCATCCGATAGATCACCCACAATCGACTTGTAGGATGACTATCCAACCATTTTTCCTGGATGTTCCCCTTCAAGAGTATCCTCAACATCGTAAATGTTAGGTTGTGTAGTTCATTAAATTCAGGAACAATAGAAAAGGAGAAAAAGAATCATCTTCCTCGTGGAAATTCCATTCGTAACATTGTCGAGACATTTGTTCCCCATTGGTTGATAGATTCAGAGTTTGCTTCACCGTGACCACATCTTCATCGGCATTACATACCGAAGTCCGAACTGTGTATGTTTAGATTGGTCACCTTCAGCCAGTGTTGGCTTTCCTTCAATTGGAGAATTTCCATCCCGAGTCTCACCATCCCGAAGTTTTTCCATCCCGAACTTCTTTTTGTTCGAGTCCGATTCACTCCATTCATAGAAAGTGACCGACTTCTTCTTTTTCGTGTCCAGAGGATGTTTTATCATTCTTTTTTCAAAGCTAAGTCCGGTGATTCTCTTGATCAGTTCTCCCGAAGTCATGTTCCCTTTTTTCCGAACACAAGTAGATTCATCAAAAACAACATGAGGTGTTTCTTCCACAATAAGAGTCCTACAGCTTGTAAACTCGAAGGCTTTTATCGACTTCGTAATATCCTAAGAATATCCCTTCATCGCCTTTTGCTATCAAAAGTTTTCAACTGATCTTTACCATTATTGTGTATGAAACACTTGCAACCAAACACACGAAAGAAAGAAACAAGAGGCTTCCTTTCATTCCACAGCTCATATGGAGTTTTTCCTTGGTTCTTGGTCAACATGGATTTGTTCTGAGAGTAGCATGCAGGTTGATAGCTTCAACCCAAAATCTCTTAGGAATATTAGCTTCAAAGAATCATTGTCCTTGCAAATTTTTTTTCGTAGTCCTATTTTTCTTTTTCAAAGAACACCATTCTCGCTTTGGGGTCCCTTGCAGCTGATGTTTCATGAGTTATTCCATTTGCTGCACAATAATCAGATATGATATGATTGACAAACTCAGTTCCTTTATCTGATCTGATTTTGACCACACTCAGATTCTTTTTCAAGATCGAGCATTTTCAAAGAGTTCGTAGTTTTGTTCGAGTCTCTTTCATCGAGTAAGAATATGACCCATGTGTATCTAGAGTAGTCATCAACTACCACAAGTGTGTATTTTTTTCGCCATTAGTGCTCACAGTGTTATTTGGACCAAAGAGATCCATATGTAACAGCTTGTAGTATTCTATCAAGAGAAACATCTACTTTGCTTTTGAAAGATGCTCTGATTTGTTTTCCTTTCTGACAAGCATCACATACATGATCTTTACTGAACACTTCATTGGGTAACCCCCTTACAAGTGCTAATCTTGCAAGTTTGTTTAGGGTTTTGAAGTTTAAGTGATTCATTCTTTTGTGCCACAACCAACTGGTATCAGTGGAACTTTTTGCAACCAAACATGTATCTTTAGGAGTTGAACTCCAATCAAAGAAGATACACATATCCTTTTCTAGTACCAACAAGAAAATTTTCGGTGAAGTATTGTCTTTTTACATAACATAAGTTCTTTGAGAACTCAACACCTGAATCCTTTGTCACAGTAATTGATCGATAGAAAGCAAGTTATGCTTTAGACCGCACACATATGAAACACCATGGATATGAACAGAGTCAACTTCAAGAGTTCCATATCCTTCGGTTTTGTCCTTTCGAATTGTCTCCAAATGTGATCTCGAGGGCTTTTTTGCTCAACATAGTCAAGTGATTAGTTACTTATATCCCGTCATATGTCTTGAACATCCACTGTCCAGATACCATACAGCAGGAGTCAATTCATTTCCACTCATCAGTGCTATATTGTTTTCATTCAGCTCAGTGCCATTTTCCTTCACCTAAAAAACATATCAGTTCTTAGGTACCCATTTGGTGTAGGGTCCTACCAAAGTTAGTTGTCAGATTTTTGGAACCCAAATCTGCCTAACAACTCTAATTACTTTAGAGTGGCTGATTTGTCTCCCATAAACATCTACATACACATTCACCACCCTAGAGCCTTGGCAAAGATCCGTGTATGAGTGCCAAATTTTAGCATGAACATGAACCTTATAGTTCTTCTTGGGTTCAGCCTTTTGTTCAAGTGCCTTAAATTTTTGTGCAAATTGGTCTCTATCTCTCACGACTGGGGGTTCAGAAACCTTTACCCTTAGACAAGTGGGGTTTAGATTGCTCAGATTGAAATTGGGGTCTTTGAGTAACCGAGGACTTGGTCTTTTCAATTGAGAATATCTCTCACGAAAGTGTTTTCTCTTCCAAAATTCCTCCGATGGTTCAAAGGCAGATCTCTTTTAGGTTGGTATTCTTAGCCCGAGGCTTTTGAAGTAATCGGGCCCGAAAATTTCCTACTAAGTGTTCGTGTTTTCTAGCCTTTTTCCCGAGGTCCGGCTTTTCTTCCCGAACCTTCGCTTTTTTCTCGATACCATAGGTCCTTTTACCTTGGTCTAAAACTCGCGCTTCTTCAAGAAGAAGATTAGATGCCACCGGGTTTAACAAAGATATCTTGGTGCTACTAGAAGCAAAGATTTAGAAGACCTTGTGAGGGTCCCCCGAATGTATCCCAATCCAAATTTTTATAGTTGCAGTGTCTTTGATAACTCAATTTCATCTATCACTTTAGATGCAGTAATGCAATAGAGCTAACTTTCTCTGCAAGACTATCCTCACATTTCTTTAGAGTTTCATGCTTCTCAAAGAGGTCATTGAACTCGATTCGATAAGTTCAATCTCTTTAGTGGATTTTCTAATTTTCCATTCAGATATCTATCACCTTCTCTTTTTCTGAGAGTTGTACTTTCAGAACATCCAGTTCATCAGTAGTTCCCATCAATTGAGAAGTGATCTCAGCATTTTTAGAGTCTTTCCACTTCAGATTCCCAACACTCATTTCCTTGTTCTTCTCTTGAGTTTCAGTGAGTAGTTCTTGTAACACAAAATAGTCCTTCATAAGATTCTCAAACTAATCCATCAGTCAAAGTTACTGTTTACAGTTGAACTTGAGAACTCATGTGCTTGTGTAGGAGGAAAAAACAGAGATAGAAGAATTTACCTCCTCCATAGCCATAAGACGTACATCATCACTATCATCGTTCGAGAAAAAATTTCATCTCGAGGAACCGAAACCTTCTTCGAATCGTTCTTCCTCTTCGCAATCATAGCTTTCTTCTTTGGAGATCTTCCCTGTCTCTCTTGGTTTGTCTCTCCTTTTTTTTCTTTAGCTTTTCAGCTTAGGATACCATATTGAAAGTGATCTTTCTTTCCGACGGCTTGAAGCATCTGTTGGTATCATCATCCCGATCACTTTCCTCCTTGGTCTTGGAGTCCTTCTTCTTGGATGAGGATCCTTCAAATTTTTTCTCGGGTCCTTCCTTTTTCTCAAACAGTATTCGTCCTCGGCCGAGTCTCTCTTGTACCGTGATTCCTGTAATATTTTTTATATTTCCCATATCCGCTATTGAGTCTTTCAAACCTCCTTGCCATCAAGATTAGCTTATCCTCCCCGCTTCATCCCGATTTTTAGCAAGTGAGTTCTCAGACTCTCTAGACTTACAGGATTTCTCTTTGGCTTTGAAAGCCACATTCTTGCTAGATGAAGGATCATCTTTGTTGTCAGATTTCTTAGTTTTCTTGTCAATCACAAAGTTATAAGCTTTCAGTTCAGAGAAAACTTGTTGATATGGCATGGAATCAATATTTTTGGTGTTTTCAATCACCACAACATGTATATCACATTTCTTAGATAATCCTCTAAGAATTTTCAGTGCCACTTCTCTCTGTGGGTATCTTTTCCCAATAGCACTCAGATCATTCATGATGCTAGTGAATCTGACCTCAAGTTTGTCAATGGTTTCACTATCTTCCATTTCAAAGCTATCAAACTTTCCAATAGCAACAGAAAGTTTATTTTCCTTAATATGATCCGTGCCTTGACACATAACAAACAAGTGTGTCCCATATTTCTTTTGCATAGTTTCACAAAGGAGAAATCATCCCCATAACACCATCATCAATAGTGCTATACAAAGTATCTTTTAGCAATGTAGTCCAAATTGACTAACTTTTCTCATCAGAGTAAGTTGATCATCGCTTTTGAAATTCATCTCTCGGGATCATTCCTCTCAAGAAGATCGGTGATTCGGGATTCACAACAAATAAATTTGAATGGTCCTTCGTAAAACCACTCTCCACATTCTTTTTTCATGTTTTGAATACGATAAGCCTCAGATTCTCAATCTCCATAGGTCATAGCTCTCAACAGAGAACATAGGAATTTTCTTAAAAGACATGATGACCGAGCCTTGTAAGATATCAGCAAACAGATCTATTCAGTAGACCACCAAAGTCTTTCAACAAAATAGACTATGGCTACCAAAGCAAGTGGTCAAAATGAACCACCGCTTTCGATACCACTTGTTAGTCCGGTGTTAACGAGTCTCACACGTATGGGGGGAGAATACACGTGTTCAATGATTTTTAAAACTTTTCTTTCATCGAGGTCGATGGGTCGTTATCCCGATGATTTTGCCTCGAGAAGCACGGATTGCCCCGAGTCAAAGTCTCATCGAGACAATGATCCCGAAGCCGCTTTTAAGCTTTCAGATTAGCCAAACTAAGCCTGAGTTTATCAGAGATCCTGAGGCACTTGGATCAGATAATTATCTTACTGAACCCTCAGTAGAGTTAGTTCAGTTTGGTAACTATCTGTTCTAGATACTCAAGTGTGCGGAATGGTTGGCCCTAAGTTTATACTGCTTTTAGCTTTTGTCAAAAAATCTTCCCTTCAATAAAACAAGTGATTAAGGTCGTGGATCAATTTGATGCAAGTTCAATTGGATTGGTTCCAACCGAATATCGATGAACTATGCTTTCAAATGAAAAACATGCAATGTATAATAATGCAAAGATGTAAAGCAAAAAAACACAGCAATTATAGTGGTTCAGAGACTCAAGCTCCTACGTCCACTCTCTCTGATCTTCAGAAAAATTCCTTAACCACTTCTTAAAGCTTCTGGCTAACTCACTGTAGCTTACTCACTTTTCTACCTTGAGTTTTCTGGCTGACTCACTGCAGCTTACTAACTCAAACACACACAAGTGTTCAGACTACTACAAGTAGCTTACTAACTTCTTCTCTAGAGTTTTCTGGCTAACTAACTGTAGCTTACTAACTCTTTACAACTCTAACTCACCAACAAAATACACACAAACTACCTTAACAAAGGGTTTGGGTTTTGGGTTGGTTTCCAACTAGGGTGATATATCCTTTACAATAAGAACTAATGCAAAGGCTAGGATATCTCTTCTAAGCTTTGGATATATCTATCACTCTAGGCTTAGAATAGTGAGCTCTCTCCAATGTGAAACACTTGGGAAATTCTAGGGTTTTTCGAGTGCTTCAATTTGCAATAATACGAATGAGCTCTTGAGTTGCTTTGAAATTTCCCGTAACCTCTCAATGTAAAGGGTCACTAGTATTTAAGGCAACTTCACCAAGGTCACTCTTTGAAAACTATCCGTTAGAAGAGATAGCTTTATGAGTTTCATCTTCTAGTGTTTGATGAACGACTATTTTTAGGGTTTGAACACTCCCTTGCATGTTTTAGGAAATATGCATTCATGTAGCCAATCACCAATTTTTGCAGTCTGGAACTTAGTACTACTGACATGATTCAGTGGTCCCTGCCGCTTTCAAAGGTCGTCAAGAAAGTACGATGTTGTCTTCCTCGATTGGTTCTTGTCTTGATGAATGTAGACAAACAAAACGGCTCTTTTGGTCAATCTCTCTGAATGAGACAACCTTAAACAACACTTAGACTTAGTTCCTTTTATCCGCATATGAATGTTTTGGGCAATATCTACTTTTTACGAATATTTTTTTTTTTCTCGGCTTTTTGTAGTCTTGAGATAGATTATATTGGTGCCTCTGAACATTCAAAGTTATAATTGAGTATTCAAAGATCTTCTTGAGTCTTCAAGAACTACTAGGTCTTCAATATCTTCGAGTCTTGATGTCTTGATGACATCTTCGAGTCTTCAATGTCTTCAAAGTGACATCTACCGAGTCTTGATGTCTTCAATGTCTTGATGTGTCTTGATGACATCGAGTCTTTAGTGTCTTCAAAGAACTTATCGAGTCTTGATGTCTTCAAGAATATAACGAGTCTTCAAAGGTGTCTTCGCCATTTTATCGAAGTCTTCAATTGTCTTCCATTACTTATCGAGTCTTGATGTCTTCAAAATCTAACCTGATCTATATCTGCTGACTATACATGGTGCAGATAACTTCCTGAACAATCTATACTGAAACCTGACTCAGTCTATCAAGATCATCATGTCATACACAGGGTTTTTTGGGATCTAATCAAAACTTCTTTATTAAATTCATCTCCCAACATGGGATAATTATTTGACTCCCCATAATAGAATGGAAATTTTTAATTCTATTAAAATTGAAAAACGGAGAGACTAAAACCAATGCGGTTTATTATTTGATTCTTACTATTTTGGATCATTTTACTGGTCAATATACCAATAAATATGAAAATACCAGAACTCTTCTTTTAAATATGAGGTGTAAAACTCTTACTGATTTTAGATGGTATAAAGATACTTTCTTGTCTCGTATTTATGAGATCCCTGATTGTAATCAGGATATTTTTGAAGAATAAATTTGTTGATGGTCTTCCTAATTTATTTGCTGAAAGAGTTAAGAAAACTCTTAGAAAGGATTCTGATTCGATCCATTATAGGTCTTATACTTTTGGTCAAATCATTAGTGTTTGTGTTCAGGAAGGAATAAATCTTTGTAATGAACTCAAATTAAAAAATCAAGTTAAAAAAGATAATCTTACAGAAAGAAAACAATTAGGTCAATTCTGTGACCAATTTGGATTAGATAATCCTAATTCTAAAAATAGTTTGTCTAAGACTAATAAAAAAGATTTCAAACATAAATCTAATTATAAAAGAAGAAAACTTAATTCTTCAAAACAAAAAGAGAAAGATTATGATAATAATAAAAGTAAAAGAAAATCTTTTAAAAAGATAAGATATGATACAATTATTTGTAAAAAAATGTAATAGGCCTGGTCATTATGCTAATCAGTGTTATGCAAAAGACAAGATTAAAAATCTTGATATTAATGAAGAGTTAAAAGAAACTCTTTTTAAAATTGTTATGAGTCCTAATATTGATACAGAATCAAAAAAGTCTTATAATAACTGTTCTTCTGTTGAATCCTCTTGGGATGATGATAATTCTGTTAAATCTGATAAAGAAAAATGCAATGAATGTGTACTTGGAAAACCTTGTCTTAATTGCATCAGTAATACTGATAATACTAATAATGTTGATAATGAGTTTTATAAACTCATGAGTCAATTTCAAGATATGAATATTAGTGTCTTAACTAATAATAATATTTTAGAATTTCTTAAACATATAAAAGATTCTAGTTTAAGAGATAAAATCATTAAACAATTTCATGATTCTTTTAAGAATGAAGACAATGTTAAAACTAGTCTTTCTAAAAAGATTGATAGTAATTATTATAATATGGGTGAGTTAGAAAGACTTCTTCGCCTAAAAAATATGAAGAATAATCCTGTAACTATAAATGATTTAGTTCATGAGATTGATAACCTCAAAACTGATGTAAAGATCCTTCAAAAATAGAATACTGATCTTTCTGTTCGTCTTTCTTTTATGGAGAAAGGTAAAGAAAAAATTGAAGATTGTGAAACCAGCTATAATACTCTTTCACAATACTTGGATATTGATGATAATTTTAATATTGAGAAGAATCATTTATCTACCATTAATATGGTTATATCACAGAAATGGTATACTAAGATTTCTCTTCTTATAAATAATTCTTATAAGAAAGATTTTATTGCTATGATTGATAGTGGTGCTGATTTAAGTGTTATACGAGCTTAGAATAATTCCTACTAAGTTTTTTAAAAAAACTACTCATTCACTTTTTCTCATGCAGTGGAGGATCTTTAAAGATTAATTATAAGCTTAAAAATGCTTATGTTTGTGTTGATGGTTGTTGTATTCCTAACGACTTTCTTATTGCTGAAGACATAACTAGTCAAATGATTATTGGTCTTCCTTTTCTATTTAAAATATATCCTCTTACTTTTGTTGGTGAAAAAGGTATTACAGGTACTTATAATGGTAAACCTATTACTTTTAAGTTTATCACTAAACCTATTCATAAGGTTCTTAATTTGATTCAAGATCAAATTAATAATAAAAACTGTCAAATCAATTTTCTTAAAGATGAGCTTAATTCTATTACTATAAGTGATAGATTAAATAATCCTAAACTACAGGATAAAATCAAATTTTTAATAAATAAATTCTCTATTGAAATTTGTAATGATTTTCCTAATGCTTTTTGGGATAGAAAGAAACATATAGTTTCTCTTCCTTATGAAGAAGATTTTAAAGAGAATAAAATTCCGACTAAATCTAGACCTTGTCAAATGAACTCTGAATACTTAGAGTTATGTAAAAAGGAAATATCTTCCTTATTACAAAAGAAGCTTATAACTCCTTCTAAATCTCCTTGGTCTTGTACTGCTTTCTATGTTAATAAATATTCTGAGCAGGAACGCGGAGTTCCTCGTTTAGTTATTAATTACAAACCTCTTAATAAGGTTTTAAAATGGAATAGACATCCTATTCCTAATAAAAAAGATCTTCTTGATAGATTAGTCAATGTTCTTATTTTCTCTAAATTTGATTTAAAATCAGGTTTTTGGCAAATTCAGATTAATCAACCTGATAGGTATAAAACTGCCTTTAATGTATCATTTGGTCATTATGAATGGACTGTTATGCCTTTTGGGCTTAAAAATGCTCCGTCTGAATTTCAACAAATTATGAATGACATTTTTAATCCTTATAGTGATTTTATTATTGTTTATATTGATGACATCCTTGTATTTTCTAAAGATATTGAAATACATTTTAAACATCTTGATATGTTTAAAAATTTGGTCATTAAAAATGGTCTTGTCATTTCAAAACCTAAAATGGTTTTATTCCAGACTAAAGTAAAATTTCTTGGTCATATTATTGATAAAGGTAATATTATTCCAATTCAAAGAAGTGTTGAATTTGGTAATAAATTCCCTGATGTTATAACTGATAAAACTCAGTTATAGATATTCTTAGGAAGCCTTAATTATGTGTCTTCTTATATTAAGAATCTTGCTGAAGATTCCGCTATCCTATATGATAGACTTAAAAAGAATTTTTCTCCTTGGAATGATGATCATACTAAGGTTGTTATCAGGATAAAAGAAAATGTTAAAAATATTCCTTGTCTTATGCTGGCTAATCTCTCTTGGGAAAAAAATGTTGAAACTAATGCCTCAGATTTGGGGTATGGAGGTATTTTAAAACAAATTAATTCTGATAATAAAAATGATTATATCATTAGATTTTATTCCGGTAAATGGAATAAAAGTCAGAAAAATTATTCTGCCACAGCTAAAGAAATTCTTGCTATAGTTAAATGTGTCCTTAAATTTCAGGATGATTTATATAATCAGAAATTTACTATTAAAACTGATTGTAGGGCTGCTACTTTTATGCTCTTCAAAGATTTTGAACATAATGTTTCTAAACAAATGTTTGCCCAATGGCAATCGCATCTTGCTTATTTTGATTTTGATATTGTTTATAAGCAATGGAAGGATAATCATCTTCCAGATTTTTTAACTCGTGAATTTATTTCTTCATGATAGAAATGAGTCATGCTGGAAGGAATCCATATTCCTCTTATAGAGGAAGAGGAGGAAGAGGCCATCCTCCGATTATACAACATGGGAAAAATCCCTTTTTAACCAGAATATTTCTGGAAGTGACTCTTCTTCAAAAGGAGACAATGTACAAAAGGAGTTTCAAGAATTCCTGAGACAAAGGGGAAAAAATTTACCAATTGAGGACAAGTCCTCAAAAGCAGAAGATGAAGAATCATATTCTTCAATTGCACAAAAAGAATACAAATTCTTTGATTCTTCTAAGAAAGAATTGATTCTTATTATTGAAGATGATGATGAGAAATTCAAAGAGTCCTCATGGATTCTTATGGAAAAGTATTTTCCAAATTCAAATTGGAATGTTGAGAATTACAAATCTAGAGGATTTTATGAGAATATTCTCATTAGTCTCGGAAGTTTTGAAATCCAGCATTTTCCTCCTAAGAGTAAAGCTATCAATTACTCTAAATTTATTATCAAAAAGATTATTTTCATCCAAGAATGGGGAATTTCACCTTTTACATAAAGAAGTATGACTAATGAAGTCACAAATACCACTTACCAGTACAATTACTGGGATTACCTTCAAAGTTTTTATAAAACGTTATTGTATCAGAATGCTAAGCATTCTCTTACTTGGTTGATTAAAATCTGAGAGAACATTGATAGGAATCAAATTCCTAACTGGCTTTTCTCATGGTGGGGAAATTTTGGGGCTTTGGCAGATATCTTGCCAGAAGAGGTTAAAAATCTCTTAAAAGAATATACTATTGTTTCTTCAGACTTAAATTCTCATAATACGAGTGGTAAAACTACTTGTATGTTCTTTGTGGATTCTGGAATCCCATGGGTTCTAAAATGGAGACCAGAGTTTGGTTATACTGAACATGGTACACCTTGTTTATGGAGAATCCATACAACACGATTTTGGAATAACTTAAATGTTATTACCCCTGGCTCCAATGAGTCACAATTACAAGAAAATATTTCACGGATTAAATCCAAAATGGAAGAATACAGAAAAATTTCTGTTGATAAGACTTCTAGTTCTCTTCCATCATTCTCTGAATACTCTAAGAAGTATTTTGGTATTTTCTCAAAAGAAAAAATTATGGATCTTTATATGGATCATATTAAGAATGATTTATTCAAAGATATTGATTTTTCTGATTCAAAATCAGATGCTTCAATGATTTCTGGATCTGATCTTCAAGATGCGCATGATCCAAATGAAGATGATCAGGAATTTTCTATTCAAGAAAGTTTTGATCTTTTGAAGAATTCTCTCAAAGGGAAATTAAAATAAGGCAAGTTTTAATGGAAGGTTCTTACCCTAATGGTTTCTTTACATCCTTTACAACGGAAGGATGAGATATTCAGCATGGAATAATTCGTTCCAGACTATACTATCTCCTGACTAATACAGGAGTCTTACATTACAACATTTGGAGAATTCCTTCTCAAATTATTATTGACCATGAGAATAATGTTATTAATGATAAGAATTATCTCAAAATTCTTAAGAAAATTATTAGAATTTTGGAAGTATGGATTCCATGGCTTGAAGCTTCACTAAGAGGAAATCAAGGAAGAAATGTTTATCCAACTCATCGTCAAGAATTGGCCAATTTCAGGGAGTCTCTTAAACTCCTAAAAAAACAAGCTTCATTATTGGCGATTTAGTGAAGATTTGAACTTAACACATTCCAGCAAGATGTGTCTATAGTATAAGACAAATCAAATTTTCGTCATTGCTTACGATAGCAGACAAAGAACTGTTCCTGAATAGTAATTACTATTCATACTTTTTACTTTTTAGCTTTTGTTGTTTTGTTTTTTCCGCACTGTTTATTTTTTATTTTGGAATTCGGGGTTTCATGTCCGGCTCTTTCATCTATAAATAGGCTTGATTTTTCATTTGAGAGATACGCTTGAGTTTAGACTCGCCCTCTCTTTTTTTCTCTCTCTACCCCTCTCTTGTGTGCAACCCTTGTAGCCTTGTAATAAATCTGTTTATAAGTTTGTTTATGGTAAAGGCTCATTAAGGTATAATTGTTGTTATTTTGTTTTTATATTTATATTTCTGATGATCGCCACCTCTATGGACGGCTAGAATACTTGTATTGAATCATGGTCTGACTTAAATATACTCTACTATCATGTGCATTTAGAATTATATTCCTATAATGATCTGTAATTTGATATATCAAAGGTAGAGTTGGTTTAACCAGTAGGTTTGAGCTTTCCAGCGATATTCATGAGTTAACTATGTGGGCTAGCCCTTGTTGCCGTAATGCCAATAAATAGGCGCAGGCGTTTTCTGGGCGTAAAAGCTTTTTTCAGGTTAACTCATGAACTATGGAATTTCTCAGTAATTTCCTATTTGTGTTTGTAAAAGATCCACAGGATACTGTTGATATAGATCTTTGCACGATCCTTGTAAAAATATGGTATCATATATATATATATATATATATATATATATATATATAAACACTCACCAATTATTTAATATATCACACCAATCAAATAATAATTGAAACTTACAAAATTGGATACCCCATGCTATTCAAATTGAAGAAAGACGTATTCATCAAATCCTCCAATTGTTCCCTTCTAATGTTTATTGTTCTGTAAAAGGTATCACTGTAACACAGTGTATGAAACATGTATCCAATAGTATTAAACATGTATCAAATGTTCTTTTCTTAGATAATATACATTTTTATAATTTTATTATATTCTTATGTTTTTACTAATTTCCTTTTATTTTATGATATAATATAATTTATGTTACATTAAAATTTTGATTTCAATTGCCGAATTTATGATCTTGCTATTTTCTCACAGGCTACATCTTCCTTCATCCATCATTTTTCTTTGCACAAATACATTATATTAAATACATACTACATAACTAATTATAATATAGAATAAGAAATGAATAAAAATATATATGCACATACAATATCATAAAGTAATTTACGTCTATATATTGAATTAATCAAACTAATTAAATAGTTCAAGTATTTAATTTAAAATTAATAATATAAATACTATTTCCAATCAAGATGTGTGTTAGTATTAACTATAATTTACAATAGATGAATGAGGTATATTAAAAAATTAAACAATTGATAATTTAGATGTAAGTTAAAATCATGAATTATTTGAAAGACCAGCAGTATTCTAAAAAAATAAATGGTTACTTAAATATTAAAATAACATAAATAACTCTTTATAGTATTCTTAAAATTTGAAATAGAGACTATATAGAGATAGTGGCATTGACACTTTAACACATTGGAGAGAGGTGTGTGTTGATTTTTGCTAGGATACGAGTTTTTGTCATATATTAATTGTTTGTGGACAAAATTTTCTGTAAAATTTGTTCACCATTTGAAATTGAATCCATACTAATACCAGGTTATTTGCTCACTGATTACATTAATATTATAAATTAGGGATAATTGCTCTTTGATACAATTTTTGAGACTCCATCATCACTGGGTACAACTGAATTTATTTATTAATATTAGATACAATTTTCATTGTGATTTACCTATTTAAACCTTTATAACCTCCTATTCATTTTTGCTATTTTTTAGAGAATTTTTTAAATTATTTAAGATTCTCCATCCCTTAAAAACAAAATATCATCCCTTTCCTCAAAAAATTATTTCAGTTATTGAGAAGTTTGGCGATTTTAATTATTGATTTTTTTTTCATCGACTATCACATCATTTTTTAGTGTGCAAAATATTTAATTTTGCACATGTGCAAAAATATTTATACTATGTGTAATTTATTTATTACATGTGAAAAAAAAAATAGTTTTGTAAGTAATTTATTTTGCACATATTTACAACATGTACGTGCAAAATAATATTGTACATATAAAGAAATTTCAACGCCAATTTTATTTTGAATAGCACAATTTAAGAGATTTATTTTATTTGTAAATATTTTTAGTATTTTTATGTGCAAACTATTTAATATTGTGTGCAAAATTTATAGTTTGCACATGTACAAAATTATTTATACTATGTGTAATTTTTTTTTTACTTGTAAATATTTAGTTTTGTGTGAAATCTTTTTTGCAAATATTCACAATACATATGTGCAAAATAATATTGCACATATAAAAAAATTTCAGCGCCAATTTTTTTTTAATAGCACAATTTAAGAGATTTATTTTATTTGTAAATTTTTTTAGTATTTTTATATTAAAGCTTAAATTTGACAATTATATTGTATCTTGTCATGTGCAATTATAAAAGGATAAGTAGGATTACTGGGCCTTGGGGATAAATAACTCGAGTATTCTTATTTATAAAATTTATATTTGAATTTCAATTCACATATATTTTTTTTAATATGATGAAATGATTAAATTTGTATCAAATTGCATACAATGATAAATGTAGGTATGAAGAAAATGGTAAATTTGCATATCTTAAAATTGTCATGAGAGAAGACGTGAGGAAAATATTATTGTTGAATAATTTTTTCATGCTAAGAGAGAAGGTTTTGGGTAGGGGCATAGTATTAGGAGTGTGAGTTTTAAAATTTGAGGAAAATATGAAAATGGACATTATTGTGTTTCTATTTTGTATTTTAGAGTGAGTCCCCCTATAAATTAATACCATAACATTTTCATACACACAAATAATATAATATTAATTTATAAGTGTAATGATATAAATTGATAAGTGTTATGATATTTGTTTCACTAGAGACCAACTCTTATTTAGAAGTGAAGAAAGACAATAAAACCTTTTTTTATATATATAAAAACTAATTCCATTAGGTTGCATTAGATGACATATTTCATTAAATTAAGCTAGTGTCATGTTTCATTATACACAATTAATATTTTTCAAGTAATATTGTTCAAGTGAAGAAGACAATCTACTTTGTGAATATATAGTTTTGTCACATTAGTTGATACATTTCAGTTAAAGTTAGCATCACATTTCATTGTACACCACCAATATCTTTCGTTGGACCAGGCTGGGGATTAGATCCGTAAACTTGATGTATTTGAGACCTGGTGTTTCTTGTTAGGCATATATAGAATAAGGACTCGAAGATGAGGGATAGAATATAAAATTGTCCCATAATTTTTCATATTTTTCAAAATAGTCCAAAAAAGTTTGATGTACGCGATGTACCACTTTCGTCTCAAGTTCGCTGAAAATGATGAAACGGTGCCGTTTTTTATCATGCATTTGAGTCGAAAATCTCCAAATTGAATGCTCCCATGTAATACGCATGACCAAAAACGACACCGATTCGTCAATTTGGGACGAAAATGGTACAACTCACGTAAAATTGGGATCGATTTCGTACATTAAATTTTTTTGGGACAATTTTAGTAAAAAAGTAAAAAGTCATGAGACTGTTTTGGATTCAATCCCGAAAGACGAGGAAAAAAAAAGGAAAAAAGAAAATTAATGAAAGAGAAGCCTTCTCTCAAACAATTTTCCAATTCCGTCCCAACCATATTCTTGACCATTTTTTTCAATGCAAAGTAGAAAAATAACACCATTTATGCATTGAAATAGCTAAACAAAAGCAATTATTTTCCCATAAAGAAACAAAAAAAGAAATCAAGATAGACCTTTTTTTTAATTATTATTTTTTCTATGTATGTGAGACTTCAAACGGTAGTCGCATTCTCGACTAACACGAGCTCCAGCGGTTCCTAACTACCTTATTATCCATCGACACGTGAAAATTGTTAGTTCAGATAACGCGCTTTTTCCCGCTGGTGGCTCTCAGGTGGTTCAAGGTCGGCACCGGAGAAGACGCATCCGTCGGCCGGAACTAAGCCACGTGATCTATTGGACTGATTTTGCATTGAATAATTTAGGTATACTACCAATTTAGCTGTGCCATTTAATAAGCATCATTTATTATTATGGGCTTCGGAATGGGCATCGTTACGAGTCTTTTCACCACGTTCTTATTAGCAAAATAAATAAATAGAATTTGAGTACGCAAATAAAATACGAGATACTGTGTGCACTATTTTTATCGTACATTATTATTATTATTATTATTATTATTATTTTTTATAATGATTAATATTTTATATGATATGCACGGTTGCATAGTGCGCTTCATATAGTGTATATAAAAAAGTTATAAATTATTGCACTAAAATTTGCTACTTGTTACATTTAAACGTGCAATTATATTTTATGAATACAGGTTGAACGTTTCAACGTAACAAGTCGCAAATTTTAATGCAATAAGTTACAAGTTTCAATAATACACTATGGAGTGCACGGTGCACCTAATACACAGGAGACCTACTATTATTTGTAAGGTGTTACGAATGATAATAATAGTGGTGTATGGTGAAAATTGTGCACATAATATTTTGCCATAATACTAGGTACACTTGAATAATAAGTGGGTCTCATATACACCATACACTTCATAATGTATTTTTGAAACACACAACTTATATTTAAGTTTATACGCGTAATCTCATGTAGCTATGTTCGTGAAATAAGTTGTATGTTCCAATATAAACGAATCATATATTTCAATGCAATAAGTTGTATATTTAAAAAATATACGATGCACCTAATACATATAAGAATTAACCTTAAACAATTGTGAGAATATATGGAGGATTGAGAAATTGAATGACGCAAATAAAATACGAGTTACGTATTAATAATTGAGTACGACTTTGGTAAAATTTGTTTATAATACGAAATATATACTATTGTAACAAATTGATATTATAATATTAAATATTATAAGTATTAATTTATAAAAATAATAACATATGCTTATAAAGCGTAATGATATTAATTTTATAGTATGAATAAATTTTTTGGGAAAGTTTGTGGTAATAATTTGGAAACTTAATGAGTAATTAATTTATATTAGAAAATGAATTTATTAATTCATTTTTTTTTACACAAAATAATACTAGTCATATTCCACGCCAAGTGTCCAGTCCACCGGACAAATTAAAGGGAGAAAGATCAGAGATCCTTATCTCCAATGATTCGTTGGGGCAAAACTTGAATATCACATCTTTTGAATATATTTTTTTTAGATGGAAAACACCAGCTCAAATATTAAGGAACGAGATCACTACGAGCATTTGTTGAAATTCAAGAGGGGATAACCCCTTAGGCTTCGTTTACATTCCGGGTTAACCCAGGACTAGGTTGGTTTAAGACTATTAGTTGAATGTAGTGTTATGTTTACATTTAAGTTTTACTTTTGTGGGTTAATCAGCTGGCCCGGGTTAACACGGGTCCCAATGTATTTGGTGGGTTTAATAAACAGCCCAATTTTGGTGTGTTTATGTACTGTTCACTTAGTTACCAAATTTATCCTCAGAGATATATTTCTCTCTCCACTTCGTCTTCTTCGGCGATTATCTTTTTTATCAGACTTCACCACTGCTCACCAAACTCTGCGAAATTTTCAGGATTGATAAAATTGTTGTATTCCTTCTTCGCTCTCTTCTTCCAAATTTCTCTGAACAATAAATTATCATTTCCTTAAATCATAATTTGGGATGGGTACCCAAAAAAATCATAATCTTTCCAAATTGATTTCTCCCAAATAAAACGTTTTTCTTCTTCTTCAATCACCTGTTGATCGGCCGATTCTTCCTTTCTACTGTGAGACGGAATTGAGTTCTTGAGGCTGCGAATCTGACAAGCGGAAAGTGGATGGTCGGCTTAATCAGTTTTTTTTTTTTTTTTTAATCATGGCTTAATCAGTTTGTGAACTTAGGCAACAAGAAAGATGAGAGAGAAGGAAATTGGAAATAAAGAGATAAAACAACTATTGTGAAAAATTCTCCGGAACAAAAAAGTGAGAGAAAGCAGAAATTGAAAACGGAAAAATATTTTATTATTATTTTTAGTAATTTGTCTCATCCAATTTTATTACCACACCATGTAAACAATTGATAGAATGGATAACCCATAACTATCTAAAAAAGCTTATTTATGTTTTGAATCCCAAGTTAACTCTGATGCCGGAAGTTAAATCAAAAGTTAATCTCCAAATATATATACATCCATATTATACACTTATACCCTAAATAGTCAAATCACTACTTTTTTCTAATTCCAACTCATTATCTCTTAATTTTCTTATCAATTTATCTCCTCTTTTTTTCTTAAATTTCATATAACATTTCACACCTAACTAATAATAACAAAATAATACATTTTAAAAAAGATTGATTTGAAAAAACTCATGAACTTAATCTCAAAAACAAACACATATTATTATTCATATTTGTTGATCCAAATATAGATCATTCAAGGGATTATATAAAAAAAACAAACGTGAATGATTACATGAGTTAAATCAAAGATTATTTTATTTTTTTATTTTTAATTAAATTTATTATTTAGTATGTTATTCTCCTAAATTTCTTACTTTAAAATTTTTTTTTATAACTTAATCTTTGAAACACCTATTATGTTGTTGAGAAATATAGATCATTCTAGGATTTATATGTGATAGAGATTATTTTAATTTTTAATTAAAGTTATTATTTAGTAATATTCACCATTTCTTATAAGATTATTTTTATAACTAACATTGATCACTAGGTTTAGTGATAGAGCATTGTCTAAAGTTCTTCCGATCCTAGGTTACCTGGTGAACTAACATTGATACCTAGATTGTCACCGACTCTTTCCCCGATCCAATTTTCCTTTTGTTTACGATGCGTTGATTGTTTGTCTATATGTCTATAAATAAAAGTTAAGGACATGTTTTTTCCATGTTGGAGAATTTTTTAAGAAGCCGATGTTTAGCCATGGCCAGCTTTATGTCGCAGTTTCGAGGGTTACCAGTGGACGTGGTTGGAGGATTATGTTGTGTAATAATAATAGCTTTGAACATAATACAACAAAGAATGTTGTATTTCAAGAAGTGTTCCGAAATGTTTAGATTTTTGGGATTATATTATGATTTTTTTTTTTTTTTATCAACATTGTTTTTATTTGAAATGGTGAATGTTACTTTTAAAAAAATAATTGTTGTTGTTTTATTTTTATTTTATTTTAAATATAATTACTGCTATATGCATGCTTATTAATTTATGTTTGATATATGGTATCTATTTTGTTTATATTAAGAGTTAGAGAATGAGAATCACTTATGCATAATAACTACCGTTTTTAAAACCAAATTGTCAAGTGGTAAACGGAAGCTCTAATTATTGGGTCTTTTGCAGTTGAAATTTCGGGACCGAATAATTATTAAAATTTATTTTAACTAATATATATATATTTTTTAGTAAAAAAAAACAAATTTCATGATTAAATTACCAATTAATATGTACAAGATTATTTATAATCTATAATTTGAAGTGATATTAAAAATAAACGAAATAAATTAATAAAATATAACAATATTAATGACTTCCGTGCAACGCACGGGTTGACAAAAAACTAGTTCATATTTAAAGCAACAGTGATAAATAATTTAATTTCAGTAAATAAGACAGAAATTGAGTTTAGTTATACAAAGTAAAAGCATAATTTCCAGTATAACCCCAACAACATGCTCATCCCACAAGTACTTAAATTCTTGGAACCTTGAGCTAGCAATGTTAGTTAAAGATTTTTCTAGTTGAAAAATCTTTGACAAATCAGAACACTCATACCGAGAAATTAATTCACTCTACACTTCACGAGCGGTTTGAAAATACCTTAAAGTCTTCTTGATTTCAGGGGAGACCGAGTTGAGAATCCACTGCAACACCCGGTCATTTACACGCACATATGCCGCATGAACCGCCCTATCACCATCAGGAGTTGGAACTGGCAGGGAACCATCCACAAGCAGAGAACCATCCGCAGACCGTTAGCCACTAATTGCCGCCATGAAATGAAATTTGCCCCATCCAGAGGCTCGAGAGCAATATACATTGATGGATTATCATTATGGTGAAGGAAGTAAGGAGAAAGCGGATTGACCGCAGGATCAAGTGAAACGTTCGGAGCATTCGTCGTCATTGAAAAGAACCAAGAACAGGAATAAATTGACCAAAGAAATGAACGAAATCGCAAAAGCGATTCAAGAATCCCCAATCTTTTCAACAAAAACTGTTGAAATAAAAAATACCCAATCGAAAACCAAACCAATCGATTCAGAATTCGAAGAAAAATGAGAAAGAGCGTAAAAATCTAATCAGATGTGGAAGCTAAGGATCGAAATGGCATTACCAGTATAAAACTGATACCATATTAACAATCTGAAGAAGATTGAGAAAAGAAGAAGAAGAATCTTATTTGAGAGCACAATAACCGTTTGAATACAAACTGATTACAATGGAAGAATGAATTGGAAAAGTGAAGTACAAACCTAATGTTGGAGCTATTTATAGAGTGGGAATACAAGAACTAAACCTAACTAACTTTCCCTCTTAGCACTTTTATTAATACATAAAAAAGAAAGTAGCAACTCTATAAGTGAAGTAGCACTTTACTCTTTAGAAATACGAAACTATTAGACAAAAACTTCATGCTATGAACTTTGTTTTTAATTCATAACATTTGACCCTACTCAGGATATAATACGTGTCAATTTTAGTGGTTTAGGAAAATGTGTTAAAAATGAGTGAAATTGGTCAAACAATCTAAGTTCATAGCATAGATCAAGTTCATGGAAGACCAACTCAAACTATTAATGCAATTGATTTAATGATCAATTAAAATGTATTTGTAAAATAACACGTGGACTAGTAATTATTATATTATATAAGTTGTCCGAGCAATTAGTGTGTGCTTTTTTTTAATTTAATATTTTTTTAATTAAAAATATTACTTTGTATTCGAAAATAAGTAAGCTGTTTCACTAATTAAAAATGATTAATTGTTCATAATTGCACCAAGTAGCTAGTGTACATCACTACAAAAAAGACGCATTTTAGAGACGGAAAATTTGAGACGGAAATTTTTCCGTTGCAAATTGCGACGGTTTTGAGACGGAAATAGTCAAACGGTCAAAATTGACCAAATTTGCGACGGTTTTTATTTTCGTCTCAAATTGCGACGGTTTTGAAATGGATTTGAGACGAAAATTTGACCAAGCTTAAAACGCCGTCGTTTTGATTCTTAATTGAGACGGAAAAAATCGTGTCAAACTTGCCGGGTCAATTTGAGATGGATTTGAGACGGAAAAAATCGTCTCAAACTTGCCGGGTCAATTTGAAACGGATTTGAGACGGTTTTTCCGTCTCAAATTTGAAATAGATTTAGAGACGGTAAAACCGTCTCAAATTTTATAAATAAAGAAAACTTTAATTTAAATTGAAAATTAATTCAAAATTTTGATGTAAGATAATTAAAAATACCAATTTAAAATAATATAACATAATTTAATTAGAATTTATAAATAATAAAATTTTAATTATAATTTTAGACTATAATTTTTAAAGGTTATATAAATAAATAAAATTAATTTAAATTGAAATATAATTTAAAATTTTGAGGTGACATAATTAGAAATACAAATTTTAAAATAATATAACATAATTTAAATAGAATTTATAAATAATAAAAAATTAATTATAATTTTAGACTATAATATTTAAAGGATATATGAAAAAAATAGTTTAAATTGGAAGATAATTTTAAATTTTGAGGTAACGTAATTAGTTATACAAATTTTAAAATAATATAACATAATTTAATTAGAATTTATAAATATTAAAAAATAATTATAATTTTAAAAGGTTTGAAATTAATCAATCAAATTACATATATGGAAAAAATTGATTCAATTTTTAAATTTTTTAAAAATTATTTAATTTGTGTACATATACAATTAATGTTGTAAAATAAACTAATGAAGTCAAGTGTCCAAGTGGTTGAGCGCCAGCCCCGATGCCCAATTGATGCGGGTTCGATCTCTCTCGGGAGCGAAATTCGCTATATATTATATGAGCTTTCACAAGGCTTATGTACAAAATGGTTTGTGGCTCGTATGGTTCGATGCCCGCTCAGGCGCTATAGTGGTGCGGGTTCGAACCCACTCAAGCCATTTTTTTTTCCAGAAATTCAGGTTTTGAGACGGAAATTTCCGTCTCAAATTTGACCCGAATTGGACTGGATCAGGGTCAATTTTCGACGGTTTGAACCGCCTCAGATTTGAGATGGAATTTCGAAAAACCATCTCTAAATTTGAGACGCCTGATTTAGGGACGGAAAAAAAATCATCGCAAAACAGTCTCAACAAGGATTTTGAGATGATTTTTTCATCTCTAAAACCGTCTCTAAAACACGTTTTTTCGTAGAGCATGTGAATTTCTGATACAACGACCAAAAGTATATTATATAGGTCTGTTTAGTTTTGTAACATTCTAAAGTGAAATGAAACATACCTAATTTTTTTATCTGATTGTCAGGATTCATTGGATAATATATATATATAGTTGAATCTTGAACAGGTATTTCAAACGAGCCCAAAGAAAATTGTACCCAATACAAATAACTTCTCTATCTATACCGAACAATTAGTAGATATGTATATATTGGTAAACTAGGGTTATTGATTCTTGTATAGTATGTTGGCCATTGTTTGACGTTTTTATCAGATAGTTCCGTATCACTTTTTTGTCTTGTATTATTAATTATATATTTATATATATATATATATATATATATATCCTATTATAATGGTTTGGCAACATGTTTAGCTAGTGTGGAAGTTAAGGGACGAATCTGCAATTATTCAAATTAAGAGCAACTGGTCTGGACTCCTGCAGTGATTAATATCCTAGCTAGAATCATTGTCACCAAAAATTGGCACCAATGATTTACATTTTTTAAAAAAGACCTATTTAATTAATTGGACAAAAAACATTCTAACATTGTTGCTTTTTGTGAACATATAACTTACATGCAAAATATAAAAGTTTAGAATAATAGAATTAATTAAATTTAGAAATTAAATACTTAATGGTTGCAGCTTTCTATGAGATTTTAATTATATTCTCTACGAAAATTTTGTGGAGCTCATATGTCCGCAGGTGGGCACAAACTTATATGTCCACCGCTTATGTGGCGCGCCACTTATGCAAGGTCTCCACTATTATTTAATTAGTTTCTTTAATTAATTCAATCTTCACATCTCTATATATTCTATATTTTATCCCATTTCATTAATTAAATCAACACTACAAAAAAATGTTGATTTAACGAGGGAGATTAAAGAGGGGAAGAGAACCGTCGTGAATTAACGAGGGGTTTATCGAGGGAAAGCCTTAACGAGGGTTTCAACGTGGGAAAAGTGCACACGCAAAATTCTCGAGGGCTTTATCCCTCGCCAAACCTGGACCGATGTTTAATGAGGGCGGACCCACCCTCGCCAAACCTATGTTGACCACTTCCCAAGGGCCTGACCCTCTCGGCAAATTCAAAGAGCGATTTTACAAGGGCTCTAACCCTCGTCAATTTGAAATGTGGTCAGACCTGCAGAGGTAGTGCAGAGGACCTCGAAAATGGGAATTGGTGAGGGACCTCCTACTCGTTAATGCCCTCGCCAAACAACATATATGATATATGTTGGGGTTATACGTGAAAGTATACTTTTATTTGTTAGTGTTAGTGTCCTAGAGACAATCCTTTGTAAGGACATAATGCTAAGATAATATTCAGTATTGGTTTAATATTATTGTTTGTTTAATATTAAATGTATAGAATTACACTTGTTTGAATATTATGTTTCATTGTTTGCATTTGTTCTTACCTGTGTTCCCATGAGTCGTTGTTGTCATTGAGGTTGTGAGAACTCAGATGACTTAAGCATGATTCTCAAATGGCCCCGATCAAGGATCATAAAAAATGGGATATTGATGATGCAATTGAGATTGGTGTGCGATCTGCATTATACTCTTAGAGAGTATAGTAAGATCTTACTTACTACGAGATACTAGGTATCTCATGATGGATGCAAAGATACCTTAGAGGGTATTAGTATACCCATCCGACAATCCGTTTGATATAGTTCCACTGTATGTGTCTACGGGTGTCTCGGTTAGTGGGAGCGATGCGATACTCATTTGACTTGAGGTCAATACGCACGACACGTATGGAGTGATGGACTTTGACCATGATCGATGCTTGCACCCTTCCATGGGTAGATATGGCTTGGATTGGATTCATCACGAAATGCATGTGCATGGTAGTTGAGCCAAGAACAAGATTCATTCCTCAAAGTGGATTTAGAGAGAATACTCATCTTCTCATCATAATTGGATCTAAGTCATCAGCCGATGCACGTCAACTAAGACTTTGTTGCTAAGTGTGACATACATGATCAATTAGTGATTAGAGATAATATGATTAAGTTATTTGAATAGACACTTCATCATGTTCAAGACTAATCGAGTATTCGTGAACGAAAGAAAGATATCGCAATAGCCCATGTTCCAGTTACAGATAGTTGCAATTTTCTTGCAACGTACCTCATATATTGAGAATGTCTGATTTATTGTCTGGTTCAATTAAGACCATTAGTTTGACTAATCGCTCGATATATGAGGGCTTATGGGTCAGACAACAAGTAATTTTCTTTTACGGATTATAGTTGGTTGATTAAATGTTAAATTGAATTTAATATTTAATTTATGGAGAATTAATTAATAATATATTAATTTAGAATTAATTATTATTACTGTTTAATTAAATTAGATTTAATTAAATAGGAATCCCAAATAATACATGAAATATTATTGTAGGAAAATATATTTAGGGAAATCATATCTTGGAGATATGATTTGCAAGATTAGGAAATAATCTTCCTAACAAAGATTGTTTAATCTTTAAGCTGGGATTCTCCTATATATATGACATTCTAGGGATTCATTAAACTACAAGAAAACCCAGTTTCTCCATAAAATCTCAAGTTAGAATTTTCCTAGCAAATTCATCTCGGGATTCAACGCTGGCAAATCTATGCGAATCTAAGCAAGGGGATTACGTAGATACCATATTTGAGAAATCTGCGTACGATTTACTGTAAGATTTCTCTTTATGTTTATATGTATTCAATTATGCAATTACGTGTTCGTTGTTGGTGAACTGTTTATTTTCGTTGCGCATGTATTACGTGTTTACGTGCCTCTATATTCCAACAGTGGTATCAGAGCTTCAGGCTCTTTATTTAATTGCTTGATTGAATTAAATGATGTTTACAAAAGAATTTTTATTTTTATTAAACATGCGGTACGGCCAAACTAGGTTTGACCACATCATAAATTGTTTTTGATTGTTGTTGGGCGTGTGAATATGTTGAGTGATATAACAGGTGGTTTTATTTGATAAAACCACCCACTTATTTCGTCACTCTTCGTCTTCCTCGTGATATGGTTTTTGAAACCCTAAACGCGTCCCTCATGCTGAGGTGCTGCCCGGCTCACGATGGAGACCTGTGGCGCGTCACTAGGCGACGACAACGTGGACCCGCTTGCAAAGCGTGACAGTGGCGCATCCCGTTTGCCGTCTGTCCGTCTTGTTCTGCTAATCGATTCACCATCGCTGCTTAATCCCTGACCCTGGTTCGATTCGTGAGACGATCGATGGGTCACCATCATTGTGCTCGTTGTGTCGTCCTCTCCTTCTCAGATGAAGCGGCTTGTGTCGTTCTCTCCTTCTCAGATGAAGCGGCGATGGTGTTCGATTTCTCAATTAAACCGCTTGGAGCGACTAAATCGATCGCGTGAGCCGAGCGGCGGCGACGATGCACCAGCGCGCCTAGGGTGGCAATGTGAAATCGTCCGCGCTCAAGACTCGGCGATGGCGAGCCGTTGCTTCTGGTTTCACGTTCGATTGCGGAAATGGGTCGACTTGTTTGGCGTCGCCTATGGCGGTGCTTGACTCAGTCTCGCCTCATTCCCATTCCTGATGCTCACTTGTTTCTCCCTGATATCTTTTGACCCTATTTGGAAGTATTCTTGTTTGTTCTTTGAATGATGAATCTGGAAACTGATTTTGGGGTTTTAGAAATTTGGGTTGCTCGAATTTTTCAGATTGGATCTGATTTGGATGGGTGATGATGTGGGAGGGCTGTTTTGCAAATTTGATTTGAGACAGGCCCTCCGGTGCAATTTGGGAATTGCACATGAGCCCCTGGCAATAAAACAATTTAAGATTTGATTTAAAAATTAATAAAGTTTATTTTTAAAATTAAATCGTGGTTAGACCAAATAATTAATTGGATTAATTATTGAAGTTTAATAATCTTAAAATTGATTTTAAAATCGGATTTTAAAATTTGGTTTCAAAAGGATTATTAAATCCCATTTGGTTAATTATTTATTTAATAAACTTGTTAATGCATTTAAAGCCCGCATTATAACTGTTTGGGTAGGTAGAGCCCAATACTTGTCGGACCGTATTATATGTTTGGGTAGACGGCACCCTATATATGTTAATCCGTTTAAGTTATATTTGGGTAGGCGGCGCCCAATAATTGCTCAAATGTGACGTAGATAACATGTTGGATCTCAATTAAGCAGTTAATACCCCGCCTTTAAACGATCCTCACTAAAATATGGGTTTCTCATTAATTTGATAAGATGTCTTCCATCAAAATTCAAAGTAAATCGGAGATTTCGTTCCAATGGGTATTTAAAACCAAAGTTTTTTGCTCGGATCTACATCTAATGAGACTTTTATAGGGACACATAGTGTCGCCGCTTGATGGTTGTAAACCAACTTGACATTGTTTCACTAGCCAAAGCAGGGAAGCGAAAGTTAAGGGACATCCGATTGAGCTAGGCTCAATCAACTAGGAATTGCAATTTTTGCAATTGGTTTAGAGACCTACCAGTTTTATTATTACGATAATCAGCCAAAGCAGATATTGTAATAATAAGAATGTGGATCCTAGTCCATTATAATTTATATTAGATATAAATTCGTACTCTTCCGATGAGGTCGTTGAGTATGTGAAAATAATGGAGACAAAATAAATTTAAAAGGCCATGTTTATTTTGATTGTTGAATATTGATCATAGGAATTATGTGTTTTAATTTCCGTTTTATTTTATTTCTCTAGGCTTGTTGAAATGAATAACTTATCACTGAGAAGCGTTTTGGAAATGAACAAATTGGTTGGGCCAAACCTTCTCGACTGGCACCGAAACGTGCATTTGGTGCTCAGGCAAGAAAAGATTGAGTACGTGTTGGACACGCCAATCCCTGCTACCCATGAGGCTGGTGCCAAAGAGGCTGAAGCGTTTGACGCTGTAGCTCAGAAGAAGCACCAAGAGAATACTTCCCAGGCTCAGTGTGTTATGTTGTTCGGCATGACTCCCAAGTTGCAAAGGCAGCATGAGAAGATGCTCCCCTTCAAGATGCTCAAGTATCTGAAGGATCTCTTTGATTCTGAATCTAGTTCTGAGATTTATGAAGTGATGAGAGATCTGTTCAGATGACGGCTAGCTGAAGGAGGGAAGGTCTCCCCTTATGTATTGAAGATGATTAGGCTAATCGAGAAACTTTGTCGTTTGGGCATTGAGCTCAAAACTAATGTTGTTGTTTATGTCATCCTTCAGTCGCTTCCTGATTCATATTCGAGTTACGTAGTGAACTTTAATATGATTAAGACGGAATCGACCATGCCTGAGCTTCATAACATGCTCAAGACTTTTGAGTCTTCCACTGCTAAGGAAAAGCTCGTGCTCATGATGAGTGTTTCTACTTCTTCTGCTCCGAAAGGAAAGAAGAAGCGAAGAGGCAAGGCTAAGAAGGGCTCCAAGCCTAATTTCCTCAAGCCCAAGGGTGGAATTCAAAAGAAGGAGAGGGTGGACAAGGATGTGTGCCCCCACTGCAAGTAGAAGGAGCATTGGAAGAAGGACTACAAGGTTCTAGCAGCTGAAAAGAAGACGCAAGGTGTCTCAGCCATTAGAACATGTATGTTTGTTATTGAGATAAACATGTCCACAAATGATACTAACTGTTGGGTATTGGATACCGATTGTGGCTCACACATTTGTACTAATGTGCAAGGTCTCAAGGATAGCAGAGCAGTTAGGCCGGGTGAAGTCGCCTTACACGTTGGGAATGGAGCAAGAGGTTCTGTTGAACGTGTTAGCGTTTACGTTTTAGATTTACCCTCTGGTTTTAGACTTGAACTGAATAATTGTTATTTTATTCCATCTATTACTCGCAACATTTTTTCTATTCCCATGTTAGACATTGAAGGGTTTTCCTTCCATTTTGCAAATAATAACTCTTATTTTTCGCTTAATGGTGGTGTGTATGGAAATGCTCCTTATCGAATGGTTTATACTTATTGCATTGTGGATATAATGTTCTTAATATACATAATAAAAGACTCAAACTTAGTAATCATGAAAATCCGACTTACTTATGGCATTGTAGGCTTGGTCATGCAAATGAGAATAGAATTGCAAGGTTAAGAAAGTTAGACTACTTAACCCCATTCGACTTTGAGTCTTATGGAAATTGTGAATCTTGTCTCAAGGGCAAAATGACCAACAAACCCTTTTCTGGGAAAGGGGTTCTTGCCAAAGAAGTTCTAGAGTTGATCCACAGTGATGTCAGTGGACCATTGCCCACTCTAGCTAGGGGTCACTTTGGCTACTTCATCAATTTTACTGATGATTTCTCAAGAAACGGGTATGTGTATCTTATGAAACACAAATTCGAGTCTTTTGAGAAATTCAAAAAGTATAAAGCTAAAGTAGATAAGCAACTTGGTAAGAGTATCAAGACTCTTCGATCGGATCGAGGAGGTGAATACCTTAGTCATGAATTCACTGATTACTTAAAGTTACATGGAATCCAATCACAATGGACTCCTCCTGGAACACCTCAAATGAACGGTGTGTCCGAAAGGAGAAACCGAACCTTGTTAGACATGGTGAGGTCTATGATGAGCTTCTCCTCTCTTCCGACATTCTTATGGGGATATGCATTACTAACCTCAATCTACATTCTGAATAGGATTCCATCTAAATCAGTTGAGCATACAACATATGAACTATGGTGTGGTAAGAAGCCAAAGTTTACACATATCAAAACATGGGGTTGCCCCGTGATTGTGAAAAAGATGCTTACCGACAAGTTGGAATCCAAAGGTAAAAAGGGTTATTTTGTGGGATATCCTAAGAAAACTAAAGGATATTACTTCTATCTACTTGAGAAACAAACAATGATTGTTTCTAGGCAGGCCAGGTTCCTCGAAGAAGACTTTGTCTTTAAGGAACAAGGTCGTAAGATGATAGAACTTGAAGAAATTCAAGAACCACGGGATAACCAAGAGACTGATAACATGTCTACTGGTGTCTCGATTAGTGGGAGCGATGCGATACTCCTTTGACTTGAGGTTAATATGCACGACATGTGTGGAGTTATGAACTTGAACCATGACCGACGCTTGCACCCTTTCATGGGTAGATATGGCTTGGATTGGGTTCATCACGAAATGCATGTGCGTGGTAGTTGAGCCAAGAATATGATTCATTCCTCAAAGTGGATTTAGAGAGAATACTCATTTTCCCATCATAATTGGATCTAAGTCATCGGCAGATGCACATCAACTTAGACTTTGTGGTTAAGTGTGACATACATGATCAATTAGTGATTATAGATAATATGATTAAGTTATTTGAATAGACACTTCATCATGTTCAAGACTAATCGAGTATTCATGAATGAAGGGAAGATGTCACAATAGTCCATGTTTCAGTTACAGGTAGTTGCACTTTTCTCGCAACGTACCTCATATATTGAGAATGTCTGATTTATTGTCTATGGTTCAATTAAGACCGTTAGTTTGACTAATCACTCGATATATGAGGGTCTATGGGTCAAACAACATGTAATTCCCTTTTACAGATTATAGTTGGTTGATTAAATATTAAATTGGATTTAATATTTAATTTATGGAGAATTAATTAATAATATATTAATTTAGAATTAATTATTATTACTGTTTAATTAAATTAGATTTAATTAAATAGGAATCCCAAATAATATATGGAATATAATTGTAGGAAAATATATTTAGGAAATCATATCTTGGAGATATGATTTGCAAGATTAGGATATAATCTTCCTAACAAAGATTGCTTAATCTTTAAGCTGGGCTTCTCCTATATATATGACATTCTAGGGATTCATTAAACTACAAGAAAACCTAGTTTCTCCATAAAATCTCAAGTTAGAATTTTCCTAGCAAATTCATCTCGGGATTCAACGCTGACAAATCTGTGCGAATACGTGGATACCATAGTTGAGAAATCTACGTACGATTCACTGTAAGATTTCTCTTTATGTTTATATGTATTCAATTATGCAATTATGTATTCGTTGTTGTTGAACGACTTACTTCCGCTGCTCATGTATTACGTGTTTACGTGCCTCTATATTCCAACATTATTTTGTATAACAGACTAATGTACTCTTATTTACTGAATATAAATCTTTTATCGTTGTTGCTTTAAACATGAATGAATGTTATTTATTTATTGCAAACCGTTCAATATTAGTACATATTGCATTGTAGGTAATGTGGTGAAACCCGATCACAGAAGATCACATTAACAGTTCCTTGTAAATAAGAACATCTTCACAACCTAGGTGGAATTGAGCACTCCATTGGTAGAGGTTGATGCGCAAAAGCTCAGATTTGTCTATCTTGACCAAGAGATTGCACTAGTGCATTGTGATGCGCTGAAGCAGACCTACAAAGAGGATAAATTCTTCTGTATTGACTTATGGGATGAAGAATTAGACCTCAGTGGTTGTTGATTTCTTAATCTCTGTCACTTAAATAGGATTGTGTGATTAATATTTATTGCTTTGATCAATGTTGGGTTTAGAATCAGAGAGTGATTCTATACTTTGTATTTTGGGCAATATTATTAATTACATGACAATTGCTAATATTTAATACAGAGAAATGTGTGCAAGGAAAGTCTTGTTTGATTTGTCCCCTTGGTGGGCTCAGGAGTTTTATCATACAAATCTTGCAAGTGGATTAAGTTCCGGTATGGATAATAATTTTGAGTTGTCTTTACTCCAAGGAATAATATATTAATTAATATAAAGTTTTTCAGTGGCTTAATTAATTAATGGACTAAATAATCTTAAACACGGGAAATAATAACCGGGAGCCATATTATCGTAATATGGATTAAGATGGATAGTGCAATATTAATTTTATAGTGGAGTGTATTATCTTATATTTAGTTTAAATTTTCTTTTATACATTAATAAATTAATTATTATATATACATGTGTGTGATATACGTGTATATCAGTATATGTATATAATATATATAGCAAACTAATATTTAGTATAATATATAATATTTTAGAAATATATATCATATTTTTTGGAATATTAACTAAATTTAATTATATCATGTGTATATATATATATATATATATATGTGTGTGTGTGTGTGTGTGTGTAAATGTGTTGGGAAATTTAGAGTTTTGATGAAAGTTCTAAAACACATGTAATAAGACCAGTCAGACCTGTTAGCTGACTGATGTTTTTAATACCAGTTATAAGATGACCAGTTGATAATTATTATATAGAACAACTGATGTACATATTGAGGGGAACCTCAATATGTATAGGTCAGATCTAAAGATCAGAAGAACAAAAGATCAGCTGAAGTCCGACAGGCTAGAGGGCAAGGGAAGGACAGAAGATCAGACGATCTGATAAAGTCAGATAATCAGGTGAAGTCATGAAACACAAATTCAGAAGACCTGAAGATCAAATAACTACCAAAAGATCAGACCAGAAGATCTACATCAGCCGAGTCTGCTAGTTGAGCTAAGACAACTGGCACCAAAAGACTCTATCAGGTAGATTGATCAGTTGTAACTGATCAGGTCAGCTCACACCAGGTGGTAACTGATGTTTAACCAAATCATATGTTGTTGATCTGAACAAGAAGAATGTCAACTTTAGTTGGTAGAACAAACACTGAAAAGTATTTTTATTAACCAATAAGAACAAGACACGTATGAACGGAGCCTACAATACGGAATTTGGTGCGGCTTGGTCAAACGGCTATAAAAAATGACATACACGCTTTCGGTCATGCTGTACCTAGAAGCACGTCACATCAAATCCTACATATCTACCAAATATAGCCAAAAATTCAAATTTCTCTCCAACGGCTCTTTGATTTCGAGGTCTATAAATATGGGATTACTCTTCAAAGTGAAGACATGGAAATTATCAAGAAGCTCATACTATAGCCAAATTTCCGCACGAAGAACACAACCTTGAAGATTATTTTTCTAAGTGTTCATCCCATAGTTCTTAGCACAAAAATCTTATCCTCTAACTGTTAGACTACTTAAATACTAGGAAAGATTTCAAAGTTGGAACAAACAACAAATCTTACCCAAAACCCAAAGTTAGGTTAAGTTTGTTTAGCAAGATTTCAGACTAGGGTTTCTAGTTCTGATTTCTGGGATCGGTTGAGTGAAAGCTCTATAAATATCTGTTGGTGTAATGTGTTGGACTAACATAATAATCTAAGTCCAGTTGGTTAAGTAGGTGCCCCTTGTGATAGGGAAGAGTGGACGTAGGACTGGTTGTCCGAACCACTATAAATCTTGTGTGCATTTACCTGTTTGATTAATTGCTTTACACTATTGCACACAACTTGATTAAATGCATACATATTTCGAAAGTTAGGATCACCAAAGCACCAAGTTATCGATCCGATCGATTGACTCCATAGTCATCTGATTGAAAACATCTTCGGAATATGATTTGTTATAAACTGTTTTTTCACACGGGTATAAACTAGCTTCCGCACAATCAGTTAAACTGATAGATATCGAATCGACCGCCCTCAAAGCGATCAAGAAGTTGATATCGATCCAATCGATTCACTGCAGACTCGATCGGGCAAACTACAATCACACCGACCAAGACGAAAAAGTTTTCAAAAGTCTATTCACCCCCTCTAGACTTCTGCCCTCACGCAAACCCGTTCGGGACCTACAAGTGGTATCAGAGCAGTGGTTCTACGGACCACTGGCTTTGAATATCATCGGTTCTTGAGGAAGAACCTTTGTGGTCACTTGAACTGATCTTGGAAAACCTTTTCAAATCTCATATGTTTTCAAACACACGATCAGCATGGATAATACTTCGGGTATGCATCATGATTTGCCTAAATTTTCCATTTATGAGTATGCAGACTAGACGATATACATGAGCAACCATCTGGGATCAATAAGCAGCAGGATGATGGAAGTTCTTGAACGAGGACCCATCATCATCTATCATGACAACCCAGCTGTTGGAGGTGATCCAAATTTTGCAGTTGGAAGTCTTGTCGAAAAGAGTCCATACGATGGATCTTTGAAGAGAGAAAAGTACACACACTGGATACGATAGCGATCCACATAATCATGAAGACCATGGACAAGATAACCGAGAGAAAAGATAAAGTATCTCAAGACAATGACCAAAACAGATGTGGGATACGCTTTATTTGAAAAATGTGTGTAGGAAATGATCTAATTAAAGATAGCGATCAAAAGTTTGAACTGGTGAAATTTGAGAAACTTAAGATGTTACCAAATAAAACCATCAATGAGCTCGATGGAAGAATCACCATGTCAGTTGACAAGCTTCGGGAACTTGGACGAGAGATGTCAGATAAAGATATAAATTACAAGATCTTGAGATCTCTGACTAAGAAGTGGGATATGAAAGTCACTGTAATAAAGGATTATCAAGATATTGCCAAGATGAAGCCAAGCAACCTGTTCCTAAGTCTTAAAGCCCATGAGTTCGATCTGATCGAAAGAGGGCAAGAAGAAGAAGGCGAGTCTTTCTTTGAAGCCACACCGCCACGCCAAAATCGGGCCAGATTCAAAGTCGCCAAAGAAGAACTCAAATTCCATTGAACCGGTTTGAAATATTATAAGCCAAACCGAATGCATTGCTTTTGCTAACGTAAAACTTGAAAAATCTAACATTCAACTTGGCAAGTATCGTAGATTCTACAGGGATTATCAAAACAGCAGAGGAAGAGATAGGAGGCCAGCTGACAGATCTCCAGAAAGGACCAGATCTGATGACCGAAGAGATGATCACAGAAAGGATCGCAGAGAAGATAAGGAAAGAGATGATCGGTCTGATGAAAGAAGAGACAACAGATCTGAGAGAAGAAATTTCGATTATAATCGGGACAGTGAGTCACCCCGGCAGATTCGTCGAGATGTAATGACTCACCTGACAGAAGAAGTTCCGTGGATCGTGGAGCATGTTTCAACTGTGAGAAACCAGGTCATTACAGCGCAGATTGCCCGGACCTGACTCCAAAAGAAAGAGAAGACAAGCGGAACAGACGAGAACAAAGATACAGAGACAGAAAAGCCATGGTTGCTGATACATCTGAGATCGATGATTCTTATCTGCCTTCTGAGGATTCTGGCTACTCATCAGTAGAGGACTTTTGTCTGATAAGCAACGCTGATGATTTCTATCACTACGATGATCTGATGTTCTCATCTGATGAAGACATCTGTCTCATGGCTAAGGAGGAAGACCAATCTGAGGTAACCTCTAAACCTTCTGTTCTTTCAGTTTCCACATCAGCTATGATTAGCACACCTGCTGGAGAGATTGACTTGCAGCTCTATTCTGAGCAATTGCTTGATGATCTCTCTAACGCAGTAGACACTTATACGATAGTGGAAGCCGAAAACGATAAGCTAAGGATTGAAAATACTCAGCTTGTTAAGGAAAATGTTATCAGTAAAGCAGCTGAACTAAAATCAGCTGAAGCTGCTCAGAAGATAACTAAAGAACTGAAAGTTCTGAAAGTTAATTCTTCTGATCAGGAGAAGCAGATTAAGGAACAACTAGCTGTCAATAAACAACAAGCTGATGATTTAAAATCCTACAAGCCAAGTTTGATGATCTCTTCCGACTACATGAGAGTCTGAAATTAACTGAGGATAGTTTACGTTATAAGAAAATACAGGTTTTCATGAAATCTTCGAAAACCGTTCAGGATATGAACAACTATTTTCGAACGACAATTAATAAGAAGGGAATTGGGTATGAAAACCCTTCTACATCCTCAAAAGCCCCGTCTGATTCACTTCAAAAAGGTGTAATCAAACGAGTTTCTAGTAAAGATACAAATAAAGCTAAATATGTATCTGATAAGGGAAAGAGACCTACTGAACAAGTAAGGCAAGTGCACAATCAGAAAGGGAACAAAAATGGACCCCAACTGATTAAGCATCAGTCGAGGAATCAACAGAAGAACCCAGTTGTTCTGAAGAGACCTCAACCTGATCAGCAGATTTGGTATCAGAAAAGACAACCTGTCAAAGGGAAATCTAATCTGAAATCTAATTAGGGTCAGCTGCCTAACAAGCAAGCTAAAGGTAAACTGCTAAGACCATTTATGCCAAAAAGATATGAATCTTTTAATGGTAGCAGTCTTACCTTTCCTTACAATCAGAAACCTAGGGCTGCTGCACCTGAGCCCCACTGGGTTAAAAGAAGACAAACTGTTGGTCCCGGTGCAAACGAGTCTTACACGTGTATGGGGGGGAATACACGTGTTCAAGGTTTTTAAAACTTTTTCTTACTGAGGTCAGCTTGGGTCAGATAATCCTGAAGATTAGGTTCTGAGAAACACAGATCGCTCTGAGTCAAAGTCTACTGAGACAGTGATCCTGAGCTGCTTTCAGATACCTCAGATAATCCCAACTGAGTCCTGAGTGTCAGAGATCCTGAGTTGCTTGGATCAGATAACTAACTTACTGAACTCTCGGAAGAGTAAGTTCAGTTTGGTAACTATCTATTCTAGCTACTCAGTCGTGCGGAATGGTTGGCCCTTAGTTTATACTCGTTTTAAGCTTTGCTGAAAAACCTTCCCTTTATGAAATAGTGATTAAGCTGTGATTCAATTTACATGCAACTTCAGTGGATTGATTCCAACTGAATATCAGTGAAAAGTATGCTTTCAAAATCAAGTCAATGCAACAGTTAAGCACAGATAAGGAAAGCAATAAAGAACACAGCAATTATAGTGGTTCAGAGACTCAAGCTCCTACGTCCACTCTCTCTGATCCTCAGAGAAATTCACTAATCACTTCTGAGCTTTCTGACTACCTCGCGTAGTTTACTTACTCAACTCGGCCCTGAGCTTTCTGACTACTCCATGTAGTTTACTTACTCAACCCGACCTTGAGCTTTCTGACTACCTCCGTAGTTTACTTACTCAACACAAACAAGCTTTCAGACTACCCCTGTAGCTTACTAACTTCTCCTCTAGAGTTTTCTGACTACTCCGCGTAGTTTACTAACTCTTTACAACTCTTCTCACCAACAAACACACTCCAACTACCTTCTCAAGGGTTTGGGGTTTCTCGGTTGGTTTCCAACTAGGATGAGATATCCTTTACAATAAAGCACAATGCAAAGGTTTAGGATATCTCGACTAAGCTTTGGATAATTCTTATCAAGCTAGGCTTAGTATAGTGAGCTCTCTTCAATATAGAAGTACTTGGGAAATTCTAGGTTTTTTGAGTGCTTTAACTTTTGCAAGAATAAGTTTGAGCTCTTGGGTTGCGTATAAATTTCCCGTAACCTTACAATGTAGAGGGTCACCAGTATTTATAGGCATACACCAAGGTCACATTTGAAAACTATGCGTTGGAGAGATAGCTTCGTGAGTTTCCTCTTATGGTGTGTGAGGAACGGCTATATTTAGGGTTTGAACCTCCCTAACACGTTTTAGGCAATAGCCTTTCATGTTGTCGGTCTTCACTTTTTGCAGTCTGGAACTTTTGTACATCTGACATCTTTTTCAGCGGCCTGTCACTGTAAGTGTCAGTATGATACAGTGTTGTCTTCCTCTTTTTGACTTTTGTCTCCAGTTAAAGGTAGACACCTTCAACGGATTTTTTGGTTACAAACTCTTAGTTTGATATAACCTTAACAACACTTCTGACTTAGTTCCTTTTGTTTGCATTTGAATGTCTTGGCAAATATCTATTTCTCTAAGGAATCGCGATCTTCTCAGTATTGCATCATTCAGATAGATATATTCAGTGCCTCGGAACATTCAGGTTTATACTGAGCATTCAGTACATTACTGAGTCTTCAGTAATTATTGTGCCTTCAGTATTCTTGATCTTCAGTCTTCAGTCTTCAGTCTTGCGTCTTCAGAGTCTTCTGAGTCTTCAGGGTCTTCTGAGTCTTCAGAATCTTCTGAGTCATACTGACTGATACTGAATCTTCATGCTGAGTCTTCAGTTACTCAGTATCCTACTGAGTCTTCAGTATCTCAGTTTCACACTGAGTCTTCAGATAACTTCAGTTTCATACTGAAACTTCAGTTTCTTCAGAAACATACTGAGTTCTTCAGAGTCTTCAGAACCTATCCTGAACTATATCTGCTGACTATACATTTTGCAGATAACATCCTGAATACTTCTAAAACTGAATCCTGACTCAACTATTAAGATCATTCTGAACATGTCATACTCAGGGATTTTGGGATCTAATCAAAATCATATATCTTTTATTAAATTCATCTCCCAACGCAAACAACAAAGAAAAATCCCAAGTCTTCTGATTCACTCAAGGCTCGCACAAATAATCATACTGATCAGAATTCATATGAAGAGATGTATGATTATGTAGATGTTTATGGGAGACAAATCAGACCTTCTGATCTATCTGATTACAATAGAAGTGCCCTGTTTGTATGGATCCCTAAAACCAACTCTAACCCCTCAGGACCCAATCCAAAAGGGGTACCTAAAGCCTGATTTGATTGCAGGTTCGCGTGGGTTAGGCCAACAAAGGAGGTGTACAAGCAACTATCTGGTACATCGATAGTGGATGCTCAAGGCATATGACTGGAAGCAAACATCTCCTTAGCTCTTACACAGAACAAGAAGGCCCACGTGTACATTTTGGTGATGATAACTTTGGTTTTACTAGAGGATTTGGAACCTTAGAGAATGATGATGTACAGGTTACTGGAGTCTCGTATGTCGAAGGTTTAAAGCATAACCTGTTATCAGTTTCACAATTCTACGATAACGGATTCAGTGTTGAGTTCTCGACTGATCAGTGTACTATCAAGAATCGAGCTACTCAGTATATCTTGTTAACTGGTTCAAGGAAAGGTACGATTTATACAGCAGATTGGAACAATTGTCCAAGAAATGCATGCCTGATTGTTAAGAGTTCCAAAAGTAGCAGTTGGCTCTGGCACAAAAGAATGAGTCATCTGAACTTTAAAACTCTTAACAAGATAGCAAGGATGTCTTTGGTTGAGGGACTTCCGAATGAGGTATTCTCTAAGGATCAGACATGTGTCGCATGTCAGAAGGGAAAACAAGTTAAAACCTCATTCAAGGGAATCCCTGGACCAGCATCCAGCAGAGTATTGCAACTGCTCCATATGGACTTATTTGGACCAGTTACACCAGTCAGTCTTAGCGGACGCAAATATACTCTGGTAATCGTGGATGATTATTCCAAGTTTACCTGGGTTGTATTCTTGTATAAGAAGAATGAGACAACAACAAAGATACCTGAGCTGCTCAAGAAACTACAAAACGAAAAGGGTGTCAGTATAGTGAAAATCAGATCAGATAAAGGTACAGAATTTCTGAACTCTTTTATTACTGATTTTTGCACTAAGTTTGGTATATAGCATGAGACATCAGCTGCAAGAACGCCACAACAGAATGGTGTAGCAGAACGGAGAAACAGAACACTCAAAGAAGCTGCTCGCACTATGTTAGCTGAACATGCAACACCAAGCCGTTTCTGGGCAGAAGCCATCAATACTGCATGCCACACTCAGAACAGATGCTCTCTGACTAAGGCTCACTACAAAACACCTTATGAACTGTGGAAGGGCAAAAAACCTCGTGTTTCTTACTTCCATGTTTTTGGGTGCAAATATTTCATACACAACAATGGGAAGAGTCAGTTGAAGACTTTTGAGGCCAAGTCAGATGAGGGTATATTCTTAGGATATTCCTCATCCAGCAAGGCTTTCAGGGTTTACAACAGGCGAACCCTAGTTGTGGAAGAAACACCTCATGTGGTCTTTGATGAGACATCTTCTGAACAAGAGAAATCTGACTCAGAACAAGAAGTACCAGTTCAACCGGTACATGATGCACAAAAAATGGATCAGCTAAGTATCAAGGAAAAAAGATCAGAACACGTAACAGTGTATATTCAAGATCCTGCTGATTCACCAGGTCAATCAGACCCTAAGGTACGTACAACTGTCAATAAAGAAGCTGGTACAGCTGAGACAGTATCAACTGAACCATCTGGTTCAGGGGGAACACCTGAAGTTCCTACGGACAGACATCAGCACATGATGAGTCCAACATCAGCTGAGACTTGTCCATGTCAAGTGGATCATAATTCTGCACCACTCTCAATCACTAGTAATGAACTACTAACAGAAGAGGATGATGTTC
Source organism: Stenogyne calaminthoides (assembly GCA_037126765.1). Taxonomy (NCBI): domain Eukaryota; kingdom Viridiplantae; phylum Streptophyta; class Magnoliopsida; order Lamiales; family Lamiaceae; genus Stenogyne; species Stenogyne calaminthoides. The sequence continues at coordinate 35,232,633 of JBBCBC010000011.1, forward strand.
TCTAAATAGATGCAAATCATAAAAGAAGGACCTGGGTAACCAGTCATCCAACTGATCTGATCATCGGAGACCCATCTGATAGAGTCAAAACTAGACATCAGATTGGTGAAAGTGCCATGTATTATTGTTATCTGCCATTGAAGGAACCAACTGAAGTAGAAAAAGCTCTATAAGATGCAAACTGGATTCTAGCCATGCAAGAAGAACTGGAACAGTTTGAAAGGAATCAGGTTTGGAAACTGGTGGACAGACCAACCCATCAAGATGTGATTGGCACAAAGTGGGTATTCAAGAACAAGAGAGATGAGAATAATGTCATAACCAGAAATAAGGCAAGACTTGTTGCTAAGGAGTATTCACAATTAGAAGGAATTGATTATGATGAGACCTTTGCACCAGTCGCTCGCCTGGAAGCCATTCGGCTGTTTTTGGCATATGTTGCCCACGGAGGGTTTATTGTGTATCAGATGGATGTAAAGAGTGCATTCTTAAATGGGGTACTAGCTGGGGAAGTTTATGTTGAACAACCTCCAGGCTTTAAAAAAGGCGACCAGGTGTACCGTTTAAGAAAAGCTCTTTATGGGTTGAAAACAAGCTCCTCGAGCTTGGTATGATACACTCTCTCGGTTCTTGATAGGCGGTGGTTTCACTAAAGGAATAGTGGATGAGAACCTTATCCGAGAATAGAAGATGGAGAAGATATTCGATGGTTCGGATTTATGTGGACGACATCATCTTGGATCTCCCAACAAGAGTTTATGTGATAAATTCAGCAAGCTGATGCAAGGGAAGTTCGAGATGTCCATGATGGGTCAGATGAGTTACTTTCTGGGTTTACAAGTTAAGCAAAGTACATAAGGGATATTCATCTGCCAGGCGATGTACACTAGGAGTTTATTGGCTAAGTTTGGAGTGCAAAACCCAGAAGGAAGCCGTAATTCCTATGATATTTGGATTCAAGATGGATCAGATGAGGATGGTCGGAAAACTAATCGTAAAGAATATAGGGCTCTCATTGGATCTTTACTATACGACCGCCGGCCAGACCGGATATCACTTTTTTTGCAAGAGGTGTATGTGCCAGATTTCAGGCAAATCCAATGCAAAGCCACCTGGAAGCAGCTAAGCGGATTCTTAAGTATCTGAAGGGGATAGTAAACCTTGGTTTATTTTACCCATCAAATGATAATCTAGAGCTTAGTGGGTATTCTGATTCTGATTATGGAGGTTGCAGAATTGTGTGAAGTCAACCTCGTGTACATGTCGGTTTTAGGTAGTAAAACCGATCTCGTGGTTTTCAAAAAGCGGACATCGATTTCGACATCTACTATGAAGGAAATATACGGTCTGCAGTGAAGTTATTGCTCCTAACCGCTCTACCGCTTAGTCAAGAATTGGTGAGGATTATAACATTGTAGCTAAGAATGTACCTATATTACGTGACAAGAATATCTTTATTGCAATCACTCAGAATCTTGTTCTACATACAAGATGCAAGCATGTGGATGTCAGACACCATTTTATAAGAGATCATGTTGAAAAGAAGAATATCATAATGGAAAAGATCCATACTGATAAACAGAAAGCTGATATTTTAACCAAGCCACTAGCTGAGATCAGATTCAGAGAATTATGCAATGAGCTAGGGCTTCTGGATCTTGGAGAAAAAAGCACCGAAATGTTTGGTGGATCGATCTCGTAACCGGTACCGTTAAGAGACTAACCAGGTTAAGAGGAATCAGTTGAGTTAGGTATCTCAACTGATCAGAAGATCAGTCAAGAAACTGATATGAGAAGGCTTTATCAGATTAAAAAGGAACTGATCAGATTAAAGAATTATCAGATTAAAGGAACTGATCAGTTTGGTTGTTTCATACTTTGTAAGTCGATTAAGTTAATGTTCAACAAGCAAGTTACATAAGATTCAATCGCATAAGGAAACAGAAAATACACAACAATGGAATAATAGAAATTTTCATTAATAAAGACCCGGAGGTCAGATTTACATTACAAGTTACAAGTACAAAAGGACCCGGAGGTCAGTACATAAACTATAAACCGAAAACCCTAAGCCTAACCCTAGAAGGGGGGAGAGAGGCTTTAAAGATTCTAAAGCCTGATGCTCCCATTTTCCCCCACTTAACCCTAAAAGGGGTGTGAGAGGCTTTGAAATAATCCTAAGCCACCCTCAGAGCTTCGGAGTGAGGAGCGAGAGCGGCATTGAAGGATTTCTAAGCCAGGAGCCCCTAGTCCTAAAATCAATGGGCTCTCCAGCTGTTAAATGGGACACAAGTGCCAAAGATGTGGTCCAAAGACCATATGGCCACAAGTGTCGCATGCAAATATTGAGTTTGATATACGATGATCAGCTGTTGTCTGATCAAAATCGGATACCAAACTCATGTTTTGTATCAGACTGAGTCTGTTGATGCTAATTCCGTCATCTCGATAGGCACACAAGGTGCATACGGTTAGGAGAAGTGTCTTCTCATTTGCGATAGCAGATCCGCCGCCTCGGTGGAAGAGAAGCTTGGCAATAATTGTATGTGTAATCTTCGATGACGGCGAAAGCAGTAATAAGGGATGCACAGGGTTGATTTGAGAAGCTGAATTCATTTGAAAAGAGTTAAAGGTTTTTGTCGGAAGTTTCACCGAAAATATGGGTTCATCGAAAAATATGGAGTATAAGCTAAATAAAGAAGATGGATGGTTTATGTTGTGTTGTTTTGCCTAAAACCCCAGATCCTTTTATAGAAGAAAAGCAGGGGTATAGGTGCAAATTTAATTTCTCAAGACCCTTAAGAGAAATTTGCACTACAAGGACAGCGCATAGGAAACACGCGACTGATGATTGGATAAGCTTACGGCGATTGATATCCCAAAGTATCCAGACTATTATTATGAATGTCAAATCGTGCTGACTTAGGGAATCGAGACGAATCTCCAATTTTCCAAGACTAAGTTTTGGCGGTAACACTTATTCCAAGAATTGACTTGTCTGAGTAGAATCAGATTAGGTCAACTGAAATCTGATTAGATAAGAGACTGGTCAAATGAGGAAGATCAGTTGAGTATGATACCTCAACAAATCAGATAAATCAGTCAATAAGTAATCAGAAATAACAGTTGAAGGGTGAACTTCAACTGATCAGGGAGGATCAGAAAAGGAAATATCAGACGCAAAGTGGAGCGGATCAGTTGAAAGGGACAATTGGGAAATTATAAGGAGTAGGCAGAAAACTAAGATCAACAAGTGGTACAGACAGACTTCAAGTGGTATTGACTGATTACAATATCAGTCAACCAGATACGCATTTATGTTTCTTTGTTTACTGCTTACTTATCTAAAATTATCTGATAATATTTACCTTTACTGTACAAATACTTTTGTGACGCATACCCGACAAAGTATTTAATGCGGACGTAGGGTATATGTATTAAATGCCACTAAATGTGTTTTTAAATCCAAAAGGTAATCGTGCGTGCATATCCTGACCACACGATCAAAATCGCTCTATCTGGATCGTTTATCCTTTTCAAACGTTTGATCTTCTAGTTTCGATTTTCCCTCCTTCCTTTTATAAGCTTCATCAAAACCCTACCAGAGTAATTTTCTCAAAATTCTTGCGATTTATTTTTCTGCAAGCTCACAATTATCTTTCTGCGATTCAAAGTGTTTCTTGTGATCCAACCAGTTTTAAAAATCGAAAAGCAGAATCTGGTAATTTCTGGTTGTTTGATGAATTACTTTCCTAAATTCCATTGATCATATAGATTACGTCTATTTATGATATCCTGTGTTGTGCCTTATCATTTCTTGATATCCGTATGTATTCATCGATTACTAGGTCTGAAAATAGGTCTGATAATCAATATATGATATCTTTATGGTTATGCATAAATTTTAATCGAGTCTATCTTATTGTAGATGACTACTCATGGAATGGGCAAAATTATGTGTAACTATGCGGATTTGGCAACCAAAATTGTTGAAGACAAATTTGTAAGATTTGGTGTTACACGGGATCCGAAATCAATGGAGGTGGAACATATTCTGAGGAAGGGTGGTCTCGAAAAATATTGTGCTGCTCACTGCAATCCAGTAATGCAGTATGAGGCACTAGAATTCTTGAGGAATTTGAAGGTGGACACGGAAAATCCTGGAGACGAACTGATTTCTTCAGTAAATGGAGAGGATATCAGACTTACAAATGCTGATATAACTCGACTGTTCAACCTTCCCAAAGGAAAAATCTCTCCTGCTCACTACAGAGAGAATGAAGACGAACTGATCATGAATGAACTCTTTAGAGATGCTGATAAACACCAGACCGTAGGCTTTGTCAGGCCTATGTTGAAAAGGAAATACCGTCTGTTGTTTGACATTCTGTCAAAAACAATCATGGGTATTTCGTTCAGCCCAGATGGATTAACAGCTGTAAAAATGTATAGTATGGCTGTTATTATCGATGAAGCCAAAAATATTAATTGGCATGGTTTCCTGAAGGCTATTCTGCTCCAAGAACATGACAAGTTTGGAGTTAGTGAACAGAGACAAGTCTATCTGAAGAAGAGAATCAGGAATCTCAACAAGGTTGCAGTCATTCTGAAGGATAAGATGCCCAATGCTGAATGGGATCAGAACGAACTGAAGTCCTACAAGGCCTTTCTCTCAACCACAACTACCATCTATGGGCCATCAGATGATGATATTCGGCCCACCACCCCTAAGACTAAGAAAGGGGAAAATAAGAAGGCAGCTACGTTTGCAACTGATGCTCCTCAAAAGAAGAAGAGAAAACTGGTAAAGGCTTAGGAGAAGAGGCCAAAGAAGGTAAAACAAGCCGCCATGACTCTTTTTCTGGAAGACGAGTCAGATGAAGAAGGAGTGCCAGATCAACTGATGCGCAGCAGATATCTGCTAGAACATCAGATAGGCAGGCTTCTCAAGTTGAGAGCTCGCCAGAATAATCTGAGGAAAGAGCAAGGGACGAACAATCTCCTTCACCTCAATCTTGCGCTGATTCACCTCTCGGACTTCTAGCTGCTGAGCATATTTCTCCTCCTCCTTCACCTGCTCGCGAACCTGAAAGTTCACCAGTTCGTGAACCAGTAAGATCACCTGCTGCAGAACCAGATGCACTTGCTGCTACAGCAGAACCTCTGCAGATTCAGCCAATCACTCAACATCCAGCTACTCAGACTCCACCAGAACCCTCTACATCTCATCAACCGGAACCTGGTCGATCTGAACAGGTGATTCCTGAGTCCAGATAATCCACGACCATCACCGGGAAAATGGTCAGAATGAGAATTGAACGCAATATTGATGAGTTGTATCCAGAGTTGGTAGCCCATCCTGTTATTCGAGAGGAAGTAATGGAGATCCTCACCTGGAAAGATCTCCGTTTGAAGAACTTCTCAGATTCCATGATCATTATTGAACAGATGGGAGGTGCTGATGCATTCGCAGATTTTGATTTCGACATGAAGAAATTTGCTCAGGTAGGATCACCAGCTGAACTGATAACTGCTGAAGCGATCAAAGCTCTGATCCACAGAAAGCTGGGAATAATTGAACAAGTCGAACTGGAGACTGCTGAAGAAACTCCTAAGGAAGATGATCCTATGAAGGATGTGGGAGTTGCCGATGATAGTGGAACTGGTGCTGCAGTTCATGACTAGCCACTAGAGGCGTAAACAACTGGAAATGATCAGGTGATGCAAAATATTCCTGGTTCACACATCACCACTGATCAACTTCAGGAGATCAGATCTTGTTTTAAAGATCTTCTGAAAGAAGAAGTTGAGGGAGTGTTGGCTAATGAACTTAGCAACACAATAGCTGATCAGAGGCAAATTGGCCTCAAAGAGATAACGGATCAACGGGAATTGATTATTTCCCAGATTGAAGCAATCAAAGATCAGTTCTCTCAAACCGTGACCAACCTGACTGCTGAATTTAAGAAGACAGTTGACGACAAGTTAGTTCAGGTTGATCAACAACAAGTTTCTCTTCTGATGGTCACATAAAAGCTTGAAATGACTGAAGAAAAACTTGATAAACTCATTCTTACCCTCTCTACTGCCGTTGAATTTGTCAAGACTGAGCTGGTCTCAAAGATTCAAAATCTATCTACTCAAGCTCAAGGTTTATCTGTTGAAGATCTTAACAAGGCTATATCAGTCAGCTTTGGATCTTTGACTTCCCACCTCAACGCTCTTTTTGATCAAACCAAAAAGGGGGAAGGACAGGTTGAGAAACCAGTTACTTTTATCGAACAATGTAAGAACCGATTCGCATACGGTTGAATCCTATGGCGAGACTAGACCATCCGGATCTGTTTGCTAATGAAATTTCGGGAAGATGGAGAAGTCAAAGGCAAGAAAGTTAGATCTTGGTCTTTGGGACATCAAAACTCGTACCACCCACTCGGACTCAAGAGAGTCACGAGAAACACAACTAAGCCGACATCATCGAAAAAGCGAAATCGGCCGAGAAACCTATCTAAGGAGCAGATTGTGAAGAAGCTCGAATTAGTGAAGAAGAAAGAAAAGAGCGTAAAAATTGGCAGAGGCGTAAGATCCGAAAAAAGAAATCTGGATCGAGGGCGAAGAAAGGCAAAGCCGGAAAAATCGGGGGCGAGAACCTCGGTTACAAAGAAGAGTTGATGAAATCATTCAAAACCGCCGCACATGCCGATAGGTTCGAGGAATGGAATAAGATCGAAGTGAATGGCTTCGGATGCTTTTGTTACGGATCTAGTGCCACAAGAAGAATCACCCGGATGCGAGAATTTCAACCTGGTTGGAGAACAAGCACCCAGATTTTCTGAAATATCTGGAAAATGAGGCCAGAGTAATAAATGTGAGAATATCTAGTCAAGAGTATGACGTGATGGACTACTCGAAAAAGGCAGATGGCTCATTTGACAGACTGGCATTTCAAAGGTTCTATTTTGACATCCTAAACAAAGATCGCATAACTGATCCTCAGCAGATCAATGATGTCAAATGGAAGCTATACCGGATATTCAACATTCCTCAGGATCAACGAGAAATGCCAGAGGGATATAAGCCAAGAGATTGAAGATCAGAAGACTGTTTAGGATCAGCTGAATTTAAACTCAAACTTTTCTGATGTAATATGTAATCGATAAATCTGATGAATGAAAAGTTTATTCTTTTTCTGATCCTAAGACAAAATCTCATTGTCTTCTGATTATGTGTTCTTTATTGTTTTATATTTATCAACTGTGTTGGTTTCTCAAGTGTTTTGGTTTCATCAAAAAGGGGGAAATTGTTGGGAAATTTAGAGTTTTGATGAAAGTTCTAAAACACATGTAATAGGACCAGTCAGACCTGTTAGCTGACTGATGTTTTTAATACCAGTTATAAGATGACCAGTTGATAATTATTATATAGAACAACTGATGTATAAGATAGGTCACATATTGAGGGGGAACCTCAATATGTATAGGTCAGATCTAAAGATCAGAAGAACAAAAGATCAGCTGAAGTCCGACAGGCCAGAAGGAAAGGGAAGGACAGAAGATCAGATGATCTGATAAAGTCGGATAATCAGGTGAAGTCATGAAACACAAATTCAGAAGACCTGAAGATCAGATGACTACCAAAAGATCAGACCAGAAGATCTACATCAGCCGAGTCTGCTAGTTGAGCTAAGACAACTGGCACCATAAGACTCTATCAGGTAGACTGATCAGTTGTAACTGATCAGGTCAGCTCACACCAGGTGGTAACTGATGTTTCACCAAATCATACGTTGTTGATCTGAACAAGAAGAATGTCAACTTTAGTTGGTAGAACAAACACTGAAAAGTGTTTTTGTTAACCAATAAGAACAAGACACGTATGAACGGAGTCGACAATACATGATTTGGTGCTGCTTGGTCAAACGGCTATAAAAAACGACATACACGCTTTCGGCCATGCCGTACCTAGAAGCACGTCACATCAAATCCTACATATCTACCAAATATAGCCGGAAATTCAAATAGCTCTCCAACGGCTCTTTGATTTCGAGGTCTATAAATATGGGATTACTCTTCAGAGTGAAGACACGGAAATTATCAAGAAGCTCATACTATAGCCAAATTTCCACACGAAGAACACATCCTTCAAGATTATTTTTCTAAGTGTTCATCCCATAGTTCTTAGCACAAAAATCTTATCCTCTAGCTGTTAGGCTACTTAAATACTAGGAAAGATTTCAAAGTTGGAACAAACAACAAATCTTACCCAAAACTCAAAGTTAGGTTAAGTTTGTTTAGCAAGATTTCAGACTAGGGTTTCTAGTTCTGATTTCTGGGATCGGTTGAGTGAGAGCTCTATAAATATCTGTTGGTGTAATGTGTTGGACTAACATAATAATCTAAGTCCAGTTGGTTAAGTAGGTGCCCCTTGTGATAGGGAAGAGTGGACGTAGGACTGGTTGTCCGAACCACTATAAATCTTGTGTGCATTTACCTGTTTGATTAATTGCTTTACACTATTGCACACAACTTGATTAAATCTGCATACATATTCTGAGTTAGGATCAGCTAGCACCAAGATACTGATCTGATCAGATTGACTCCATAGTCATCTGATTGAAAACAGCTTCGGAATCTGATTTGTTATAAACTGGTTTTTCACACGGGGTATAAACTAGCTTCCGCACAATCAGTTAAACTGATAGATACTGAACTGATCTGCCCTCAGGCGATTAGTAAGTTGGATATCAGTCCGAACTGATTCACTTGCACTCTGATCAGGTAAACTGAAATCACACCTGATCTGCACGAAAAAGTTTTCAGAAGTCTATTCACCCCCCCCTCTAGACTTCTGCCCTCACGAAACCCGTTCGGGACCTACAAAATTTATATGCGAATTAGTTATGTTTGGGTGGAGTGATTGATGTTGATAAATATGTGTTGGTGTTGTAGAACATGTGTGTTTCAGTTAGATTAATTTTAATTGATTAAGTCAGAAATAGATGCACATATGATCTTGATTAATTGGGAAATACAATAAAATAAAACAAAACTTTGCCGAAATTTTTAGGAAATATTAATTATTAATTAGGCTTTTGAATATTAATTAATTCGTAAATATGAAACATATTGATATCCATAAATTAAGTGGACCATAAATTGGAGATTGAATTAATTAAAGAAACTATTTAAATGATGGTGGGGAACTTGCATATGTGGCGTGCCACATAAGTGGGGCATATATATAAATTTGTGCCCACCCGCGGGCATATGATCAAATCCATTCAATATAACCCATTTTGAGTGGGTTGACCCGAATATTCACCCTCCCCTCACTCTCACACCTCACGTTTTCCCCTCACTCTCACGTCTCACGTTTTCCCCTCACTCTCACGCCTCACGTTTTCGCTCCCACTCCCGCTCTTTATGTCGCTCACTTCTCACGCTTTCGACCTCACTCACGTCTCACACTCATGCTCTTTCCCAAATGGATGATGATTCTGAAATTTGCGAAGCCCTATGAACGATTTTTTACTTAACAGTGATAGTGTTTTGGCTTAACAGTATTAGTTTTTTTTCTAAATAATGATAGTTTTTTTGGCTAAACAGTGATAGTTTTTTGGCTTGGTAGTAATAGTTTTTTGTGCCTACTGTGATAGTTTTTTGGTTTAACAGTTATAGTCTTTTGGCTCAACAGTGATAGTTTTTTTTTGCTTAACAGTGATAGTTTTTTGTGCCTACAAATATAACTTTTTGGCTTTACAGTGTTTTCTTTTTTGGCTTAAGATTGATAATTTTTTGGCTTAACAATGATAGTTTTTTGCTTAACCAAAGGGGGAGCTTGAAGATGCACCGTTGATTTCCTGAGGTGGCAATGACATTTTCTCGGGGGCAGCGACGTTTTTTCAGGTGTGAGGGCGTTACATTGTGGCTAAAGGGGAAGAAATTTTGCGTGAGAGGAGAGGAAGCACAACTGTTTTTCTTCATTTGAGGAGAGACGATATTTCATGTGAGGGGAGAAGAGAGAGAAGAAAGAATTAGGAAATGAGTGAAGAAGTTGAAATCTACATGTTTATATATGACTCGTTTCCACTGTATAGGTCAGGATTGACCCGGGTTCACATGAACCATGTCTATAGATGTTTTTGTCGGGAATTAAATAAAGTGAGATATTCATGTAAAATATTAATCGTGAAACATTAATGTGAATAGAGAATAGGCTTAAAACTCGTTGATTCTTTGAGAACCAGGTTAAATAGATTTTTATTTTTTTTTAAATTACGCAAAGGCAAAACAGGAAAATTCACTTTCAGGTTTATGTTATTATAAGAGCAAACATGTGTTACAATAAGGATAAATATATGTTATTATAACAACAAATGACACATATTGCCCTTTACAGTACACATATTTATTTTTATAGTAACACATGTAAGGTATTGAAAATTGTGTAATATTATGAACACAATGATGTTACTGTAAAGAGAAAGGTCTGTTAATGTATGAACAAAATAACTTTCGCTCTGTTTCATTCACTTCCTCCTCTATTTTTATCTGCTTCTTCCTCTGACTGTGTCATATTTCACGGATCTCTGACTGAAATATTTTATACCAGTGTTTGTGTTAAGTAAATAAATTGATATCATACCTCCTACAAGTTTCGATTTTTAGATGAGATGAAAGTATTTCAAGGTATCAGAATCTTTGGCTCACCCACGCGTCTTGGGTTCAAATCCAACTAAAAACAACCTCCTCCACATTAAATTTTCCCTTCGATAGATCTCTTTTCCACAAGGATATATAGTAGAGAGTTCTGTCCACGAGTGAAAAGGAGTGTTTGAAAATTTAATAAATTAACTAATTTCACATCTCTATATAAAAGTTCAAACATTTAGATGAAAAAGAAATACTTTCATTTCAAGTTTTTTGGATTGACAAAAAATTGTGTGAACTTAAATTTACGGTGAACTCGGGTTTTTTAATATCATTGTTATGTGTAAAAACTATCGTTGTTATGCATAAAAAAATATTACTAGTATACACAAAAATTCTCACTGTTTAAAAAATACTTTATATTTTTAAATAATAAATTCTTTTATAGAGTATGTCTAGTGTGAAAATTTTCATGTATGAAAATTTATAAAATTGTACTAAATCAACCATCTACACCCTAAACACTAAATAATGAACTCTAAATTATGACCTATTCGGGCTGGGTGAAACATGAATCATTTGGGCCGAGTGAACCATGAACCACTCAATTTTGTCTTGCCTTCACTAATTACAGAATTTAATTGTAAATTAAAGTTTTTTCATGTATGAAAATTTTTATACTAGACTTTGTCTTTTTTATATATTAATAATTGAATTTATTTATAAACCTGATTTTTTATATATTAATAATTGAATTTATTTATAAACCTGATTTAGAGGAGTATTTTACTGTTTTTGGATTTAGAAACCTGGCTAGTTAGAAAGAGTTTATAATCATTACTTTTGAATTTGTCATATCGAATGCCGTGTAGGGTACCCATGCATGCACATAGTCATAAGTTTCAATTAATTACCATTTTTGTCAATATAGACTTCTCCATCATACTTTTAATATTAATTTAAGAAAGAAAAAGGAATAATTGAATAAATGACGACCCTTTATTTCAAACAAGAAATTAAATTCACAGAATTATTTCAAAAAGTTGATTTCATTGCTATGATTACGTACAAACAAAAAAATGAGACGAGCTAGAATTACCTTTTTCTACATAAATGCACCCGTACGTACACGATTTTTATGATTATATGTTAGTTTTAACAACCTAAATTTGGTTCAATGTAGTAGGAAGACTTGCTCTAGTGGAATGCAAGCTAATTGTCAATAGATTTTAGAACATTTTATTATAGATTGACAAGAGAATTTTCCAGGATTACACGTGATAAAATATTTTATCTTTATACAATAATTTATGTATATATTATGGGGAAAAAAATATTATACGAGCTAGGCAAGTCACGTGGGAAGTTCTAGAATTAATGAGATAGACAAAGAATGACATTCATCCATCTTGCACTTATTCCATCAACTTTAAACCTCCTAATTAATTAGTAGTAAATACTATTTATTATTAATACAGATATACTCAAATAAAAGTAAGTATGTAAAAATTTAATTTATTTATTTGACATTAATTAAATTAATATCGTAAGATTTATCAACTGATATCATTACACTTGTAAACTAAGATTATATATAGCATTAAATACTATAGAAATTAATTTATAAGAATTTTGACATTAGTTTATAAGTTTAATGATATAAGAATTATTTTCACAATAGAGTTTGTGAAAAAAAAAATCAGTACAAGCAGTTCTTTCATATATATTTGTTGTTAGTCGTCTTACGTGGATATTTTGATGTCACTTATGTGATTAAAACTTAACAAACAAGATGTGTGATGTGTCGAGCACAATGTGTTTGTGTCGAGCACGGTGTGTTTGTGTCGAGCACGGATTGATCATGACTTGGAAAGTAAATAAAGAGGTGTTGCTGATTTGACAAACATGTGCTGCCTTGGCTAGCATGTGTTGTGTTTTTCTTGTCTAACAAGTTTACATACGGTACCGACACGTGTCCCTGTCTGCCTTTGAAGACTCTGACTTGTCATCAAAGTGCTAGGTGCCTAGCACGTTGTCTGTCTTTGTGGCTTGTTGTTTGTACAGACCTCCGGGTGAATTTGTGCTCGCCTATGAAGGCGAACAGGATTACGTCCTCCCTGGTCTTGTGGTGTCTACGCCGTGTTCGCCAATGTGGCGAGCACGGGCATTATATTTGTTGGGCTTCTCGATGCCTCACTTCGTGCACGCCTGGTGGGTGAGCACACGTTATGTCATGGTCATCTTCCTGATCGAGCTATCCTCGCTTTATATGTATGAACCTGTGTCCGCCCCTGGCGATCCGTCTTAAAAGATCCAAGTTGGAAAAACACCGGGGTCTTCCGAGGGCTCTTCAAATGACTGGAGCAAGCTCAATTCAAATAAAGACACGATAGGTATCGTGTCCGCCTCATGCTCGGTGGCCTTGTGTTCGACTCCGAAACCCTGTTGTGGTCTGCTCGTGTGCTCGCCCAACGGGGTGTACGGGTCCTGTCCCGGCCAAACCCTTGTTGACTTTACTGTGTTCGTCCGAACCGTTGTGGCCCGTGTTCGTCCGAACTGGCGTGGCCCGTGTTCGTCCAAACTGGCATCCACGAAGGATGCTTGCTGAGCTGGCGAGCATAGCTAGGAAGTAGGGGTCGTCTTGCTTTTGTATTGATCCACGTGTTCGTTTGACGGGCACGTGACAGGTGGTCTTTGACCGGTAGCTGACCGGTTACAACAATATTATTAAAATATTATTCTCAAATTATATTGGGTGTCTTACTGTTAGACTTTTCATGCAAAACCTATTTTATTTTATTTTATTTTATTTTTTTGGAATTTTTTGTTTTTATTTTCTTCAGCAAGAGAAGAAAAGTAAAGGGAAAATGTGTTGTCGTGGTCAAACAGACGTTTTATAAGACTTCGGTCATTTGAAGGGTACTGTGTGTGTGTTATATTTCGGCTATAAATAAATAATGTGAATGTCCAGACACCGTGTTGCAACTTTAAGTTGGATGCCACTTCCAACACCCCTACTAAATTTCCCTTTATCTTTAATGTTTTCATACCAAATTTATTGGTTTCCGAAGAAGAAAAACAAAAAACTTTATTAGTATAAAAGGAAAACAAAAAACTTTATTAAGTACTTGATTTCGTTTAGATTTTCACTTCGGATGTGAGAGTGTTAGGGAAATTAAATAAACGAATTAATTCCATAAATCTCTATAAGTTCGAACTTTTAGATGAGACATAATTATTTTATGGTATTAGAGCCTTCAGGCTCACGCCCATGTCCTGGGTTCGATTCCCGCTGAAAGCTCGATTCCCACTGAAAGCAACTCCACCCATATTAAAATTGTCCACTCGATGGATCTCCTCCCAATGATGGAGTAAGAAAATTCAGCCCACGAGTGAGGGAGAGTGTTACTATATTAAAATTGTCTACTTGATGGGTCTCCTCCCAATGATGGAGTAAGAGAATTCAGCTCACGAGTGAGGGGGAGTGTTAGAAAAATTAAATTAATGAATTAATTCTACACCTCTCTACAAGGTCAGATTTTTAGATGAGACGGGTGTGTCAGAGAAATTAAATAAGCAAATTAATTCCACAACTCTCTACAATTTCGAGCTTTTAAATGAGACAAAATTCTTACATAAAATTTCGAGAGCCATAAGTATATTTGCTTCGAGTTTATATATTCGGATTTTGAAAGGTTTATTATTAGTATTGGCTAGGTTTTTACTCAATTTACTTCTTCACGACGAATGTGACATATTTTAATATAGGGGACGTTTGATGTAATTTACGAGGTGGACCCCACCACGTAATTCTAGAATTGTTAGATAGGAATACCATGTTCGGGCGAGGTAAGACCCTTTTCGAGCTATGAGCGATCAAGATTGCCCGATGTGTGAGAAAATCCATCTACAGCGAGGATGATGAGGAAGGACAATTAGAATTAAATGGGATAGGACACATGACAAAGGTGCAGAACAGAATATTTTTCTTAAAAGGATAGGATATTGGTGCAAATTGGCGAAATGACAGTTCTAGGTACCTATTTCGGAAAATGTTCAGAGAAGCCAGACGAGGATCTTGGGATCTATCCAGGTGTCATTCATCCGACGGTCGAGCTGCGGCGACCTCCTGCTGGAGACCTGATAGCTAAGATTTTCTGCGTGAAATAGTGTCACAAACATTTAATCCGAGAACTGTAGCTAGCTGGAGAGTAAAATACAATCTCCAAAGTTGTACTATAAATAGAGGCACTTAAGCCACAATAAAGAATTCAAAATTTTAAACACCGAACCTCTCTTAAATTCACTCTTTAACATTTATTGAGAAACATTCATTGTGTTTTCAATCATTGTTCAAGATACACATTAATTACTTGTTTGATTAACCAAATCCTTAAACTACGCTAAATATATTTAGCTCAATTATTTGGCTATCAACAAATATTAATTAGTTTAAATGGACAGGGGCTGAAAATTCACGGATCCCTATGCGGATCGTACCGTATCAAGGTGATTTTTTTTAAAACATTGCGCAAAGACAAGATAGAAAAACTCGTTCACTGTCCATATTACTAAAAAGACATGTGTTACAAATACGTACAGTAAGGACAATTATGTGTTATTACGTGATGATGAAAAAAAATATGTTTACTAATTCCATGGTGTAATCTAGTGGTTCGGGTCTGTATTTAAGGTAGTTGATCACAGGTTAAAAGGAGAAACACATAAAACAAATAAGTATGTGTTTTTTGTCCTTACAGTAATATAGACTTCGAAGAGAGCTCTAATGTTATGTCTTTGCTCGATATTTTATAGAAAAATTCATTTGACCCAGTTCAACCTGCACATGATCTGTGAATTTTTCCTTCAATGTTTATGAGCTTCTTCTTCTGACCCACTGGTCATGTTTCACGGATCATTCATTACAGTAATATATATATATATATATATATATATACTTACAGTTATACATGTTTACCCTAATATTAATAAAAATTTCGGAGCGAGATTTGGTGTTCTATTTTTTGCTCAAATTTTATTAAAAAATATATTTGACAGATTGGACCCAGGTAGAATTCATGGATTTTTTTTACTATGTGTCTCATTCTGGCTAGCAGGTCATATTTCACGATCTTAAATTGTAAAATATTTTATAAAATTTTGCCTTTCAATAAAATCATACAGGCAATATGTAATCTCAATTACTTTTCACTAATGAAGTAATATATATATATATATAATAAAATCAATTATCTGGTTTTTTATGGAACCAGATTAATGAGGTGTCAAGTCAACTACATCCATATAATTAATTCTATTCAAATAAATTATAGAATATTTTATAATATACTATACTCTAAACCACGAACCTTAAACACTAAATCATGAATCATTCGGGTCGGGTGAACCATGAACCACTCGGGTCGGGTTTGGGTCCGGGGGGTAAAAAAATTTTTTTGAACTGAACTAAAAAAATAAAACTGAATTGAAAAAAAAAACTAATTTTTTTTTACCCAACCCGGTCAGACCTGAACCCGGCTCGAGTGGTTCATGATTCACCCGACCCGAGTGGTTCATGATTTAGGGATTAGGTTTCATGGTTTAGTGTATAATATATTATAAAACATTCTATAATTTATTTAAGTAGAATTAATTATATGGATAATGAGCTGACATGACACCTCATTAATCCGGTTCCATAAAAAAACTAGATAGTGTGTTCTACATCACTACTATATAAATATATATAGTTATATCTCTTCTACAAACCATAACTCTTAATTTGGTGGACCAGTGTAGTGCCTAATCTTAGTAAATTAGTTAAAATATTTCATGAAGTCATGATTACATTTACAAATAATATTTATGTTCCATTCTCTTTGCTCAATTATATACTGATTCAATCAATCTCTAGTATGAATAATACTTGTAGCGAGTAAAATCGGATTAAGGGTGGAATATGGCTTTACTTGAACTAACTAATTAACTAATCAAACAATAAGTATTTAAATGATTGAATGCTATGAACTCAAGTATTGAATGTAGTAAGTAAAGTGTGAGAGAGAGATTTAAGCAGAATGACTGCCTCTTGTATTAAATTCACGTGTTTTTTTGGGTCTTAAGTGTCCATATTTATACTGTTTTGGAGAGTGAAGTTCACTCTCCATCTACCTAGTTCGGACATTAAATGGTCATACTTTCATTTAATGCCGGTACTTCATCTTACACTATGTACAATACTACATGTAAAAATTTCCAGACTTCCTTTGAGAGATCGATTGGAGGTCGCCTTAGCTCGCAGCATGACACTTGGTCAGTTCCTGAATCTTTGTCATAGTTTTCCTAAATAGTGCAACCAATGTTGTCGTCTCCGACTTTGAGGAGTTGACTAACCATTTAGAGAGTATTTTTATGACCGTGTACCACTCTGGGGCATTAATACAAGCAAGTTTTTAGCGGGCGTTGTACCTGTTGTACTTTCTGGATGAGCTTGGATAAGAGACCTCCTAAAGAGCTAGTTGAGCGAGTTAAACGAGAGGTCATTGAGCGAGCTACGTGGAGCTCATTGAGCGAGCTCATAATGAGCTTTCGGGTGAGCTCGTGACTCTTATTGTTTTCATTAGACTTTCCAACAACAACAAGGTGGATTTAGTTAAGGCCCGAGGTGGCGAGCTACTGGGAGAGTGGCGATCTCGGCCTTTTTTTTATGAACTAGAGTCCATCTCAAATGGGCGAGCTCGATTAATATTGCCAAGCTGGACGAGCTCGGCCCAATTGTTCGATTGGACTCTTTGTGAGAGTAATTGAATATAACTGTTAATGAGGTGATTGGGGAATTTCCACTATATATGTATGTGATTACAATTACAACAAAATTGACCAAATAATAAGGAAAATAATAAAAGAATAAATACAAAATTTATTCTATAAATACAAGGTCAACTAATATCCTTAATATCCCCCCGCAAGCGTTGCGTGGGATGAAGGCAAACACATAGCTTGGATCTAGGAAGCTCAAATGTCGGACGAGGTAAGCTTTTAGTGAAGATATCCGCTAGCTGAAGATGAGAGGGAACAAACTGAGTGGAAATCTTCCCATTCGAGACCAACTCTCAAACAAAATGATAGTCGAGATCAATGTGTTTAGCTCGTTTGTGAGCTACCGGATTCTGGCTGAGAAAGATAGCATTTTTGGTTTCACACAGAAGCACCGGACGTGTGGAGATCGTGATCTGAAGCTCACCTAAGAGATTGGTGAGCCAAACAATTTCTATCATAGCTCGATATTCAGACTCACAACTTGAACGAGCTATTGTGGGTTGTTTCTTTGCACTCTAAGAAACCAGATAACCTCCATAGAAGATAGAGTATCCATATGTGGAACGGAGTGTCTCAATGCAACGGGCCCAGTTAGCATCTGAGTAACCAGTAACCGAGGACTCGGAGTGCTTAGAGAAGGATAGACCATGGTGGACAATACCCTTTACATAACGTAAAATCCTCTTCACTGCATTAAAATGATCATCTGTCGGAGAATGCAGGAACTGACTGACAACATTAACAACATATGATAAATCGGAGCGGGTGATGGTCAAGTACTGAAGAACCCCAACCAAAGAGCAATATAGAGTCGGATCATGAAACAAAGGACCATCACTAACAAATACCTCCCCAGTTTCAAGAGGAGTGGCAACCAGTTTGGCATCCAGCAAGTTCGCCCTTTCCAAAATATCATGGGCATATTTGACCTGGCCAACAAACAATCCTGCAGAAGTGTACGAGTCCTCAAGACCAAGGAAATAACTAAGGCGGCCCAAATCCTTAATAGCAAATTCCTTGTGAGTGCGAGCAATAAAAGTCTTGAGCATGTCACCATCATTCCCTGTGACAATGATATTATCCACGTACAAAAGAAGATAAAGAACAGATGTACCTCGAATGAGAAAAAATAGTGAGGAGTCGGAGCGACTCTGGCCAAACCCCAAGCTGAAGAGAAAAGTATTGAAACGCTGAAACCAGGTAAGAGGAGCCTGTTTCAGACCATACAACGCCTTCTTCAGTCTACATACATGATCGGAAAAATGAGGATCAACAAACCCCAGAGACTAAGCCATGAAAACTGGTTTGTCAAGAACCCCATTAAGAAAGGCATTCTTGACGTCAAGCTGATGCACAGACCACTGATGTTGGACTGCAATGGCCAAGATGACTCAAACAGTCGCAGATTTAACAACGGGACTGAAAGTGTGATGGAAATCTGCACCCGGAACCTGAGTAAATCCCTGATTCACAAGACGAGCCTTATGACGCTCAATAGAACCATCTGAGTGAAACTTGGTTCGAAATACCCATTTCGAGCCAACAATATTTGTGCCCGAAGGATGAGGCACAAGATCCCATGTGTGATTATCACATAGAGCATCGATTTTCTCTTGCATAGCCGACAACCATTCTGGAGATTTAGTAGCAACTTAAAACCTCTAGGTTCGGAACTGGCAACAAGAGCTGAGAGCAGAGCCGTGCAAGAAAGATCAATGGGATGTCTAGGCTTAAATACCCCAGCACGGGCACGCGTGACCATGGGGTGGACTGGGGGCATGGCAGGCTGAACCGGACCTAGAGCAGGTTGACCCGGACCATCGTGGTTGAGAACAGGCGCTGCTGGTTCATCGGGCGCAGGGGCTGGTGCTGGCGGAGGGTCGGGCACTGGACCGCAAGGGACTGGAGCGGGTGTTGGCAGGCTGTCCGACTCATCTAGGAGAAGAGGCCGAGGGACGGGCGGTGTTGGACTCAGAATGGCTCGGGAAGGCTGCACGGTAGTGGGTAGGGGTGTAGGCACCGTGCTATCAAGAAAGCTAGAGATGTCGAGAGCGGACTGAGAGGACGACGAAGAAGCTCCAGAGAAAGGAAAACATAACTCATCAAACTGGGCATGTCTGCTCAAGAAAACCTGAGACGAGTCCGGATCTAGGCAACGAAATCCCTTGTGCATACTGCTATAACCAAGAAAAATGCAGGGCCGACTTCTGGGAGCCAATTTATGCTCAGCACAGTCTCTCAAGAATGTATAAACTCGACAACCAAAGGGCTTGAAGTTGCCATAGTTCGGAACTGACCCAAACAAGATCTCAAAGGGTGATTTATCCGACAAGATAGAAGAAGGCAAATGATTTATCACATATACGGCAGTGGCAAAGGCATCAAACCACAAGGAAGCCGGAGCATGAGCATGAAACATCATCGACAAACCTGTTTTAGAAATATGTCTATGTTTACGTTATGCACGCCTATTTTGCTGAGGAGTATAAAGACATGAGAGACGATGAAGAATACCATGCAGCGACATAAATTCACGTACTCTAGTGTTAACAAATTCAGTACCCCCATCACTCTGGAAAACCTTAATATTTCGAGAAAATTTATTATATACAAAAGTATGAAACTTCACCAATATATCAAAAAATTCAGATTTTGCACAAAGAGGATAAATCCAAGAAAAACGTGAGTGATCATCCACAAAGGCAACATAATACTTAAAACCATCAGTAGTAGTAATAGGAGTTGGACCCCATAAGTCACAATGAATTAAATCAAGAAATGCATCAGCACATTTCTCATTCAAAGCAAAAGATAAGCGTTTACTCTTGGCCAACTGGCAAGAGGAACAAAGTGCAGGATTCTGTAACAAAGACATAATAGATAATTGTCCTAACTTTTGCAATAAAGAAATAATAGAAAATGTGACATGCCCCAGGCGAAGATGCCATAAATCAAAGCTAGCCTTCAAATCTTTATTCCAAATAGCAGCAACCAACGCTGGAACACCCCGATCAAGCAAATATAAACCCTTATCACACCTTCCCTGAGCCAGAATTTTCTTTGTGACCCGGTTCTGAATCGCAAAGAACTTATCAGAAAACACAACATCAACAGGATAATCTGCAGTTAACTTATTGATGGACAATAATTTTATTGTAATATGAGGTACAACTAATACATCCAACAACTTAACATTCCCAGACAGTTTATAAGTACCAATATGCGAAATATTTAATGCAAACCCATTTCCAACAATAACATAACCGTTACTAGTATACAGCTCAAAGGAGTCGAGTGCAGCTGGTTGATTGGTCATGTGTGCCGATGCCCCGGAGTCCAGGTATCAATCAGGTGTCGAGTGGGTATAAATCAGGTGCAGATGCCCCGGAGTCCAGGTAACAATCATGTGTGTCGATGCCCCGGAGTCCAGGTATCAATCAGCCCTCGGCCTCGCCCCACGCCCGTGCGTGCCTGCATGCGTTCGCATCGCGCACGTGCCTTCCTTGGAACGTTTCGCGCGACGCGCGCCGCCTACGCCCGGTTCTGGATCTATCCTTTAATTCTTCATCTCCGCCTCCGTTTCCGATCCGGTTAAAATTTATTTACAAAAAATAAATAAACCTAGATCTAGACTAGTCTATTTCATTTGATCAAATCAAACAAATCCTAATCTACTCGTGGATTTTCTCACGAGGCAAAACGAATTCGAACGAATCGAATTAAAAAACCACAATTTATATGCATGCATTAATAAACACATTAAATTCCATGACAATTGGATACCTGCAAAAAAGATCTAGCAATTCTACTATACAATTTCAAATTTAATGAAAACGAATTAAATTACAATTTAAAATTCAGAGCCCGAAACCGAGGCTCTGATACCAGTTGTTGGGGAATTAATTGCACGGATCTATTCGGGATGAATATTTAAATACAAATTTAATTCTAACAATTATTACTAGCATGAATTAATCCTATATTAATTCAAATAATAATTCAACAACAAATCATGCATATAAACAGTTCACGTAAATTCTACGCATGCGGAATTACTACGAGTTTACGTGAACGTACCTCTTGGAATGACAATGGACTCGTCGATGAAAACACACCAAAAAGCCTTCCCAAGTAGTCCCTTAGTCCTTGCTTGACAATCCATTGGAAGGATGCTCGCGAACAATTAACAAAAGGAAAAATAAAAAATTGTTGCACCACCTTTGTGGATTTACTAATTTTTCCAGCACATGGAATTGTACTTGGGAATGAAAGAATCATCCCCTATTTATAGATGGGGTGGTGGTCGAAAATTTTGAGGAAAAACCAATGTGGGAAAATATTTTCTTGATCTCCAAGAAATCTTGGATATATCTCATATATTCTTTTCTCCATAATTAAAATATTCCACAAAAAATCCCACCTCATCTTGTTATGAAATTTTCGAAAATTAAGAGGAAAGAATCCAAGATTTGGATCTTCTTGAATTTATGAGATATACTTGAATTTCAAGAAATACATATCTTTCATAATATCTTTTCAAGAAAAGAAAATCTTTCTTTTCTTTAATTATTCAAAAATTTTGAAATTTACTATATGAATAACCAAGTGGGAGATTTCTTGAATTTAATGAGATAATCTTGTATTCCAAGAATGCATATCTTCATTCCATAACAAAATTCAAAGAAAATCTTTCTCCCCTTTTATCCATAATTTTCGAAAAATATGAGGAAAAAATAAGCAACAAATTTATTTTATTTTTAAACACCTTTTTCAGTTATTGAACTTTATGTTGGGCTACTTGGGGGGCCTTTAGGAGAATTAAGATTGGACCTTCCAATGGATCTTGAATTATCAATATTGAGCCACAATATTATTCAAGCCCATAAATATTAATTAATCCCACTACATAATTAATATTGCACTATCCATCTTAACCCATATTACAGTCAATATGGCTCCCGGTTATTATTTCCCGTGTTTAAGATTATCTAGCCCATTAATTAATTCAAGCCACTGAAATAGCTTTCCATTAATTAATATCTTTTGTCCTTGGTTAAGGAACGGTTCAACATTATTATCCATACCGGAAACTAGTTCCACTTGCAAGATTTGGTATGATAAATCTTATGAACCTCCCAAGGGGGCAAATCGAACAAGCGTACTTGCACACGATTCTCCGTATTAAATCTTAGCAATTGCATGTGACCAATAATATTGCCCAAGATATAAAGTATTGAATCTCGTTGATTCTCTACCCGTGATACGTCAAAGCAATAGTTACCAACCACACGTGATCCTATTTAAGGGACGAAGATTAAGAAATAACGAACCACTGAGGTCTAATTCTTCCTTGTTCAGTTCTGAAGAATTTGTCCTCTTGTAGGTCCTATTCAGTGCATCAGTCATGCACTAGTGTAATCTCTTGGTCAAGACAAGTCAATCTGAGCCTTCACTTCAACCTTTCACGATGGATTGTTCATTTCCATCTAGGTCGTGAATGGTGTACTTTTGGTTACAAGGAACTGTTAATTTAATCTTTTGTGATCTGGTATCACTAAATTAACTACAATGTAACACGTATTATTTATTGAACAGTTATGCAGTAAATATATGTAACATTCGATGATATTTAAAGCATCAGTGATAAACAATTTATTTCAGTAAATAAGTCCGAAATTCAGTTTTGATTATACAAAGTAAAAGCATACTTTCCAGTATAATCCCAACAATCTCCCACTTATACTCAAAGTCTGCTTTTAAGTATACTACATCATGTCTCGTGTAGTTCCTAATACGTGACATCTAATGTCACCTACACGAACCTAATAATTTCTCCCACTTATACTCAAAGCAGATTGGCAACGGTCTTGACACCCATTCCTTCCACATGTCTCGAATGTATTACGAGGCGGACCCTTTGTGAATGGATGCGCTATGTTGTCTTCCCGACGCTATCTTTGCCACCTCTATATCTCCTCTCTTAACGATTTCTCGTATAAGATGGTATTTCCTTTCAATGTGTTTGCTGGCCTTGTGGGCTCTTGGTTCCCTTGAATTTGCAACTGCTCCGGCATTGTCACAATAAACAATGATTGTGCTGGACAAATTCGGAACTACGTCCAAGTCCACTAGGAAGTTCTTGAGCCAAACCGCTTCTTTCGCTGCCTCACAAGCAGCTACATATTCGGCTTCCATGGTAGAATCTGCGATGCATTTCTGCTTAACGCTTCTCCATGTCATGGATCCTCCCCCCATGCAAAACACACTACCGGAGGTAGATTTTCTGGAATCTAAGTCTGATTGGAAATCCGAGTCCGTGTAGCCGATGGGGATTAGACTATCTGACTGATAAATTAACATTCTATCTCGAGTTCTTTTCAGATACTTCAGAATGTTTTTAACTGCAGTCCAATGTTCTTTCCCCGGGTTACTTTGATATCTTGCCACCATGCCTACGACAAAGAAGATATCCGGTCTCGTACACAGCATTGCATACATAAGGCTTCCGACAGCCGAAGCATATGAAATGTCTTTCATGTCATTTATCTCCTTTTGTGTCTTAGGGCACATTTCCTTGGATAGATGGATTCCATGTCTGAAAGGTACGAAGCCTTTCTTGGAATCCTGCATGCTGAATCGTTTCAAGACAGTTTCTATGTATGAAGCTTGTGATAAGCCTATCATCATTTTCTTGCGATCTCGAGTGATCTTGATCCCAAGGATATGCGCGGCTTCCCCTAAGTCCTTCATATCAAACTGTTTTGAAAGCCATGCCCTTACGTCTGATAACACCTTTACATCGTTCCCAATGATCAGAATGTCATCTACGTATAGTACTAAGAATATCAATGCAGTTCCGACACGCTTTTTGTACACACAACTTTCGAACTCGTTTTGATCAAACCCATAAGACTTTATAACATGATCAAAACATTGGTTCCAAGCTCTGGATGCCTGTTTGAGTCCGTAAATGGACTTCATGAGCTTACAAACTAGGTGTTCTTGGCCTTTTTCAATAAAGCCTTGGGGTTGTTGCATATAGATTTCTTCATCAAGACTTCCGTTAAGGAAAGCTGTCTTGACATCCATTTGCCAGATTTCAAAGTCAAGATGCGCAGCAATCGACAAGAGAATTCAGATGGACTTGAGCATTGCTATGAGCGAAAAAGTTTCCTCATAGTCGATCCCTTCTTTCTGAGTATAACCTTTCGCCACAAGCCTTGCCTTGAAGGTTTCCACCTTCCCGTCCGGTCCTCTTTTTCTCTTGTATACCCACTTGCAACCAATGAGTTTGACCCCATTAAGTGGTTCGACTAGCTCCCACACTCTGTTATGATCCATAGAACCCATTTCGGCTTTCATTGCTGTTTGCCAAGAAACTGCATCCTTGTCTTGGATTGCCTCGTCATATGTCCATGGGTCTGATTCGTCTTGTCCGGGAATCAAGTCTGAGGACTCTCCTATCCCCATGAATCTCTCGGGTTGTCGCACAACCCTCCCACTACAACAAGGTTCCGGTTGTGTAAGTGTGTCGTTTGGTATGTCATCTTGTAGAGTTGGCACTGAGGTTAGCCCTCTTAACTCATTTAAGGTAATCTCACTTCTGGGTCTTCTTTTGTTCATATAGTCTTCTTCCAAAAATCTAAAGTGGGTGCTTATTACCACCTTTTGATCTTGGGACCATAGAACATACACCCTTTTATTCCCTCGGGGTATCCTACAAACAACCTTAATTCTAATCGAGGATCCAATTTTCAGGCTTCCTTGTCCAACACGTAGGCCGGACACCCCCAAATTTTCATGTGTCTCAAACGGGGCTTGCGCCCGGTCCACAATTCTTTGGGAGTTTTGGGAACCGTTTTGGAAGGCACCAAGTTCAGAATGTAGGCCGCTGTTTCTAAGGCATGACCCCAGAACGACTTGGGAAGATCCGCATAACTCATCATAGATCTAACCATTTCCAAAAGAGTTATGTTTCTTCGCTCTGCAACCCCGTTTTGTTGAGGGGTTCCGGGTGCAGTTAGCTGGGATGCAATCCCTTTATCAGACAAGTAGTTCAAAAACTCATCGCTGAGGTACTCGCCTCCACGATCGGATCGTAGAGACTTGATACGTTTTTTCCTATGATTCTCTGCTTGAGCCTTAAATTCTTTGAATTTCTCAAAGGTCTCAAATTTATGCTTCATAAGGAAAATATAACCGTACCTTGAGTAGTTATCAATAAAAGTGACGAAATACTCATAAACTCCCCTTGCTTTGGTTGACATTGGACCACATACGTCTGTGTGAACGATTTCTAACACTTCTTTGGCTTTATTCCCCTTGGCTCCGAATGCCCTCTTGGTCATTTTACCCTCCAAACATGATTCGCAGGTTGGAATTGGTTCAACTTGGAGAAACTTCAGTGAACCGTCTTTCACCAACCTTTGGATCCTCTTTGGATTAATATGTCCCAATCTTATATGCCATAGAAGTGTCTCGTTCACGTTTTCTTTTATCGGAAACAGTTGATGTGTTATAGGATGTATTTCGTAAGTGGTGTGCACAGTTAATTGTATAGAGATTTTCCATCAATGTCCCATAACAGATACACTCATCATTTCCAGAAATGATGTCATTCTTATTAGAAGAAACTAAGTATCCATTAACAGAATTTTAGAAACCGAAAGTGAATTCTTTTCTAAAAGCGGGAACATAAAGAACATCTCTTAAAATTAGAACTCTGTCTTCAAAAGACAGGTGCACTTCTCCCACTGCTTCAGCTGCCACTCTCGTAGCATCGCCCAGTGTGATGAGGATCTCACTGCCACTAAGTTGTCGGATCAGTTTGAACCCGTGAAGCAAACATGATTAGTGGATCCCGTATCAACTACCCACGAATGAGAAGTATACGCCGCTAAACAAGTTTCAACAATTAGTTCGTGAGAATTACCTTTCTTTCCGGCCCTTTTGGGGTTGGAACAGCAAACCTCCATTGTCCTCTTTCACCGCATGACTTAAGCACTTCCTCTTTGGATTTTCCTTGACACCACCAAAGATTCGTCATCTTATCATTGCCCTTGGCAACAGATTGAGAGTCGATTGCTTATGGCCTTTGGTCACCTTCTTCTTCTTGCCATCCCTTGGCCTAGAAGATGAAGGCGGACCACTGCCGTCAAAGCTTGAGTTTGGTGCCCCATCAACATCTTTGCCGAGAGACCAAAGCTTGCAACAAATCGGCGAAGCGAGGCAAAATTGCTTTAAAACTTTTGGGCGAGAGAGTGAAGTACCAAATTCATCTGAGTCTCCAGATTATAATCTGCACTCAGAACTTCAAGTTTGTTCAGATGGGCCATTAATTTTGAGAACGTAATCCCTTACGGGTTTGACCTCCACCATTTCAGCGACAAAATCTCTCGCAAGGTGATCTGACGAGTCCCGCATTTTTGACTCATCAGTTGGCTCATCTGTTTTTGGTGTGTCAAGAATCCACTTGTGTTTTTGTGCAGTTAGGACAATTATAATTTTTTATTTTCAATCAATATAGTTTCCATACTTATTCTATTGACTTTAAGTATAATAGCAGTGGATTAAAAGGTTACGACATGCTGAACTGAAATAAATAATAATATACATAAGCATAAATATATCACAAGGTTCGATCACATGTTTCATATTAAAATCTCAAAAAAATATGAACATGCATCAACCAACATCTCAAAACAGTTTAAATAAGTCACGTGGGGTGGGTCATTATTAAAACACATTCAAGCAGGTTATAAACGAGAACAGTTACAAACCTTTAATATCCAGATTAATAGTTGGCTCCCACTTGACCAATATAAAATTGACAGGGACTTCGGGGAAGTATATGCATATCAATTTTATACCTAAGTAATAACCATGATTAAATCTGTAATTATTATTTCACTTTGAACGAGCCTCGTGGGGAGGATCATCGTCGCCACTAGTAGTAATCCACAATCATCCATCTGGAATTTATTCATGTGAAAGCTATCTTTTGACCGTCCCGTGGGGGGAATTTCTCCAAAAGAATTCACAAATAAATAAATCAAGGAGGTCAAAATTAATTCAATTTTATTATCCGGAATAAAATTGTCAATTAATTGTTTAAACATACTTAGTAATTTTTGAAGGTGAGATTTTTCATTGGGCAATTCTCATGCAAACACATTTAAACAAATTAAATAAAGCACAAGAAATCACAACAATAAATCAAGCAAAGCGGAAAAATAAACATATTGGGCACAAATTATCAAATTGTCATGGTTTGATTTTTCTTGGCTTGATTTTGAAGAAACGCCGTCTTGAATTTCTCCCACTCGATCGTCTCGAAAAGAACTCCGTCTCGAAACGCCCACGCGTAAAGTAGCTCGCGGTAGGGATGCCGCCCACATCGGTGGCCTTGGCCGGCGACCCGTCCGTCGCGCCTTAAAGACGATCGCCCATCGGTGCTTTCGGCGACCTCGCGAGCCGCCGCGTCGGCCTTAGCACCACCCTCGGCGACCTCGGCGGAAGGCAGCGTACTGCGTGCATCCGCGCGCGTGCTTTCGCCCGGCCTCGCCTCGCCCGCCAGAACTTCGGCGGCAATGCCAGCGTCCGCATAGCGCCCGTCTGTGGCCAGCGCCGTCGCCCGTCCGCTTAGCGCCGCGGTACCCTGGCGCCTATCGCCCGCCCCATGCGCGTGGCGACACTCGTCTTGCGCTTCGGCCCTCGGCCTCGCCCCACGCCCGTGCGTGCCTGCATGCGTTCGCGTCGCGCGCGTGCCTCCCTTGGCACGTTTCGCGCGACGCACGCCGCCTACGCCCGGTTCTGGATCTATCCTTTAATTCTTCATCTCCGCCTCCATTTCCGATCCGGTTAAAATTTATTTACAAAAAATAAATAAACCTAGATCTAGATCTAGATCTAGACTAGTCTATTACATTTGATCAAATCAAACAAATCCTAATCTACTCGTGGATTTTCTCACGAGGCAAAACGAATTCGAACGAATCGAAATAAAAAACCACAATTTATATGCATGCATAAATAAACACATTAAATTCCATGACAATTGGATACCTGCAAAAAAGATCTAGCAATTCTACTATCCAATTTCAAATTTAATGAAAACGAATTAAATTACAATTTAAAATTCAGAGCCCGAAACCGAGGCTCTAATACCAGTTGTTGGGGAATTAATTGCACGGATCTATTCGCGATGAATATTTAAATACAAATTTAATTCTAACAATTATTACTAGCATGAATTAATCCTATATTAATTCAAATAATAATTCAACAACAAATCATGCATATAAACAGTTCACGTAAATTCTACGCATGCGGAATTACTACGAGTTTACGTGAACGTACCTCTTGGAATGGCAATGGACTCGTCGATGAAAACACACCAAAAAGCCTTCCCAAGTATTCCCTTAGCCCTTGCTTGACAATCCGGTGGAAGGATGCTCGCGAACAATTAACAAAAGGAAAAATAAAAAATTGTTGCACCACCTTTGTGGATTTACTAATTTTTCCAGCACATGGAATTGTACTTGGGAATGAAAGAATCATCCCCTATTAATAGATGGGGTGGTGGTCGAAAATTTTGAGGAAAAACCAATGTGGGAAAATCTTTTCTTGATCTCCAAGAAATCTTGAATATATCTCATATATTATTTTCTCCATAATTAAAATATTCCACAAAAAATCTCACCTCATCTTGTTATGGAATTTTTTAAAATTAAGAGGAAAGAATCCAAGATTTGGATCTTCTTGAATTTATGAGATATACTTGTATTTCAAGAAATACATATCTTTCATAATATTTTTTCAAGAAAATCAAGAAAATCTTTCTTTCCTTTAATTATTCAAAAAAATTCGAAATTTACTATATGAATAACCAAGTGGGAGATTTCTTGAATTTAATGAGATAATCTTGTATTCTAAGAATACATATCTTCATTCCATAACAAAATTCAAAGAAAATCTTTCTTCCCTTTTATCCATAATTTTCGAAAAATATGAGGAAAAAATAAGCAACAAATTTATTTTATTTTTAAACACATTTTTCAGTTATTGGACTTTATGTTGGGCTACTTGGGGGGCCTTTAGGAGAATTAAGATTAGACTTTCCAATGGATCTTGAATTATCAATATTGAGCCACAATATTATTCAGGCCCATAAATATTAATTAATCCCACTACATAATTAATATTGCACTATCCATCTTAACCCATATTACAGTCAATATGGCTCCCGATTATTATTTCCCGTGTTTAAGATTATCTAGCCCATTAATTAATTCAAGCCACTGAAATAGCTTTCCATTAATTAATATCTTTTGTCCTTGGTTAAGGAACGGTTCAACATTATTATCCATACCGGAAACTAATTCCACTTGCAAGATTTGGTATGATAAATCTTATGAACCTCCCAAGGGGGCAAATCGAACAAGCGTACTTGCACACGATTCTCCGTATTAAATCTTAGCAATCGCATGTGACCAATAATATTGCCCAAGATATAAAGTATTGAATCTCGTTGATTCTCTACCCGTGATACGTCAAAGCAATAGTTACCAACCACATGTGATCCTATTTAAGGGACGAAGATTAAGAAATAACGAACCACTGAGGTCTAATTCTTCCTTGTTCAGTTATGAAGAATTTGTCCTCATGTAGGTCTTATTCAGTGCATCAGTCATGCACTAGTGTAATCTGTTGGTCAAGACAAGCCAATCTGAGCCTTACACTTCAACCTTTCACGATGGATTGTTCATTTCCATCTAGGTCGTGAATGGTGTACTTTTGGTTACAAGGAACTGTTAATTTAATCTTCTGTGATCTGGTATCACTAAATTAACTACAATGTAACACGTACTATTTATTGAACAGTTATGCAGTAAATATATGTAACATTCGATGATATTTAAAGCATCAGTGATAAACAATTTATTTCAGTAAATAAGTCCGAAATTCAGTTTTGATTATACAAAGTAAAAGCATATTTTCCTATATAATCCCAACAGGACATTGTTGCTTTAACACTTTAGGAGGAATGATATAGTTAATTGTGTTAATTTGTATCATGTCTCATGCATAAGGCCGTCTCATACGAGTTTTGTTTTAAATTATATATGTTCTACACAATATATGTATTTTAGTTATGTATCAAGAATAGTGAAATAAGTTAAATTCTGGTTAGTAATGTTGATCACTGTTGAAAATGAAGTGTGATATCAGACATGGGCCCAAGCTTAAGAAAAAAAAAAAAAAAAAAGGGTTGTAGAAGTCGTGTGTAGAATTAGAGAATCCGTTAATTGACTTGTGCTGTGTTACCTCAGTCATCTTCGAACATGGTTTACTTGAAATTATTGCCTAATTCCAAGTAAATTCAGAGGAAAATAATATAGTATGCTTTTGCCCAAAATTTCAGGGTACATGATGTCATGTATGACTTCATATTTTTGTCTATTTTTTTCTAGAATTACTAGAATAAGTGGAAAAGACTTTTAATTGGTAGAATAAGCGGAGAATGAACGTTATTGTTTTCAGTGTTTCTCTCTTTATTTTATAATTCTTTACACAATTTTTTTGGATGTGTAATCCTTTTTTTTTTTTTTTTTAAAGATGTGTAATCTTATGCAATGTGTAGATGTAGCATTGTCTAAATAAAGTCAGTAAAAGTCTTTTTGGTACGATTAAGCATTTATTATTATTCTTAGGGTGTGTTTTGAAACACTTAAAATAACTTTCAGAAGCACTTATTTTTAAAAGCTGTGTGAGGGATCTTTGAAAATAAGTGCTCCTGAAAGCTGTTTTAAGTGTTTCAAAACACACTCTTAGTAAGTAGAGTTTTTTTTTCTTCTTCTGAAAAGTAAAATAAAAAAACAAAATGATGAAGATTTGAATTATAATCGTCCTCTCTAATCGAGCCAGTCAGGTCTAATATAAGAGCTACTCAATTAGTGCACGTTTGTTTTCGTCTTGAGATGGATGGAGGAAATTCGGATGGAGAAAAATGGTGGATGCGAGAAATCCTGTGAATAGTAATCTGATGTTTAATTTGTGTTGGATGTGATAGAGGTGGATGGAGCTTTATGTCAAATCAATACTTTTAATTATGATGATGTATTATTTTATTATTGTTAGTTAGTGTGATAATGATTGTATAAAAGAAAAGTGTAAGAAAAGTAGGAAAGATAATGAATTGTTGTAAGAAAAGTATGAGAGAGAATGAGTTGGTGTAAAAAAAGTAGTTATGTGATAGTTTTAGGATATAAATGTATAATATGGGTGGATATTTATTTGGATGGAGGATAAGATGTGCAAATTCGAAAAGTGATCGGGATGGAGGAAGCCCATCCCCCATTCGGATCTCACCGGCCTAAAACAAACATGCTTAGTAGTGTTGTATACCAAAATATCTAGATCAAAGAGATTATTTGTGACTTATTTTTTTGTAATAGAAACAAGTAATTAAATGTAGAAGATAACAATAAATACTTATGATTTGGATGTTGATATGAATGTTCTTAATAAATGCAAGAAAATAATTAAAAAAGAGGTTTGATGATGAAATAAATTCTTGTGTTATTTGGTCTTAAATGACCTCTATTTATAATACAATTGGGGAGAGTGGATCTCACTTCCCAATTGATAATACACAGTTCATTTAATGCATGCAGAACCATTAAATGTTAAAGATCACGAAATCCGACTGACTAGAAGAGTTCGATGTAGCTCGACCGAGCTCGACCCACCTCGACTTGCTCGGTGGTTGGCATTCCGAGTAAATCCCCGAATTTGCGTTGGATCTCTGCGAAGACTGCTCAAAGTAGGTACCTAAATCTGTTAAATCGCCGATATTCTTTGATTTCGACACGGTTAAGAAAGATCTCCTAAATGAGATCTCTGACACATGTCACATTATAATCAAAGTTCGTCTTTTTGCCAGGCCGAGCTGATCGACCTCGTCACTTCCTTTCAGGCGAGCTGCATTAGCTAGCTTTAGTACCGAGGTGACATACTTTATTGAATTCTTTCAATTCCCGAGAGATAGGAAAAGGTGTGAGATAAAAGGGGTGGTGGGTTCCACCTCGTATATTATCACACACAACAATTATTATATAATTAAATAAGATAAAAATTAGTATGAGAATTTCACATATATAAGACATAATGCAAATTAACACAAATTAACATCTATCAATTACAAAATATTAAAATGTTATGCCCTATTTATGCTCCGTCTCACACGGAACACAAATATACCTCATTTAATAATTGTTCGTTCTAGACTTGTAGTATATCCCTTTAATAAGGGATCAAATAATGAATGCCCAACAACTTAGTCAGCCCGTTTTAATAATATCTTCATCTGGCCCAAAAGTAAATTATGGCCCATTCAATTATACATTGGCCCAGGTTACTAGCACCCTCATATTTTGGAAATACACCTCCTTCTACTTTTTATTTTTAAAGCATACATATAAAATGTCAAAATTATCATTTTATTCCTTTTTCTCCATTGAAATTAGTTAATACACCCCGTCGCTCAAAGAAAAAGTAGAACGATCACAGTATCAAATTGCAAGACGTATAAAACTTAAAAAAACAATAAACCAAATATTTCATTAAAAAAATCGTTGAGATCTTTATTTTAGATCTGTTCGGGAAATAAAAATAAAAAAACCAAATATTTCAAAATTATTTTTCGAGAAAAATAAAATAATTCAGAAAAAAAACCAAAAATAATATTCATTTCTAGATCAATTTGAACAATTTTTTTGAAAAAAAATCAAAATTTTTGAAAAAAAAATCCGAAAAAAATATTAGAATTTCGAATTTTATTTTAAAAAATATAACCATTTTCTTTAAATCAGATCCAAGATTTACAAAAAAAAAAATTTCAACAATCAATTAAAAAAAACACAAATACATGCACACACAAATTTATATGTTTAGATGATTACATATTTACATCATTTCCGAAAATGCGTCGAGGTGGGGGATTGGAGAAGAAGTAAAAAAAATGTGGAAATTAAATATATTGCAGACAATAAGAAGTGAGATAAAACAAATAAAAATGAAGAAAAAAGGTGGATGTGGGGTTGGGGGCGAGGGATGTTAGTAAAAAAGGGCGTTGAGCGATGCAGGCGTGTGTGTGTGAAGGGAGGCAGGAGGAGGGAGAGAGGGAGGGAATTAGGGTAGATAAGTAGTAGGGTATTATAGGAATTTTGGGGAGTGTGTACTAATCATATAGAAGGTGTATTAATTTATGTGGTGTATTTATTAAAAGGGGGGTGCGAATAACCTAGGGCTTATACATTTGAAGAGTACTAGCGATGCTGATTTGGGCCGCCCACAACACGATCTCCACACGACACCCGACACATATAATAATGGGCACGTAATTCCAGATGATTATAAAAACTATTTTACACACTAATAAAAACACATGAACCAATTTAAAGAAAAAATTATGAAAATACAGGTTATGGGTAGGGGTGGAAAATTTACCGAAAATACTGGTATACCGGCTTACCGTACCGGAAATATATTGAATTTACCGGAATTTTCTACAGATCGTAATTTTCAAGATGCAGAAAGATATACATTTTCAAAAGTCTCGGTATCTAAGATACCGAAATATTTTTCGGTATACCGATATACCAATACATTGGATATATACCGTTCCATATTTAGAAAAATATATAATATATTTTATTTTTTAAATTTAATTATTACATAGGATATATACCGTACATTGTAAATTTTTCATTTTATTTTGAATTGTCTCTGTTGGTTTCCTGATTCAAGTTGGAAATTGAAATTCGTAGAATTTTTTTTAGTGTTCCCATAGTTAAAAAATCAGTCTTTAAGGGAGATATATGTTAAGAGATTATTATTCATAAAATATAGGTTTTTTAAATAAATAATCAAGATATGAACGGTATACCGTTAATTCAATGAAACGTATGTACCAAAATTTATGTACCAAAAATTTGCACGGTATGTGATTTTTTAGCATGCGAATTATCAGATATCTAGAACTTCGGTATACCATAATTTTCGGTACGGTACGGTATGAATTTTCACATACCGTAAATAACGGTACGATATACGGTATGACCGATATGGTACGGTACGGTATGCCACCCCTAGTTATGGGACTCATATTTTTTTTAGCAACACCCCTATGTATTAGATCTATACGTGAACTTTATTATTGTTATGAATAAAAATTATCACTGTTATGCATAAAAATTTTCACAATTTAAATATATAAAATATTTTTTAAAGAGTGAAAGGTTTTTAACATAATAGCAACAATTTTTATATACCATACTAAAAATAT
Organism: Stenogyne calaminthoides; assembly: GCA_037126765.1. Taxonomy (NCBI): domain Eukaryota; kingdom Viridiplantae; phylum Streptophyta; class Magnoliopsida; order Lamiales; family Lamiaceae; genus Stenogyne; species Stenogyne calaminthoides. The sequence goes on from JBBCBC010000011.1 coordinate 35,267,448, forward strand.
CGAAATCACTATGGATTTGGATTCACATAAATTTTTAAAATAGAATATAGGACTAGAGCCAACAATTTAGATCCATCCTAATAAGCTAGCCAACTCAGCCCGAAAATAAATATGGATTGAATTTAAACAATATGGCCCAATAATTCCGAGCCAATTTGGCATGACCCATTTTGTTAGGGGACCGATGGACACATACCAATTTACCAAAAGATCGAGAAAATTATAGAGGGACGGATGTAGTAGTTTTTTTAAACAGATGTTGGAGGTAATTTTAGAAAAAAAAAAAATGAATAATTTTAATTATTTAGAATTATGTGTAGAAATAATTGTGAGTGTTTCAAATTTCTACTCAAATTAATTACTTAGAAATTATAATTTAAAAGTGTAGGATGGCATGTTTCTAGGATGATTTTTATATCCTCTCACTAATAATTTACTTTATTAAAATATTTTACCAAACATCAATATCAATCTATTTCATACAAATTTTACAAACACTCATCACTATCACTATTTAAGTAATTTTTCTCACAATCACTAAATTAAATAATTTTCCTTTATAACATACTTTTTTGTAAACACCCCCGTTATAATAAATGTTGTTTCTCCAATTTATTGCTCGTCTTTAAATAATTTTTTTATGCTACATTCACAATAATGACGAATATATATATATATATATATATATATATATATATATATATATATATATATATATGAAATATACAGATTTAATCTCTCTTGTAGTGGTTCCTCTTGTGGTGGGGTGATGTTCCTCCTCTTGTGGTGGTTGTGGTTTCGATTGCAGCGATTAAATTTAATTGGTCCTCTTGTGATGATGATTGACAAAGAAGCGAAAACGATGTTCTTACACGCCCAATTGTAGAATAAACTATTGTAATTAATTATTTTAGGAAACTATTGTAATTGATTACCTTTAAAAAAATACAAATAAATCAAATCTCCTGGTCTAGAAAAATATCAATTTATAATCAATTTAAATGCAAAGTCAAAGATATGTTCATGCGGAAAAAAAGAAGAGATAAATTATCTCTCATCAAATATCAATCTACTTTTCTAACATGTATAAATAATAGGCCAAATAATTAAATATAGCACATACTTTTGAATTTTCATCAATTCTAGCATATATTTTTTCATCTCTTCAAATTTAACACATACTTTTCTTTAATACTTAAAAACATCCCCGTCACATGGTCGTTGGGGCTAATTTTTCTTGCTGATGTATAAATATTAAAATTAAAAAATTAAAAATATCACTACATAAAATTAAAAATAGTGACATGAGATGTTTTTATATCCCGCATTTTTTAATCTTATGATTATTATTTTAATATTTACACGTCAGCAATACAGGTGGATTCCTACGACCATATCAGAAGAACCTTGTCAAAAACAGTGATTAGGGATGTTTTTAAATATTAAGTGAAAGTATGTGTTAAATTTGGAGAGAAAAAAATATGTGTTAGAATTAACCAAAAATATGGGCTAGATTTAATTATTTGGCCTAAATAATATCACTATTTAAAATATATATAATAAATAAATTCTCCGGAACAAAGAATGAAAAAATCTCACTCATATATTTAAATGCGTTTGTTCAAAAACAAAATAATTTTTTTTTTTTTTTTTTCATAAAATGGGTTCTGGATCGACCGTTCCAAATAAGAAAATAATTGCAGCCATTAAATTAGAAATTTAAGATCATCCGAATTCAAAAACCCCACGGACAAAATTTTCTTTCCAAATTCAAAAACGTTCTCTCTGCCTTTTTCATTTCTCTCCAAATCACAAAGAATCAGTTGCAAAAGGGTTTTATGCATTCCAAAAAAACAATGGAGGGTGGGAGTATTAGTGATCAAAAGAAGAAGAATAATACTTTTGGATTCAATATTGCAGATGAAAAGATGAAACTGATCGATATACAGTCAGAGAATGATGACTTTCTTCTTGCTAATTCACATTTTTCTCAGCACTCATTTCCAGGTTCTTTTCGTGGTTTCTGCATTAATGCTTTCTTCAAATGATAGGTCTTGAAATTTGTGCACTTTCATAAGTTTCTTAAAATACATGATTTTTTATTTTTGTTTCGTTTGATGGAAATTCTACAGAAGTTGGAATTATCGAACAAAAAGAACAGAATCTTCCGCGGAAAAGCTTAGCATGGGATAGCGCCTTTTTCAACAGTGCTGGTAATATAATGTTGATATTTATGTTATGTTTATCAATCTGCAACTTGTACTGCGTTTTTTTTATCAATTTTGTAACTTGTACAATTTTTTTTTTTTATCTAATTACATTAATTTCGTATATATAGGTTGCAATGAGATTAAAAAGATTGTACATAATTCAAATTGATAAAAGGGTCACAGAACATGTTGCATATTGATATTACCTTTATAATATACACAAACTCTCCTATCAAACTTGTTCGTAGTATGAAACTGATACTGTTACATTTACAAACTGATACCACTACTTTTATAAACTCATACCAATAGTATTTAATCGTATGATCTTAGTTTGTAAGTGTAATGTTATCGATTGATTAGTGTAGTGGTATTAATTTGTACACATAACTGTATAAATTTCATACTATAAAGCAGGTTTCACATGAAACTTACTCGTAACATTAATGATGTTTTTGCTTAGATTTTTAAACTCTCAACAATTTGGGTGAATCAATGTCCATTCTCAAATATATTGTTACATCAATAGGTGTGTTAGATCCAGATGAGCTGTCATTATTGAACAGGGGATTCAGAAAAATCGAGTCCCATCTTCTCAATGGTACTAATGAGGCAGAATCAACATCAAATGCTCATGATTTTTCTGCAGATTGTTTTGAGTTTGAACAATCAATCTATAATTCCATGTCCTGTAATGCTTTGAATGTGTTTGATAAAAATCCTGAACCAGGACTAAGTCAAAAAGGCATGCAAGATGTTCAAGGTAAGCATAGTGGTGTTATTTTATACATCTCTATGTTCTAAAATGAAGTGAATCTGACAATGGTTTGGTTCTCTGAAGCTTTAAAGAAAGCCGATGAATCGTCTCGAAGCAAGGTGTGTGGAAGTGATCTAGATTATTGATATGAAGAATTGTTGTATCCAAACTGAATAGAAATTTGTTTCTTTGATTGCATTTTGCAGATGAAATCTTATCAAACTTCACTTGGGAAAAGCATTAATGTTCAGAGCGAAGGGAAGACGAAAATGGAGGTTCGTTGTATATATTGCGTTCTTCCATACTTCCGGGAGTTAAAATTTTGGTCCCATAACTTTTGCTTTTCTTGCTGAAGGTCCCAAAAAGTTAAAATTTTAAATTTAATCATAGAACTGTTTAATTGGTCCAATTTTAGTCCTGAAGTCGCAACACGTTTTTTTGGGACCTTTTGCGGAAGAAACAAAAGTTATAGGACCAATTTTACATCTCACATGCCTAAATGTGCCCAAAACGATATTGTACTTAAAATTTCGCCGACTTTGGGACTATAATCGGACCAAGAAGTTATGAGATTAAACTGAAAAAACTTAACCTTTATCATGAGGTCTTTTCGTGGAAAAAACAAAAATTACAGGACCAAAATGAATTTTAACTCCTTCCTAGCATATGGCATGGGTAAAATGAAGCTTCTAATTTGATGGTTCTGTGTGATTTTGTTCTTTCTAGCCAACTTCGAGAAGGAGAAATGGGACGACACCTCCACCGCTACCACAGAAGGCGATAGGCAGCTCAACGAACATCTCAACAAAATCGAACAATAAGGAAAACTCATCTGGGAAATCTTACCTGAAAGTGGATAAAAGACCTGCTACAAGTTGCTTTAGTACGAACAATTTTAATCTTCTACTTGAAATTAAATTGAAATGTGATCTAAGTACGGCTCTCTCTCATCTGTAGTTTCACCAAAAGTTTCGTCTGTTCTTCCCTCAATCAACAAGCCGAGTCCTTCTTCATCTGTTCAAGCTTCTACCTTTTCGAAACGAGAAACAGATTCTGGAAAGATTCGACTTTCTGCTTCGATTCCAACGTCCTCCAAGATTTGGAGATATGCAGGGAGGAATAATGGGATGGGGGATGATATTAATGCTTCAACTCGTTCGCTCTCTCTCTCGTCTTCCAAGCGAATATCTGTCGAGCCAAAAGATGCTAGACGAGCATCGACTTTGAAGGGCAGTTTGCAGAGTTCGTTGAACTCTGCAAACAGTTCCCGTGCATCACTAGGAACTCGTTTATCAACTCAAACGCTAAGGCCGTCTGGAATTCGTCCACCATTGTCTCACAACAGATTCTCTCTTGAGGTTGCTTTTAATGAAGCTTTCTTCTTGTTTTGGCTGTTAATTTGTCTTTCTGCCTGTCCTGTTTCTGAATCTCTTGATTTTGCCAAATGCAGAACTCTGCCCCAATTTATCATGGTGAAACAAGAACCAGAAAACTGCCTCAAAAAGTTATATCTAAAGGAACAACATTTGGTTCAGATTCGAAAAAAAGCAGCAACGATTACGGTTCAGAATGTAAGAAGCTCAAAACACAATGCTCAGATATGCCTAAGAACATCAAGAGGCCAAAGATCGAATCTTCGAACAAATCCCAGGTGATGGAAGAAGGGAGAGTTGTTAATCAAGAAATAGGGATGAAGAAGCCGTCTTATTCTTTTGATCGGCTTGAGAATCTAAGCCGATACTTTGAGGCCATTGATTTGAATCAAGAGAAACGCGTAAATCGCCCCTTGAAACACAGCAAAATCGACGTAGAAAAACGCGGTGTGCCAGTTTTCTCAGTCTTGAAACAAGAAAACCAGCTGAAAAATCCATTATCTGTTAGAGGTGCGGCTTCTATTCCGAGCATGAGAACTCCACTTTCAGACAGAACATTTTCTTGCAACTTGAGTGGAACATTTAACAGAGACAAGTTAGCTAAGAAGGCATCATCTGTCTATGCTACTTCTAAAGTTCTTCACAAGGAGAATAGCTGAAAAATCAGAATCTATATTTATATATAGGGGTGTTTGCATTTGTTTTTTACTCTTTGAAAAGTGATTAAATTAGAGATTGTGATCAAATTACTTATAGTTAAAAGTGGTTATATATAGGGGTGAGCACTTGGTTATTCGATTACCGAACCGAACCGAATTAACAAAACCGAATTACCAAAAATTTTAAAATTTAAAATCGAAACCGAACCGAAATGAGTATAAACCGAATTAAACCGAACTGAAATTTTTTCGGTTCGATTTTTGTTAAAAACCAAAATTAAATAGTCCAACAAATATAGCCAAAATAAATTCCAATACAACACAAATAATAGCTCAACAAATACTTAATATGTCCAGTACTTTGAACTGACCAAAAAATTGGAATTAAATAGCCAACAATTACAGCCAAAATCTGACTTCGTGCCTTTTAATATTTAAGTAATAAATTAATATTATATATATTATGTTATATTATTTAATTCGGTTCGGTTATTCGGTTTTTTCACCATTAAAACCGAAACCGAATACTGAATTTTTTAAAATTTAAAACCGAAACCGAACCGAAAACCAAATTAACCGAACCGAATTAATATTTCCGTTTGGTCCGGTTCGGTTTTCGGTTATAACCGAATAATGCTCACCCCTAGTTATATATAGTGTTTGAAGATCTTATGTTATGTTCTTGAGCTGCTTGCTACAGTTGAACTTACTACAACCAAATTATGTTCAGAGAATATTGAAAATGTTCATCATTCATTTACACAGATGGGTGCGTCTATATCTGTATATATAATGAATCTATTAATATTATTTTGAACATATATATATCCACTTAATTAAGAGTCGGAAAAACTTATTCATTGTATTAAATTGATATCATTACACTTATAAATTAATTAATACCATAACAATTCAACTTATACCATTATACTTATAAACTAATATCATATCATTTATGTGTGTAAATGTTATGGTATTAGTTTATATACAATAGTAATAGTATCACTTAAATGAATGTGTAGTACTTGCGATAATAATTAAAATCCATTGATTAGGTATTTTTTTATATTAAATTAGACTCATGAAGTAGTTGTAAATAGTCTATCTAATGTAGTATTGTCATATATCTGATTAGTCTTTTCTTCGTTAGGTAATAAAATCAGACCAAGTCATGAAGTCATCAACTGGTTGTTAGGACTTGGGAGATCCAAATCGTTGCTTTTTATAATCTGAATTCTGAATAAAAAAACCAATTTTATAGGTTAATTATTATTATGAGTGTAAATGAGTTGAGTAGGATTATGCCAAGTCAATCATAAAACTCAAAGCCGAAACTCAGCTCGAGCGCGATTGAGCTTAGTTTTTCAGAACTCGAGTTCAACGTGAAGAAGGATAATTCAAAAACCTCCAACTGATCAACTCAATATCTTATTTTCATCCACGCATAGCGTGGGATGGAGGCAAACTCAATATCTTGTTGAGCCATGAATACGGGTTTCGTGAGCACACCATTTAGAAAAACATTCTTCACATCCAGCTGATGAAGAGGCCATTTGTGATAAACGGAGAGTGCCAAGATAATCCGAACTGTAGTAGCCTTGACAACAGGACTGAAAGTATGATGAAAGTCCGAACCAGGAATCAGAGTAAAGCCCTGAGCTACGAGACAAGCCTTGTGTCGCTCAATTGAACCATCGGAACGAAACTTGGTTCGAAATACCCATTTGGACCCGAAAATGTTGGTGCTACGCGGACAAGGCACCAAATCCCAGGTCTGATTATCCTTAAGAGCATCGATTTCCTCCTGCATATCACTGACCCAATGAGGAAGTTTAGAGGAAGACTTGAATCCCTTAGGCTCGGAAGCTGCAGCGAGACCCAAAAGAAGGGCAGTAGAGGCAAAGTCGACTGAATACCTCGGCTTAAAAATCCCGGCCCTAGACCGAGTGACCATCGGGCGAGTGGGTGAGAGGCGGGTGGCGCTGGATGCGGATTTGCCTGGACGGCTGGCGAAGCATGCTGGATGGGAGCATGCGGCATGGGCGCTATGGGCGGAGGCGGCAAGGGCGCAGCAAGATGGGCGCTTTGGGCCGTGAGCTGAGCGGCCGATCGGTCTGAAGGGCAAGGAGCGTGAGTCCGTGTCAAGGCAGAGACGACACAGAGAGGATGGAGAATGATGAAAGTGAGGAGGCGAGTCACGAGCAACATAAATCGACTTGTCAGGTGGTGAACTCTTATCCAGAAAACTCGAGACACTAAACTCTTTTGACAGTGAATCAGCGTGGCCAGAAAACGGAAACAACTGTTCATCAAATTGAGCATGACGAGTAATGAAAACCTTAGCGAAAATAGGATCGAAACGCCAAAAACCCTTATGGGCACTGTTGTACCCCAAAAAAATGCTTGGACGACTACGAGGTGATAATTTATTTTCCGCATTGTCTCGAAGATATGGGAAAACCCGGCAACCAAAAGGTTTGAAAATAACATAATTCGGTGCACAGTTAAACAACAACTCATAAGGTGATTTGTTCTCCAAAACAGAAGACGGAAGCCAATTTATAACATACACTGCTGTAGCAAAGGCATCAAACCAAAAAGAAGCTGGTGCAAAAGCATGAAATAACATAGAAAGACCAGTTTCTAAAATGTGTCTATGCTTACGTTCTGCCCATCCATTTTGATGTGGAGTATACGAACAAGAGATACGATGCAAAATGCCATGCTGAATCATAAACTCATTAACATGTTAATTCGCAATTCTTAACCCCCATCTGACTGAAAGACTTTCATAGTTGTTGAAAATGGATTACAAACGAAGGTATGAAAGCGCACCAAAATATCAAAGAACTCAGATTTTGCATGCATAGGGTAAATCCATGAAAAACGTGAATAGTCATCAACAAAAACAACATAATATCGATAACTAACATATGAAGTAACAGGGGCCGGTCCCATAAATCACAATGCACCATATCAAGAATATTAGAAGCACGTTTATCATTCAACGGAAAATGTAATTTCTTGCTCTTAGCCAACTGGCAAGGCGAACAAACATCAGGGTTGGGTAAGAAGAACATAATAGATAAATGTCCTAACTTTTAAGCAACGAAATGACATATAAAGAAACATGACCAAGGCGCAAGTGCCATAACTCAAAACTAGCTCGTAATTCTTTGGAACATAAAGCAGCAACCAAAGCCGAGCTACCTTTCTCCAGAATGTAAAGTCCCTTCTCATACCTGCCCTGGGCCAGTATTGCCTTTGTCACCCGATTCTGAATGGTCTAACGTCAACTTGCTAATAGATAAGAGGTTCTTAGTAATATGAGGCACCACCAACGAATCCAATAAATTAACATCAGGAGTAATACGAATAGAACCAATATGAGACATAGAAAGTGCATTGCCATTACCAACAACGACCGAACCATTACCAGAATAGGGCTCAAACGAATCCAAAGCTGATGTCTGGGAAGTCATGTGAGTAGAAGCTCACAGAATCCACATACCAATCAGGAGCAGAGTTGGTGTCCGAGATATTGCAAGCTATACGGAAAGCCTGAGCAAGATTAGTTGAAGGACCCGGTGCTCGAGAAGAAGAACCATTCGAACGACCCTGCAAAAATTAGGGATACTTATCAACATAGTATTCCCCCCGAAAAATCTGACAACGCGGGACATAGGTCCTACGACCCCCACGCCCGCCATCATTCTGAATTCGGCCATTCCTAGATAGCTGCCCTCCACGGCCATTGCCTAATTGCTGACCAGAATTCTGTGCTCTACCCCATTAGAATTTGAAGCAACAAACGCCACCGGGGAAGGAACCGAGCCCTTCATAGCTTTATTCATAAGATCAAACTGTATTTCCTGATGAAGAAGATCCCGAAACGGAGGTACCAGAGTCATTGACATCATGGTGTAGGCGAAATTCGCAAAATTGAGCCCTAGACCCTTGAGAAACCAATGGCTCTTATCACTTTCGTCAACTGATTTCCCTAGAGCAGAAAGCTGATCACACTGTGACTTGAACGATTTCCCATAATCAGCCACAGAGAGGGACTCATGTCGAAGTGATAACAACTATTCTCGAAACCCATTCGCACATGAAGTGGACGCATTGGCAAAGGTAGTGTCCAGCGCAAGCCATGCCGAACGAGAGGAAGAACAATCCAAAACCTCCGCCATGGCCTCTGGTTCTAGGGTAGCGAACAAAGCCCCCAACAATTTCTGATCACGGAGAAACCACTTGGTGTATGCGGGGTTAGGAGTGGCGACATCGTCCGCAGTGGTGATGGTCAGTGACGATGTCGATCATCTCGAAGGTATTAGCCATCGACATAAATTCTCTCTTCCACATCTGGTATGTGGCAGAGGAGAGCTTGATAGGGACGAGATGAATCATGGCGGTGGAGGAAGTGTTGGAGGAGACAACGTCAGCGGTCGGAGCGGCCATGAGGAATGAGACAAGTTCGAGTTTGAGATCGCGGCAAGGAGAGACGAACGCAGGGGACCGTGCGTTCAAGGAAGAGAGAGAGAGGCACACATAATTAAGGTTCTGCGTGGGATCGGCCGTGAGAGAGAAGTAGGGTTTCTGCGTTGTGAGCGGCCGTGAGGAAGAAGAGAGTTAGGGTTTTTGGTGATCAGTTTGGTGTGATACCATGTGAGAATAGATATGAGAGAAATCCACTATTATATACGTGAGATTACAACAATTGGTTCCACAAATTAAGGAAACCAAATCAAAGAGTAAATACAAAAAATATTCTAGATTAATTACAATGAATTTGAAATAGGCAATCCTTTCCTTTAATACTCTTCCCTTTCTCAAAATTTCTAATCTTTCCTTGTTTAATGACATCCCTTTTAATCCTTTGGATTAATTCTTGCATGATTATTAAGGGTTTGGTTAGTTGGGAATAATGACAACTCCATACTAATTTACCCCTTAATGATACTACTAATACTCTCATTTGAAACCTAGCTATACCAAAATGATCCTAAATCTCATGAGTTTCGTTTTGTCATATTTAAATCGGTTTCATAACGTCTAAAGTCATTATATAATCCAATTTCGAATCAAATGTGGAGGACAAGATAGTATTTTGCATTTGTTATCAATATTTTTTTATCACCTATTTGGCTACTCCATGAAAAATAAAGTTCACATAATAAATATGTACTCCCTCTCAGTGTTTTCATAATCAAATTGAACCGGTTGATTGACAGATCATAAAATCGCTCTAGTTACCTCTAAAAATCTATTTTACGGTTGAAATGGAAAAAAAATCGGTCAAAATAAAAAAAATTGAAAAAATAAAAATCGGTAGAACTGATAAATTTTTGTTATTATTTATTAATTTTAAACTTAATCTTAATTTCTATCATCCCTATTATAAATTTTAGTTTTTTAAATAGTGTTGTTTTATGTTTTCTATGATTCTATTGTGTTTATTTAAATGTGAAACTTAAAGTTATAATTTTAAATATTCATAAAATGCACATTTATTTTATTTTTAGTGCAATATAAATAATATTTTAAAAAAATAAATAGGGATAATTTTAATATTTGAACCACAGATCGAACCAGTGTCCAATTCGATTTGATCGCCTGTTCTATTCTTTTTAAATATCATTATGAATTTTTTCAAGTAAATTACGGACATTTTTTATGTTAAAATTAACTTTAATTAATAATAATTAAATATTTTTATCAATAATTATTTTTGGCTAAAACCCATTACTTCACGGGCGATATAAATAGTGGTGCTCTAACCGCTTGAGTTATTCCACTTCGTCATATATAAAAAAAAAATTATATATGTATATAATAAGATAACTAATTTAAAGTGAGTCACTTGTGCATTCAGATGCACAATGCTAATCCGTACACTCATAGTGCATTTTAAAAACATACATTTATACTAAAAAATGTAATTTATTTACACTAAAACATGTAACTATTTTTCCATATTAATAGTTAACTGAAAGATAGAACATGTTATTTTAAAAACATGCAACTTGTTATACTGAAAGATATAATTTATTTACACTGATGCAATTATTTTTCGATATAAGCATATTGCATACGTTGATTATGATGCTCAAATTCCAAAAGTCCCAAAATTATTCTGATGCAAGAATATTCGCACTACAAAAAATTGGCCATAATGGCAAGAGCTTAACCTCTTGCTATATGGGTTTGACCCCCTTGCTATTAGGATCATCAAGGGTTAGTCCTTATTGGCTTCTTGCTATAAGTCAGGTTGATAATGTTTTATTTGCAAGGGGTGTTGACCAACCTTGTTGTTGTTAAATATATAGCAAGAGCCAACCCTTGCAATCGCAGATTCTTGGTAATACTTAAAACATTAGCAAGGATCTGCCCCCTTGCATTTATATTCAGTCACATTCTAATGCTTGAAAGCCACGCGCTTATTTACCGATGTCTTATATATAAAGTAAGGAATGCCCCTTGCTAATGTTTTATTTATAGCAAGGACTAATACTTGCTAATGTTAAGTCTGAAAATATAGATCATTTAGTACAACAAGGACTTACCCTTGCTAATGTTCCATGTGATTAAAAAAAAATGTTGATTATTTATTTATAGTAAGGATTAAACCTTGCCTTAACTAATTTTTTTAAAAATCTAATAACGATAAATATGTTAATACAATTAATTGAATAATTAATTTATTTTTTAGCAATAACTTTAAAGGCAATATCAAATACATATTAAAAAAAGATATTATAATTTACAAATGTAATTACAATTACAAATATAAAACATACAAATTATAATTACTAAAATTGAAATTCATAAAAATATAAAAAAAAAAGGAGTCAAGATACAAGTAAAGAATACATTATACAATTAGATTTATTCTACCTCTAATTTTTAGAGCCTGCAAAAAAGAAAAAAATGGAAAAAAAATAGAGATTATAATATAACACAAAAAAATAAAATTGTAATAAACAAAATAAAAAATTACCTTTAAAAAACCATGGAGTATGTAGAGAAGAAATCTTGTGGCATTTGAAGTAGTTCTTAAAAAAAATCAAGATTTAGTTTTCATAGATAATAAAGAATAAGAATGTGTATATACATTGAGATATAAAATACTTACTCTTTGAAGCTCCAAGATTAATCTAAAACATGTAAATTAAAAAAAAATTAAAAGAATAGCATGCTTTAACATGCAAATGTAAGATAAATATAAACACAAATAAAATATAAACAATAATATAAAACATAAAATTACTTACCACTGTAATGGTGGAGTTGTAATGGTGGAGTAGATTGCATTGATGTTGAAAAGTTGAGTAAAAGATGAAGAATTGAAGACGCTGGAGAAGAAATTAAAGAGGTGATGGAGATATTTATTATTATTAGCAAAGGGTCTATTGTTTTAGCAAGGGACAACTCTTGCCATTTTGCCTGAAAAATTCAAATTAGCCGCCCCAATGAATGTCCAAAATGTTTGGCGGTTATATATTGTTTTAGCAAGGGATCCCCCTTGCTATTATTTCTCCAAAAAAAATCAAATTCTCGGCGCGCAGTATTCATTTAAGAGAAAGCCTTGTGTGAAATATTGCACACTAGTGTTATGTGCAATACAACATAAATAAGGCAAAAGTTGCCTAAATTTCCGGTCGGCGGTGGTCGGTCGGGGTGGGTCGGGCGCAAGCCGGGGGGGGAAGGGCGCAGTGGGTTCAGGTTTACATAACAACTTGATGTGTTACTACATGAACAAAAGAGTGTTACCCTATGAGCAAAAGAGTGTTACTACATGAACAAAAACCAGTACAAACGCATAAACAAACCCAGAACAAACGAAAATAAATTCTCAGTCCAAAATTACAGATTTACATAACAACTTGATGTGTTACTACATGAACAAAAGAGTGTTACCCTATGAGCAAAAGAGTGTTACTACATGAACTAAAACCAGTACAAACACGAAAAATATCATCAGTCTAAAATTACAGATTGTGAAATTGAGAAGAATATGGAAGAGAAAAAAGAAAAAGAAGAACATGAGAAGAGAGGAGAAGGAAGAACCTGAAAAAAGCAGCGTTGTGAAAATCAAACTGAAGAAATCTGGCGGCTGCGCGACGCGAGGAAGAAGAAGCCCCGCGCCCGACCGCAGCGTTCGTTCTGAAAAAAAAAAAAGCCCAATGAACCTATAATTGCACATATGACTTGTATGCAATATTGCATACAAGTTTTTGCGTTCATTTAACTTAAAAAAATTCATTGCCCGCTATATAATGTTTTAGCAAGGGATTCCCCTTGTCATTATTACTCCAAAAAATATCAAATTCTCGGCGCGCAATATTCATTTAACGTAAAAAATTCATTGCCCGCTATATAATGTTTTAGCAAGGGATTTCCCTTGCCATTATTACTCCAAAAAAATTCAAACCCCTGCCCAGAATTTATTTAGCGGTTTCGTATAAATTTATTAAATATGATTATAAAATTTTGATATTATTAGCAAGGGGTATAATACTTTGGCAAGGTACATCCCTTGTAATTGTTTCTTGGAAAGAAAAACAATATGCTACAGATCTTGAATTAATATCATATCCTAACTGTGTCTACCGAAATTTATTTCTTAGGTGAGGTAATTTATTACTAATACAAAAGTTGTTGAGAGTATTTATTATGTTCTAAAATAACTGAATAACGTTTTTGAATCAGCCATTTGCCCAATTGCAAAATAAACTTCAAACACTTCTTCTTCACAAATTTTTAATTTCTTCTTCACAGATTTTTTTTCTTCTACTTCACTACTTGAGGAGTCAATCAGAGAAAATTAAATTGGTATTTTTTCTACTTCAACTTGTATTTTTGTTTTAATTCATACTTCATCCATGTTGTTGTTTTTTTTAATGGTTTAATTAGCTAATAATTTAGGATTTACAAATGATAAGTTTTATATTGAAGACTAAGAGATGTTAGGACTTTAATTATAATGTGTTTATTATTTATTTTAGAACTTGTAAATCATAATTTAAATAGGAGAGAACATTTTCGTTTGAGTTCTTTTAAGTCGTTTAATCAAATAGTTTTGTAGTTCACTCTTAATTTATAAGTAGAGCCATCCAAATCCTTCACTTTTTTTTTTTTAAAACATTTATATGATGTTTCTTTTAATTTTTAGTTGAACTCAAATTTATCTCAATATTTTATTAAAACTTTGACTTATATTAATTTTTAGAGATCATATAAGGTGGCAAATAAAAAAAGGTGGGGTTCTATATCAGTTTGAAATTTGACCAAACTATTAGTATAAATTTAAGTCTTATTGTAAAAATAAAATATGATTCCTGAGTAACTAGTACCTTTTAGAATAGGAACTAATACTATTTGAAATACAAATTAATACATTTTCTTAATACAAACTAATATTGTTTGTAATACGAATTAATACCTTTTAGAATACGAACTTATACCTTTTAGAATATAAACTAATACTTTTGGAATATAAACTCACACATTTTAGAATATGAATTAATGCATTTTGAAATACGAACTAATACCTTATGATTGTATTAATAAATTTTCAATTATTTATTTATTTGTTTATTGATTCTAAATATTTTATAATTTATTTTTTATATTAATTATTGATATATTATACATATTTAATTATGACTGTAAAACGTTTTGATATATTATCTTCTTTTGGTCGCATGCAGAAATATGTCTCTATATAGGAGTTGGATGTACAAACGCTTAGAACACGATGACTTATTGCGACAAGAATTTGCTGATGGAGTAGATAATTTTTTGAATTTCGTTTTCTCGGATCGTGGTGATCATAGCGGGGGATTAATTAGATGTCCATGTAAGATTGTCAAAATCTACGATATCATGATTATCATACTGTTGGGATCCATTTGTGCAAACGCGGATTTGTGCGAAATTACTATACTTGGATATGTCATGGTGAGATGCTTGATAACATTAACTTACATCATGACATGGGGCAGTCTTCTAGTACTGTCGAGCCAGTAGTCGAAGAAAATTTTGGCTCCCATAGGGACATGGTCACTGATGCATTTCCTCAATTTTGTGAGTACGAAGCCGGTGGAGAACCGGAAGAGCCAAATACTCAAGCAAAAGAAAAAAGTGGTGTTCAATTACTAGATATTACCGCCTTGTTCAATATTGGGAAAAACCTGAGGTTCAAGAAGATGCTTTAAGACATTCCCAGAATCGAGGTGTTGTTCGTAATGAGGAGGGGCAGGTGGAGAAAAGGGCCACTGCAACTTTTATGGGGGGATCAACGAGTATGTTACGCAGAGATAAGAAGCTGGTAAATTTGGTTTCTTTTAAATATTATGCTTTAATTTGCATAGTTTTTAATATTAATAGTGTTCAGTGGTGCAAAATGTTATATTTCATCATGGTTTATATTATAACTGAAATTTACACTGTCCATGGTAAATTTGATCTCTTGATGAAGTTTAAGATGCTAATTGTTTGTTATTTTCTTGGCGGTTGATCGTTTTTGGGAAATTTAAATGAGTCCATCAAATGTACGATTTATGGCGGTTGATGTTTGCTGAAATTTGGAGTCTGATTTCATTATTGAATAATGGTTTTAAGTGAAAATAACAGCTGCTATGATGTCGTTGTCTTTGTTCGACTCTTCATGTATGATCCTGATTAAAAACATTTGATTCAATTTGTGCATAAGCTTCATGATATCTATTTCTCTTGGTGTCAAATAAATGTAAATCTGAAGAGCCAAAGAAATTCAATTATGTCAAGTTAACTCTAGGCCTATTGTCCCTGATCATACAAAAATGATTGTTTTGCTTTCATTTGGTAGAAAATCATAGAAAACATGCATAATTTTTTTATATTATGGGCTGATGATATTTTTGTAAGCAGGCTGGGAATTCATCCACAGCAAATGTGCTTACAATTGGAAACTTTAAAGCAACACATATGACTGGGTTGGGAAAGAAAGGGAAAAATCGTAAAAGTTAGAAAGGTGTTGATGGTGCCAGTTGTTCAAGTCAAGTCGATTCTGAGAGTGCAATTTCAGAGGCACCCAAGTGGATAAGCCCAGAATTTGAGAAAATATTTGTTCGTATCATAAATTATAGAAAGTTATTGTTACTTGTAAAAAAAATTTCTAATTGTTTTAAATGAATAGGAACGATATGAAGAATTGACGGCTATGAAGTACGCTAATAGGCCACTGGACAAACCTACTGAATGGGAGACCCGTGACGAGAAGTGCTGGGCCAAGGCAACTGGTGGGCCCAAGAACGGTAAGGTCATCGGTGTTTCTAATCATGCTATTCTAGAAGCACTAGGTTACAAAATGAATAGACGGATGTCAAGTACAGACGTGCATTTGACGACCGAGTCCATCGAGAATGCATTCCAGAAGACATTAGAGACCATGAATGCTAAATTTGACGTGGAACGTCAATCTTACCAGTCCGAAATAGCAGAGTTACGTCGGGAGACTCAAGAAACTCAGAGATTGATGAAAGAACTTTTGGCTAAACTCCCAGATCGTGATGCGCCACATCCTCCGCCTAGTGATGCAGATGGGCATGATCGTTAGTCTTTTAGTATGGTGCTTTATTTGTAATAATTATCTAACTTGAAAACATATATATTTAACTCTACTAAATATTAGATATTTACCACTGCTAAATATTCTAGTTAAATGTTATCTACCTCTGCTAAATATTAGATAATTTTAGAAAGTTTGTTTTTGGTAAAAAGTATAAGTCGTGAGCCTATATCTACAAATTTGATTAGTATTATTAAATTTTAGTTAGTTATAATCATAATTAGATTGTCAAAGTATTTTGAATTCCTATTTACAAGTTACCTTGATTTTATTGATTTACTATTTTGACAAAATTATCTTAATATTTATCTTTAATATCTCTAATTATAAATGCATAAATGCAATTAATGTTATACGAAAAATTTATTTTTTCATAATTTTGATTAGGATGAAATTAATAAACAAATTATATGAAAAAACACAAATAATGAATAAATAAAAATAGACAAAAAAAATTTATTTTGACCAAAACTTTTATTTTGAAGTAAAATAAAAGAAAGTCTTGTGAAATAAAAAATATCGCCAATTGTCGCCAGCAGAGTCGAACATGGGTCATCAGGGGAAGAAGGACTTGCTCTGACCAACACAGTACACCAAAACTTTATCTGAAATGAGGTTTATTTACATAACGAATGTGTATTTATTTTAATTATACACACTAAAATTTGTTGGCGCTAGGAATAAACCCTGAGTCAGAAGGGGCAATATTGGGGAACCTTTACCACTGAACTAAACTGAAATTGATGTATATTTATTTATTTTAATTATATATATATTTAATTATTTATAAATTATCACTCACAATTAATTGATAATTAAAAAAAATTAATTCTGATTACCTAGTTGATTTAAATATATATAATAAAATATTTTTATTAGTATTTTTATTTTTAAATTGTAAGTATAATACATTTAAAATCGTATTTTATTATTATAATATTATTATTTTTTTTGTTATACTGTTTTTTTATTAAAAAATCTTATAACCTACCTTATTTCTTCTTATGTTTAGATTGTAATATTGTTATTATTATTTTTTTTGTAATACTTTTATATTTTTGCATGTAATAATGTTATGTTTTATTTGTAATACTATTATATTTTGTTTGTAAGAGTGTTTCAGTTTCTTATTTGAAATCAAAGTAGAATATATTAATGATTGTTGATCATGAATTTTTTAGCTATGCATTTAATGCACTTCAAAATTTTATTTTTTTGTTATGCTCAAATGTAATACGTTTATACTTTTACATATAATACTATTACGATTTGCATGTAATACTGTTTCAGGTTTGTATATACCCTTCATAACTACGGGGTAATATGTCGAATATGTATACAATAACGTAAAAAAATTGGGTAGGTCTTGACTAGGTATAAAAGAAATTCTTTTGTTATCTATGAATTTTGCGACTAGGAATTTTTTTATACAATATGTCTTTCACATGACACTAATTATATGTGATTAATTATATTATTTGTCAGTATTTTTTTATTATAAAAAAAACTAAATAAATTAATGAAATAAATATGTAATAAGTATTAATGTGGTACATTGATATGCTTGTTTTTAAATTTCACTTTTGACCCGTGTTCAATTTCAGGAAAAAACAAATTTTGCATTTTATTTATTTATTTACAGAGGAAAATTTGAAAAAATAAAATTGTAGCAAAATGGTTTCAAACCCGCATCAACCGTCCAAATGAAACAACTGGCAACCGTTGGGCCACTAACACGGAGAGTACTATTTTTGTTTCCTAACCTTCTTTATCAGTTATAATTAGCGAATTTACAATTTTTTTTCACCAATGAAAATTTTCACACAAGACCTACTCATAAAAATAAATAAACCTCAAACTTGAAAAAAGAAGGAAAAAAATAATTTTTGCAATATAATAAATTTTTTTGACTATATTTTATTTATAATGACAAATATTTAATAAAAAATACATTTGAATGAATACCTTTAGCGAAATTATAATACAATTCAAAATAAATATTTGTTCAATAGGAAGGAAAAGTTCTTGCTATTTTATCTTATTTCAATCTCTCCTTAATAGCAAGAAAGAGCCATTACTATTGTATTTTCTTCCAATTCACACGAAAAAGGGAAACAATTCAGCAACAGTTAACCCTTGCTATTATATTTTATAGAAAAATTTTAGCAACAATTGACCCTTGCTATTATATTACATCAAAATTTTTCGTGATGTAAGAAAGATGTGAAAAAAAAGATATTTCAACAACAGTTGTCCCTTGCTCCTTGCTGTTTCATATTCTTTTTTATTTTAAAAAGTTAAATTTGTCACCCACCTTTGACCCTTACCTTTGACCTCATATTACAGCCCATGGGAAAGTACCATGTCATTTCTTTGACAAGGAGAGAGAATCCTTGCTTTTATACTCTTGAAAATGCTACAAATTTTTTATAGTGTTCTAATGTATAATCAAGTACCCCAGCATCCATATTTAAACTATATCTGTATAATTTGATAATATAGATATACAGATGTAGGTTGACTATAAGAAATCTGAGAATGAGAATCAAAACGAGAGATAAAATCTACTTAATTAATCTGCCTGGTTCGTGTTCTATATATACAAAATTTGGCAGTAAACCAACAGAGTTGCATGAAAATTCAACATTTACATTATCAAATTAATGATACCTCAAGTAATTCGATCTACACAAAATGGAAAGCCTTAACCTAATTTTTTCAATAGTCCCATGAAACACACAAAGAAAACCCATTAATTAATTTATTTATTATTATCCCACTAATACAAATATCGCGTATATAATCCCTGGAATGTATCCCAAGAGCGTCAGCAACAAATCAATCCAAAATTCCACCTGACCATCATACAAAAAAACAACATTGAGGGGCAAGATTGAATTTTTTTTTTTCTCATACAAAATGTGCAAAATTACATTACAATAAATTTGAAAATTGAAATGATACGAAAATGAAGAAATATTACCCCAAGGCCGTATCTGAGGAAGACACCAACAGGTGGCAAAAATATTGCCAGAACGACTTCAAGAAATGTCTCATTACCCATTAAATTGTTCTTCCCCTTTTTCAAAATTAAATTAGCTAGGTTAAATGTGGTGAAATTTTCACCGAGAGAAAATAATTAAGAGAGGAGGCAGAATAGAGACAGGAGAGAGACAGAAAGAGGTGTCAGCATGTTAAGGGGTCATGAGTTGTAATGAAAACACGTGGAATGGCAGGTGGCATACGTAATTGTAACTTACTAATATTATCCCACATCTGTGGCAAAAAATGGGATAAGTACGTATCACTTTATTATTATTTTTTATTTTTGTTGTAACGAATTCCGTGATGCTTGCGTTGATTCATGTAAAATTAGCATATCTCCCTTTTTTAGGCTTGCTATATTTTGGGATCAAGTTTTAATGGGATTAAGTTTTCAGTAGTCATGTAATTTTGCTTTGTTTTGAAATTGATCTCGATTGTTTTGACTTTTTAATTTTGGCCCTGTAAATTATCAAAAAATTTAAAATTGATCATTTAACCTGTTGTAGCAGGTCACCAGACAGGTAACCGCCACCTATGTAATTATTTTGTTTTTTTCTTTAATTTCGAAATGCCACCTAGACTTTTTTAATTCTAATAATTTTGTGTCGGAATTTTTTTGCGTATTTTTTTAGGGAGGAAGAGTGGTTTTCTGCGTATTTTAGTTCACGTTTTTATTTTTCGGTCAGTTTAGCTCAGTAACCTGACCTGATTCACTTTGTCATTTAATATACAACTTTTTTGTAAACCTGATCTAACACCCGACCAAAATTATTAGGATTAAAAAAGTTCAAATGATGCTTTAAAATTAAAGAAAAAAACAAATAATTACATATGTGGCGGTTACCTGCTTGGTAACCTGTTGTAGCATGTGAAAAATACCAATTTCAAAAAAATTAGAAACTTACATGACCAAAATAACAAATTCAAAACAATCGAGACTAATTTCAAAATGAAGCAAAATTATAGGACTACAAAAAATTTAATCCCCTATATTTTCGATGTATCACTCTGTATCCTGTGGTCCAAATGCATGCTACGTGGATAACAAAAAAAAAAGAGTTAGTATGCGCATTTTAACTCAATTTTGACCTTTCATCATTAAGGTTTAAAATTTGGGGGCCGATGTGAGGTTGAACTTATTATATATGCGATAATAAAAATTTAATGTGACATACGTATTTATAGTTAAATATCTCAAAGTATATTATTATATAAAATAAATTATTAAAAATATTATTATCGGTTATAAAAACATCTAGAGTTAGATATTAATTTATAGGCAAAAAAATATTACTATCAGGTGTACAAAATTAAATGAATATAAAAATTATTCAAGATCATGAAAAGATATTATTTTATTTTGATTTTGTTTAAATAAATGTAGAAGGAAATAAATAATAATGAGACATATTTTTGTATGAGACTGTTTCACGGTGAGAGAGGACGAAGTGGGTACATTGATGAAAAATTATTGAAGATCAATATTGAATAATATGAAAAGTTATTATGGAGAGAACTAATCGGTCAGGTCAAGAGTCGGAATGGAGGACAGGTTGTTACCGCCGCCGCTCCTTTCATCGGGTTGCTAATCGACCCCCCATTCCACTGGAGAGAAAGTCTTTGTCTCTAATTTCCCGGACGACTGTAAGGAAAAGGATATCTTCGAATGGCTATATAAGTTGGGGCGAATCACAGACGTTTGTATTCCTAACAGAAGGACGAAGAAATGCTTGTCTTTCGGGGGAAGAACCGTCCTTTCTAACGCGGTTCTAGCAAATATTCCCATTTATGCCCTATCTTTGAACCATGCTCCAGTTAGTATTTTAAAAAAGTTGTCCGCTCGTATTCGTCAGTTTCGAATAGCCTAACAAGAAGATAGCCTGGGTCAGCTGGAAGTATGTGTGTAGAGACAAAACAAAAGGGGGACTTGGGATTCGAAATCTGGAATTCTTCAATGACTCACTGCTTGGGAAATGGGGCATTTTCGAGAAAGTCGAGGGTTGTTTGTGGTCTGATGTTATTGACTCTAAATATGGGGATATTCTTGATTGTATAAATTACTTCTCTACTTTCAGAAAAGCAAAGAAAAACTGGTCGCAATGGTGGACTGCTATAATAACAAAGGTAGACTCCAAAGAGTGGTTCTTGCAAAATTGTAGTAGAGTCGTGGGAAATGGTAGAAACACCAGATTTTGGACTGATTGTTGGGTTGGGGATTCAAATTTGAAGACCCTTTTCCCAAGATTATTCAGCATCGAGTCGGACCGTTGTGCTTGGTTGCGGACATAATTCAAAGCCATGAAAATAGAAATGAGTTCACTTGGAATTGGCGCAGAAATCTGTTTTCATGGAAGGAAAGCTTAGTTGACGATATGACAGCGATTATTGGCAATATATCGAAACTTTCGGACAGCGACGACTCATGGAAATGGAAGCTCTCAAATTCAGGTTTTTACTCCGTGAACTCAGCGTATTCCTTCATTTCTGGTTTGCGGATGACAATGATTCTTCCAGAGATTGGTTAAATGTGGTGTGGTGTAAATTTGTCCCCCTCAAAGTTTCTGCATTTTCTTGGAAACTCGTTCAAGACAGGATTCCGACCATCATGAATTTTTGCAAGAGAGGCGCTTTTAATCCGAACTTCTCCAAATATTGCTCGCTTTGCAGAACTCATGATGAAGATTCAAATCATCTTTTCTTTGAATGCTCTAAGGTTAAAGTGATTTGGGAGAAAATCTATGAATGGTTCGGCATTGATACTATTTGTGAAGGAAGTATGATAAATCATTTTGACAACTTGCCAAACCGAAACATAGGAAGATTTGGGCTACCATATGGCACTCTACCGTTTGGCATATTTGGTCTTGGCGTAACTCAGTGATCTTTAAAGGGCTCGTAGTGGAGGATCGAGACACGGTTTTTTATGTTTGTTCTTCGTCGTTTTTTTGGTTAAAGGCAAGGGAAAAAATAAATAGTTGGAATACTCTTAGTGATTGGTTGAGGGACCCCATCCCATGTATTAGCTAGGATGAAGTCGTGGGTAGGTCACTTCTTTTGTACTTAGTTGTAACCTGTCTTTTGGGGGCATTCCTGATGCTCCTTTAATAAATTTTGCCTTTTTTCCCAAAAAAAAATAAAAATGAAAAGTTGTTATTTTATTTTGATTTTGTTTAAATAAATGTAAAAGAAGGAAATAAACAATAATGAGACACATTTGCATGAGACTGTCTCACGGTGAGACAGGGCATAGTGTGTACATTGATGTTTTAATATTTTGAGAGAGTTGAGTATTGATTTGTACTAACTAGGTTATACCTCATCTCATACATAAGACAATTTAGCACGAGTTTTTATCTACAATAATTAGACAGTATATCATCATACATATTTTCATATATCAAACTTAAAAATTCTCTCTCTCTTTTTTTTTTTTTGAACAACTCTTCGATCATTGAGTTTATTTACCTCATTAATTTTACTTTACATTATGGAAAAGACCAAAAAACAAAATTATCGTAGGCCCAAATATATCTCATTGATAATAGTATGAAAGAGGCCCAAATGTTATATCTCATTAATAATCACTTTAAAAACCAATCTTTAATATACTTTTATATTATATCTAATAATTTATATATACAATATACATATATAAAAAAAGTGGGTCTCATGTGCACCTGGGTGCACCGTGCACTCATAGTGCATTTTAGAAGCGTGCACCCGGAAGACTTAATTTACTCCATGCGTTGCGCATGATGGAACACGCCGGTGAGGGCGGTCCGTCACCAGGATCGTTGTCAGATACCAAACGTACATAACAAATATAAAACCTAAACATACGTCTGAAGGGGCAGGAGCAGGTGTATTGAGCACAAACTTCAGTGGAATCGGGTTCCAAAGGGGCAGGAGTAGGTGTATTGAGCACAAACTTGTACTCACTTGCAACTAGGACAATGTCCAGATTTCTTTTACAATCCAAATAATTCAGACCAGTAAGCTTATTTTGATTTAAAATAATCGAAAGCGGGTTGAGTGACATCATCATAATTATCTTAAATAAATAAAATGCAAGCAAGCATTAAATCACATAAGTTGAAGCATAAAATATTGGAAACCTTCAAAAACCAACATTCAACACAATCTCCAACAGCCCAACAAACACACACGCAAGCCACGTTAGGGTGATCTTTTACGCATGTGTTCCTCAACCAGACTGTTGGGATAACATATGTCAGGATCTATCGGGATGACCTCATAAACAAAAAATTAAATTAACAATTATTACTAGCATGAATTTACCTAAGTGAATTCAAATAATAATTAATCCAACAACAACATGCAAATAATATTTCACGTAAAACATCCTAGCATGCGGAATTTCTAGGAGTTTACGTAAACGTACCCGTTAGAGAGACGATCTGAGACAGACAGGATCAAGTATCTGGATACCCACCAAAAGTCCTTCTCAAGTATTCCCGAGTCCTCGTCCAATAACCCCGGTGGAAGGTTCTCCGATGAACGATTTATAAAACAAGGAAAATAAAATATTGTTGCACCACCTTTCTAATATTTCTAATAGGGGATCTTTCAAGATTGGATCTTTCTTGAATTTATGAGATACTCTTGTATTCCTAGAATACATATCTTTTTCCATAAAAATCTTTCCAAGAAAATCAAGAAAATCCTTCTTCCTATTATTGCCCTATAATTTTCGAAATTCCCTATTAAAAAAGCCAAGTGGGAGTTTTCTTGAATTTATGGGATAATCTTGTATTCCAAGAATACATTATCTTCTTTCCATAAAATCTTTTCAAGAAAATTCTTCTCCCTCTTTTCTTTAATATTTTCGAAAAAAACAAGGAAATATAAGCAACAATAATTTATTTTATTTTAAGCACCTATTATTTATTGGACTATAATTGGGCTACTTGAGGGGCCTTTAGGAGAATTAAGATGGACCTTCCAATGGGCTTCTGAATTCCAATATTGAGGCACAATATAATTCAGTCCATTAATATTAATTAATACCACTATATAATTAATATTGTACTATCCAACTTAACCCATATTACGGTAATATGGCTCCCGGTTAAAATTTCCCGTGTTTAAGATTATTTAGTCCATTAATTAATTAAGCCACTGAAAAGCTTTATATTAATTAATATCTTTATCCTTAGAGTAAGGATATCCCAACTTTATTATCCATACCGGAAAATTAATTCCACTTGCAAGATTTGGTATGATAAAGGTTCCGGGCCCACCAAGGGGACCAATCAAGCAAGACTTTTGCAAGCACACGATTCTCTGTATTAAGCAACTGTCGTGCAATTAATATTATTGCCCAAGATATAGGGTATCGAAGTCGCAATGATTCTCTTCCCATTTATAAGTCAAAGCAATAACTATTAATCGCACACAGTCCTTATTAAGTGACAGAGATTAAGAAATCAACAACCACTGAGGTCTAACTCTTCATCCCTTAAGTCAGTGCGAATGAGTTTATCCTCTCCGTAGGTCCTCATCAGCGCATCGAATGCACTAGTGTAATCTCTTGGTCAAGACAATTTAATCTGAGCCTTACACATCAACTTCTACCAATAGATTATTCGGATCTATCTAAGTTGGGAAACACACACTCGTATACAAGAAACTGTTAACGTGATCTTCTGTGATCTGGTACCACCACGTTAACTACAATGTAACGCATACTACGGACGGTTTGCAATAAATATATATAACATTCAACCATATTTAAAGCAACAATGATAAATAATTTATTTCAGTAAATAAGTGTTTAATACATAGGCTATACAAAGTAAAAGCATACTTTCACGTATAACCACAACAATCTCCCACTTATACTCAAAGTCTGCTTTTAAGTATACCACAGCCTGTCTGATGTATTATCTGGTGACATCTAGTGTCACCTACATCAACCTAGATTGGGAACGCTCTTGACACCCATTCCTTCCACATGTCTCTCAAATGTTAACTGAGCCAGACCCTTTTTGAATGGATCAGCTAGGTTGTCTTCTGACGCGATCTTTGCCACCTCTATATCTCCTCTCTTAACGATTTCTCGTATAAGATCATATTTCCTTTCAATGTGTTTGCTGGCCTTGTGGGCTCTCGGTTCCTTTGAATTTGCAACTGCTCTGACATTATCACAAAAAGACGAAGTGATGGAAATTTGGGCAAATTCGGAACAACATCCAAGTCCGATAGGAAGTTCTTGAGCCCACCGCTTCTTTTATTTGCTTCAAGCGACTACATATTCGGCATCCATGGTAGAATCGATGATGCATTTCTGCTTAACGCTTCTCCATGTTACAGCTCCTCTCCCAGACAAAACACACTACCCGAGGTAGATTTTTTGGAATCTAGGTCTGATTGGAAATCCGAGTCCGTGTATCCCACTGGAAATAAACTGTCTGACTGATAAACCAGCATTCTATCTCGAGTTCTTTTCAGATACTTCAGAATTTTCTTAACAACAGTCCAATGTTGATTTCCGGGATTGCTCTGATATCTCGCTACCATGCCTACGACGTAGCAGATATCCGGTCTCATACACAACTTTGAATACATGAGACTTCCTACTGCCGATGCATAAGGAATCCCTCTCATGTCATCTATCTCCCTTTGTGTCTTGGGACACATGTCTTTCGATAGGTGGATTCCGTGCCTGAAAGGTACAAAACCCTTCTTGGAATCTTGCATGTTGAAACACTTCAAAATGATATTTATGTATGAAGCTTGCGATAAGCCGATCATTCTCTTCTTTCGATCTCGAGTGATCTTGATCCCAAGAATATGATCGGCTTCCCCCAAGTCCTTCATATCAAACTGTTTTGACAGTCATACCCTTACGTCTGACAAAACCTTTACATCGTTTCCGATGAGCAGAATATCATCTACGTATAGTACTAGGAATACCAAGGCAGTTCCGTCACACTTTCTATAGACACAACTCTCGAAATCGTTTTGATCAAACAAGTAAGATTTTATTACATGATCAAAACATTGGTTCCAAGCCCGAGATGCTTGCTTAAGTCAATAAATGGACTTTCTCAGCTTGCACACAAGGTGTTCTTGGCCTTTTTCGATGAAACCTTCGGGCTGTTGCATATAGATTTCCTCGTCAAGATTCCCGTTAAGGAAAGCTATCTTGACATCCATTTGCCAGATCTCAAAATCTAGATGCGCAGCTATTGCCAAGAGAATACGGATGGACTTAAGCATGGCTACAGGCGGAAAGGTTTCTTCATAATCGATACCCTCTTTCTAAGTGCATCCCTTTGCCACAAGCCTAGCTTTTAAGGTTTCCACCTTCCCATCCGGTCATTTTTTCCTCTTGTAGACCCACTTGCATCCAATGGGTTTTACTCCACTGGGTGGTTCAACTATCTCCCACACCTGATTATGATCCATTGAGCCCATCTCGGCTTCCATCGCAGTTTGCCAGGATTCTGAATCCTTATCTTGGACCGCCTCCTTATAGGACCAGGGGTCTGATTCCTTTTCCCCGGGGACCAAATCCGAAGATTCTCCTATCCCCATGAATCTCTCAGGTTGTAGAACAACCCTCCCACTACGACGAGGTTCCGATTGTGTCGGTGTGACGCTTGGTATATCAACCTATACAGTTGGTATAGGAGTTTGCCCTCTTATTTCATTTAAGGTAATCTCACTTTTGGGCTTTCGATTGTTCATAAAGTCTTCTTCCAAAAATCTAAAGTGTGTACTTATTACCACCTTTTGATCTTCGGGACCATAGAACATGCACCCTTTCGTTCCCATGGGATATCTTATAAACAACCTTAGTTCTGAATGTGCATCCAACTTACCGGTTTCCTTGTCTAGCACGTATGCCGGACACCCCCAAATCCTGAGATGTTTCAGACTTGGCTTGCGCCCGGTCCACAACTCTTTAGGGGTTTTGGGAACCGATTTGGAATGCACCAGATTCAGAACGTAAGCCGCTGTTTCCATGGCATGACCCCAAAATGACTTAGGTAGATCTGAATAACTCATCATCGATCTGACCATTTCTAACAGTGTTTTGTTTCTTCGTTCTGCAACCCCATTTGGTTGAGGGGTTCCGGGTGCAGTCAACTGGGAAACAATGCCCTCGTCTGACAGGTAGTTCAAAAACTCATCGCTGAGGTATTCGCCTCCATGATCAGATCGAAGAAACTTGATACTCATTTCCCTATGATTCTCCACTTCGGCTTTGAACTCTTTGAATTTATCAAAGGTTTCCGATTAGTGTTTCATGAGGAAAAGGTACCCGAACCTTGAGTAATCATCGATGAAAGTCACGAAATACTCATAACCACCTCTAGCTTTGGTTGACATTGGACCACACACGTCAGTGTGAATGATTTGCAACACTTCTGTGGCTCTATTCCCCTTGGCTCCAAATGCCCTCTTGGTCATCTTACCCTCCAAACATGATTCGCAGGTTGGAAGTGGTTCTAAGTAGGTCCGACAACGAACCATCTTTAACCAACCTTTGGATCCTATTTAGATTAATATTACCCAATCTTAGATAACATAGAAGTGTCTCGTTCACATTTTCTGAACGTTTTCTCTTATTGCATGAAACAGTCGATGTGTTATAAGATGCATTTTGTGAGTGGTGTGCACAGTTAATAGTATAGAGATTGTTCCGCAAAATTCCATGACAGATAAACACATCGTTACGGTAAACAGTAACTTGCTTAGAAAAACGAACAGAATATCCATCATTAATTAGTTTTGAAACTGAAATAAGGTTTTTGCGAAAAATTGGAACATAAAGAACATCTCTTAAAACTAAAATCTTGTCTTCAAAAGATAGGTGCACGTCTCCCACTGCTTCAGCTGCTACTCTCGTAGCAACGCCCAATGTGATGAGGACCTCACTCCCACTAAGTTGCCGGGTCAACTTGAACCCCTGTAACGTGAAACAAATATGATCAGTGGATCCCATATCCATTATCCACGAGTAGGTAGCATACACCGCTAAACAAGTTTCAACAACTAGTGCGTGAGAATTACCTTTCTTTCCATTCTGCTTTGGTTTGGAACAGGCAGACCTCCAATGTCCCTTTTCACCGCAGTTGAAGCACTTCCCCTTTGGATCCTTCTTGACACCCCCAGCATCCCTCACCTTACTCTTGCCCTTGGCAACAGTTGAGTTCGACTGCTTTTGGCCATTGGCCTTTCTCTTCTTCTTACCCTCCTTTGGCCTAGAAGATTAAGATGGTCCACTTGCCGCTAAAGCTTGAGTTTGGTGACCCATCAACGTCTCTGCCGAGACCAAAGCTTGCAACAAGTCAGCTAGCGTGAACTTCTGATTATTCATCTGATAGTTCAACTGAAAGTGTTCAAAACTTTTGGGTAGAGAGTGAAGCACCAAATCAATCTGAGTCTCCAGATCATAATCTGCACCCAGAACCTCAAGTTTATTTAGATGAGCCATCATCTTGAGGACATGGTCCCTTACGGGCGTGCCCTCCACCATTTTCAGCGAAAGCATTTCTCGCAAGGTGATCTGACGAGCCGTGCTGTTCTGATGTTGAAACATCTTCTTAAGATTTTCCATGATTTCCGCAGCAGTTACAAATTCTTGGTGTTGGTGTTGCAACACATCCGGCATAGATGCCAAGATGGTACACTTAGCCATATCATTGCAATGCTCCCAGTCCTCATATTTTTTCTTTTCCGCCTTACTCGACTCGCCAGTTGGCTCATCAGGTTTTGGAGTATCAAGGATCCACTTGTGCTTTTGTGCAGTGAGGACAATCATAAGTTTACGTTTCCAATCAACATAGTTTTCACCAGTTAATTGATGGTCTTTAAGTATAGATTACAGTGGATTAAAAGGTTGTGACATGCTGAACTGAAATAAATAACAATTTGTGTAAGCACAAAATTATCACACAATTCGATCACATTGTTCATATCAAAATCTCAAAACAATATGAACATGCATCAACCAACATCTCAAAACAGTTTAAATAGGTCACGTGGGGTGAACTGTCTATTTAAACACATTCAAGCAGGTTACAAACAAGAACAATTACAAACCTTTAATTCAAAATAAATAGTCGGCTCCCACTTGACCAATGTAAAATTGACAGGGACTTCGGGGAAGTATATGCATATCAATTTTATACCTAAGTAATAACCATGATTAAATACATAATTATTACTTCGCTTTGAATGAGCCTCGTGGGGAGGGTCATCGTCGCCACTAATAATAATTCACAATCATCCTTTTGGGAATTTATTCATGTGAAAACCATCTTTTGGCCGTTCCGTGGGGGAAATTTCTCCAAAAGAATTCAAAAATAAATAAATCATGGAGGTCAATTTGACGTAATTTTATTATCCGGAATAAAATTTTTCAATAAAACATACTTAGTAATTTTCGAAAGTGTAATTTTCTTTTACACAATTCTAAATCATGCAAACACATTTAACAAATAAAATTGCACGAATTTTAAACAAGCATCAAGACAAAAATAAATCATGTTGGACACATATATCCAACTGTCCTGGTTTAAATTCCAAAACTTGATCTTGAGAAATCGTCTCTTCTTTTGTCTTCATCGTTCATCTCGAAAGGTTCCCACTGAATCCGCAACAATTCTTCAAAAATGTCCTCCATTATGGGTTAGGACGACGTCCGGAAAAATGAGTAGCTCATGACCCGGAACGCGAGTCGCATGCGCCTAGGCGCACGCCCCGGTCCGGATCGGCCATCCCGCCCCCGTCGCCCACGGCCTTGGGCGCGTCGACCCATGCACGCCCAAGGTCCTGTGCCTTTTCGTCCAACACGGCCCCGACTTAGTCTGCCAGGTCTTGCCGCCCTCGACCCTAAAGTCGGCTTTTTGCAGCCCTAGCGTGCACGCCTACCCGTCCGGCGTCCGCTGGCGGTCTTGGCGTGATCGCTGGGATTCGCCCTAGCCGCGTGTGCTCGCTCGTCTTGGCTTTGACGTGACGTCTGGGCACTTGGACGTCCGTCTTTAATTCTCCATCTCCGTCTTTGTTCACGATCCGGTTACAATTTATTTACGAAAAATAAATAAACCTAGATTTAGACTAGTCAATTACATTGATCAAATCAAACAAATCCTAATCTACTCGTGGGTTTTCTCACGAGGCAAAATGAATTCGAACGAATCGAATTAAAAACCAACAATTTATTTGCATGTAAATAAGCACATTAAAATACCATGACAATTAGATACCTGCAAAACAAATCTAACAATTCTACTATCCAATTTCAATTTTAATGTTCAACAATTTAAATTACAGTTTAAAAGATCAGAGCCCGAACCAGGGCTCTGATACCAGTTGTTGGGATAACATATGCCAGGATCTATCGGGATGACCTCTTAAACACAAATTTAAATTAACAATTATTACTAGCATTAATTTACCTAAGTGAATTCAAATAATAATTAATCCAACAACAACATGCAAATAATATTTCACGTAAAAGATCCTAGCATGCGGAATTTCTAGGAGTTAACGTAAACGTACCCGTTGGAGAGACGATCTGAGACAGACAGGATCAAGTATCTGGATACCCACCAAAAGTCCTTCTCATGTATTCCCGAGTCCTCATCCAATAACCCCGGTGGAAGGTTCTCCGATGAACGATTTATAAAATAAGAAAAATAAAAATATTATTGCACCACCTTTCTAATATTTCTAATAGGGGATCTTTCAAGATTGAATCTTTCTTGAATTTATGAGATACTCTTGTATTCCTAGAATACATATCTTTTTCCATAAAAATCTTTCCAAGAAAATCAAGAAAATCCTTCTTCCTATTATTGCCCAATAATTTTCGAAATTCCCTATTAAAGAAGCCAAGTGGGAGTTTTCTTGAATTTATGGGATAATCTTGTATTCCAAGAATACATTATCTCCTTTCCATAAAATCTTTTCAAGAAAATTCTTCTCCCTCGTTTCTTTAATATTTTCGAAAAAAACAAGGAAATATATGCAACAATAATTTATTTTATTTTAAGCACCTTTTATTTATTGGACTATAATTGGGCTACTTGAGGGGCCTTTAGGAGAATTAAGATGGGCCTTCCAATGGGCTTCTGAATTCCAATATTGAGCCACAATATAATTCAGCCCATTAATATTAATTAATACCACTATATAATTAATATTGCACTATCCAACTTAACCCATATTACGGTAATATGGCTCCCGGTTATTATTTCTCATGTTTAAGATTATTTAATCCATTAATTAATTAAGCCACTGAAAAGCTTTATATTAATTAATATTTTTATCCTTGGAGTAAGGATATCCCAACTTTATTATCCATACCGGAAAATTAATTCCACTTGCAAGATTTGGTATGATAAAGGTTCCGGGCCTACCAAGGGGACCAATCAAGCAAGACTTTTGCAAGCACATGATTCTCTGTATTAATTTAGTAACTGTCATACAATTAATATTATTGCCCAAGATATAGGGTATCGAAGTCGCAATGATTCTCTTCCCATTTATAAGTCAAAGCAATAACTACTAATCGCACACAATCCTTATTAAGTGACAGAGATTAAGAAATCAACAACCACTGAGGTCTAACTCTTCATCCCTTAAGTCAGTGCGAATGAGTTTATCTTCTCTGTAGGTCCGCTTCAGCGCATCGAATGCACTAGTGTAATCTCTTGGTCAAGACAAGTCAATCTGAGCCTTACACATCAACTTCTACCAATATATTATTTGGATCTATCTAAGTTGTGAAACACGCACTCGTATACAAGGAACTTTTAACGTGATCTTCTGTGATCTGGTATCACCACGTTAACTACAATGTAACGCTTGCTACGAACGGTTTGCAATAAATATATTTAAAATTCAATCATATTTAAAGCAAGAATGATAAACAATTTATATCAGTAAATAAGTGTTTAATACATAGGTTATACAAAGTAAAAGAATACTTTCACGTATAACCCCAACAATCTCCCACTTATACTCAAAGTCTGCTTTTAAGTATACCACAGCCTGTCTGATGTATTATCTGGTGACATCTAATGTCACCTACATCAACCTAATAATTTTTCTCCCACTTATACTCAAAGCAGATTGGGAACGCTCTTGACACCCATTCCTTCCACATGTCTCTCGAATGTTAACTGAGGCAGACCCTTTGTGAATGGACCAGCTAGGTTGTCTTCCGACGCGATCTTTGCCACCTCTATATCTCCTCTCTTAACGATTTCTCGTATAAGATGGTATTTCCTTTCAATGTGTTTGCTGGCCTTGTGGGCTCTCGGTTCCCTTGAATTTGCAACTGCTCTAGCATTATCACAAAATACCGTGATGGTGCTGGGCAAATTCAGAACAACGTCCAAGTCCACTAGGAAGTTCATGAGCCACACCGCTTTTAACATTTCTCAAGCGGCTACATGTCGGCTTCCATGGTAGAATCGGCGATGCATTTCTGCTTAACGCTTCTCCATGTTACAGCTCCTCTCCGCAGACAAAACACACTACCCGAGGTAGATTTCTGGAATCTAGGTCTGATTGGAAATACGAGTCCGTGTATCCCACTAGAAATAAAAACTGTCTGACTGATAAACCAACTTTCTATCTCGAGTTCTTTTTTCGGATACTTGAGTAATGTTCTTATGACGGTCAATGTTGATTTTCGGGATTGCTCGATATCTCGCTACCATGCCAATGGTGTAGCAGAATATCGGTCTAAATACACAACATTGCATACATGAGACTTCCTACTGCCGACGCATAAGGAATCCCTCTCATGTCATTTATCTCCCTTTGTGTCTTGGGACACATGTCTTTCGATAGATGGATTCCGTGCCTAAAAGGTACAAACCCTTCTTGGAATCTTGCATGTTGAAAGCGCTCAAAAAGCGGTATCTATGTATGAAGAAAACTTGCGATATAAGCGATCATTCTCTTCCCTTTTCGATCTCGGTGATCTTGATCCCAAGAATATGACCGGCTTCCCCTAAGTCCTTCATATCAAACCTTTTTTGTGATCATACCCCTCGTCGATGAAACCTTTACATCGTTTCCGATGAGCAGAATATCATCTACGTATAGTACTAGGAATACCAAGGCAGTTCCGTCATACTTTCTATAGACACAACTCTCGAAATCGTTTTGATCAAACCCATAAGATTTTATTACATGATCAAAACATTGGTTCCAAGCCGAGATGCTTGCTTAAGTCCATAAATGGACTTTCTCGGCACACACAAGGTGTTCTTGGCCTTTTTCGATGAAACATTTGGTTTTGACATCCATTGCATATAGATTTCTCGTCAAGATTCAGATTTTTTGTAATTAAGGATTTTGTATCCCTTTTGTCTTGACATCCATTTGCTAGATCTCAAAATCTAGATCTGAAAACTATTTGCCAAGAGAATACGGATAGACTTAAGCATGGCTACTGGCTGAAAAGGTTTCTTCATAATTTATACCTTTTTTTTTCTAAGTGTATCCCTTTTCCACAAGCCTAGCTTTGAAGGTTTTCATCTCCCGTCCGGTCCTTTTTTCCTCCTCAGTTATAAGACCCACTTGCATCCAATGGGTTTTACCCAGGTTTGGGTGGTTCAACTAGCTCCACATTTGATTATGATCCATTGAGACCATCTCGGCTTCCATCGCAAAATTTGCGGGGATTCAAAAACGAATCCTTATCTTGGACCCCTCCTCTTTTCCCTTGTAGGACGGGGCGATTCCTTTTTCGGGGGATCAAATCATTGAGGAAGATTCTCATATCCCCATGAATCTCTCGGGTTGTCGAACAACCCTCCCACTGACGAGGTTTCGATTGTGTCGAGTTTTGTGGCGATTTTTGGTATATCAACTTATTCCGGTTGGTATAGGAGTTTGCCCTCTTATTTCATTTAAGGTAATCTCACTTTTGGGCTTTCGTTTGTTCATAAAGTCTTCTTCCAAAAATCTGAAGTGCGTTCTTATTACCACCTTTTGATCTTTGGGACCATAGAACATGCACCCTTTCGTTTCCTTGAGATATCCTATAAACAACCTTAGTTACGATCGTGCATCCAACTTACGGTTTCCTTGTCCAGCAACGCAAACAAAATCTTGGACACCCCAAATCTGAGATGTTTTGGACTTGGCTTGCGCCCGGTCCACAACTCTTTAGGGGTTTTGGGAACCGATTTGGATGGCACCTTAGAAATTCGTGTGTAATGTATCCGACCATCAGATTGTTCTTAAAAATTCTCAAAACAATATGAACATTTTTTTTCAAGGCATGACCCCAAAACGTAAACTTACTATTGTCCTCATCGAATCGTGAAACAAAGCCATAACGGGTTCTCACTACACCTAAACCGGAAAAGCCAAAAGATGAGTCAACTAAAATGGTTAAGAAAGAGTATCTTGTTAGGGGGCGTTCAACGAAATGGCAAAGTGTACCATCTTGGCTTCTATGTCGGATGTGTTTGCAACACCAACACCAGAACTTTTGAGACTGAGACCGCAGACATCATGACTAGTCTTAAAGCGATGTTTCAACATCGAGCGGGTGTGGCTCATCGGATCACCATGAGGGACTTGCTCTCTATGAAAATGGTGGGGGAACACCGTAAGGGAGCACGTTCTCAGATGATGGCTCACCTTAACAAACTTGAGGTACTTGATATTGAATCGACATCGAGACCCAAATCGATTTTTGCTCTCCACTCTCTGCCAAAAAAGTTTTGAGCAAAGGCCAGTGAACTACCGGATGAATAATCAAAAGTTCTCGATGCCCGATCTATTACAAGCTTTTTGGTCGGAACTAGAGAGGCGATATTGAAAAAGAGCCAAGCCTTGGTGGCAAATGGACCTTCTTCTTCTTCTAGGCCAAGGGGTGGTAAGAACAAGAAAAAGGACAAAAACCACAAGCAAGTGAACTCAAGTGTTGCCAATGGCAAAGAAAAGGTGAAGGGAGGTGGAGGAGTGAGCAAGCCAGTTAGGGGGAGGTGCTTCAAATGCGGTGAAAAAAGGACATTGGAGGTCGACTGTTTCCAAACCCAAAAGGAATGGAAAGAAAGGTAATTCTCACGCACTAGTTGTTGAAACTTTCTTAGCGGCGTATGCCTCCCATTTATGGGTGGTGGATATGGGATCCACTTATCATGTTTGTTTCACTTTACAGGGGTTCAAGCGGACCCAGCAACTTAGTGGGAGTGAGATCCTCATCACACTGGGCGATGCTACGAGAGTGGCACCAACAAGCGATGGGAAAAGTGCACTGTCCTTTTGAAGACGAGTTTTAATTTTAAGAGATGTACTTTTACGTCTTAATTTTAGAAAGAACTTAATTTCGGTTTCAAAACTTTAACTTGATGGATATTCGGTTACTTTTGATAAAGTTGTTACCATTTCTCTTTATGATAAATTTATCTCGTCATGGAGCGTTGTCAAGTAATCTCTATACAATTAATCGTGCACACACCACTCACTTAAATGCATCCTATAACACATCAATTTTTTCCAACAAAAAAAACGTTCATCGACGTGAACGAAACACTTCTATGGCATCTAAGATTGGGACATATTAATCCAAAGAGGATCCAAAGGTTGGTAGAAGGCGGTTCACTTGGAGTCTCTCCAAGTTGAACCAATTCAACCTCGCGAATCATATTTCGAGGGTAAAAGCGACCAAGAGGGCATTGGAGCCAAGGGAATAGAGCCAAAGAAGTGTTAGAAATCGTTCACACAGACGTATGTGGTCCAATGTCAACCAAAGCAAGAGGAGGTTATGAGTATTTCGTCACTTTTATTGATGACTACTCGAGGTACGATTATATTTTCCTTATGAAGCATAAATCTGAGACCTTTGAGAAATTCAAAGAATTTAAGGCTCAAGCAGAGAATCATAGGGAAAAACGTATCAAGTCTCTACGATTTGATCGTGGAGGCGAGTACCTCAGCGATGAGTTTTTGAACTACTTATCAGATGACGGGATTGCATCCCAGCTAACTGCACCCGGAACCCCTCAACAAAATGGGGTTGCAGAGCGAAGAAACATAACTCGTTTGGAAATGGTTTGATCAATGATGAGTTATGCGGATCTTCCCAAGTCGTTCTGGGGTCATGCCTTAGAAACAACGGCTTACATTCTGAACTTGGTGCCATCCAAATCGGTTCCCAAAACTCCCAAAGAATTGTGGACCGGGCGCAAGCCTAGTTTGAGACACATGAGAATTTGGGGGTGTCCGGCCTACGTGTTGGACAAGGAAGCCGGGAAATTGGATCCTCGATCAGAATTAAGGTTGTTTATAGGATACCCCGAGGGAATAAAAGGGTGTATGTTCTATGGTCCCGAAGATCAAAAGGTGGTAATAAGCACCCACTTTAGATTTTTGGAAGAAGACTATATGAACGAAAGAAGACCCAGAAGTGAGATTACCTTAAATGAGCTAAGGGGGCTAACCTCGTTGCCAACTGTACAAGATGACATACCAAACGACACACTTACACAACCGAAACCTCGTCAAAGTGAGAGGGTTGTGAAATAGCCCGAGAGATTCATGGGGATAGGAGAGTCCTCGGACTTGATCCCCGGTTAAGACGAATCAGACCCATGGACATATGATGAGGCAATCCAAGACAAGGATGCGGTTTCTTGGCAAAAGGCAATGAAAGTAGAAATGGGGTCTATGGATCATAACAGAGTGTGGGAGCTAGTCGAACCAGTTAATGGGGTCAAACCTATTGGTTGCAAGTGGGTATACAAGAGAAAGAGGGGATCGGATGGGAAGGTGGAAACCTTCAAGGCAAGGCTTGTGGCGAAAGGTTATACTCAGAAAGAAGGGATCGACTATGAGGAAACCTTTTCACCTGTAGCAATGCTCAAGTCCATCCGGATTCTCTTGTCGGTTGCTGCGCATCTCGATTTTGAAATCTGGCAAATGGATGTCAAGACAGCTTTCCTTAACGGAAGTCTTGATGAGGAAATCTATATGCAACAACCCCAAGGCTTCATTGAAAAGGGCCAAGAACACCTAGTTTGTAAGCTCATGAAGTCCATTTACGGACTCAAACAGCATCGAGCTTGGAACCAATGTTTTGATCATGTTATAAAGTCTTATGGGTTTGATCAAAATGAGTTCGAAAGTTGTGTGTACAAAAAGCATGTCGGAATCGCATTGGTATTCTTAGTCTTATCGTAGATGACATTCGCTCATCGGGAATGATGTAAAGGTGTTATCGGGCGTAAGGGCATGGCTTTCAAAAGCAGGTTTGATATGAAGGACTTAGGGGAAGTTCGGGGCACATCCTTGGGATCAAGATCACTCGAGATCGCAAGAAAAGAATGATAGGCTTATCGCAAGCTTCATACATAGATTACATCGTCTTGAAACGATTCAAAGATCACGAGATTCCAAGAAAGGCCCGTACCTTTCGGACATGGAATCCATCTATCAAGGAAATGTGCCCTAAGACACAAAGGAGATAGATGACATGAAAGGAATTCCTTATGCTAATTTTGTCGGAAGCCTTATGTATGCAATCTTTGCACGAGACCGGATATCGCTTTGCCGTTGGCATGGTGGCAAGATATCAAAGTAACGAGGGGAAAGAACATTGGATGACGATTAAAAACATTACGAAGTATCGAAAAAAGAACTCGAGATAGAATGTTGGTTTATCAGTCAGATAGTCTAATCCCCATAGGTTACACGGACTCGAATTTCCAATCAGACTTAGATTCCAAAAATCTACCTCCGATAGTGTGTTTTGCATGGGGGGAGGAGCCATGACATGGATAAGCGTTAAGCAGAAATGCGTCGCATATTCTACCATGGAAGCCGAATATGTAGCTGCTTGTGAGGCAGCGAAAGAAGCGGTTTGGCTCAAGAACTTCCTAGTGGACTTGGATGTAGTTCCGAATTTGCCTAGCAAAATCACTGTTTATTGTGACAATGCCGAAGCACCTGCAAATTCAAGGGAACCAAGAGCCCACAAGGCCAGCAAACACAATGAAAGGAAATACCATCTTATACGAGATATCGTTAAGAGAGGAGATATAGAGGTGGCAAAGATCGCGTTAGAAGACAACCTAGCTGATCCATTCACAAAGGGTCTGCCTCAGAATACATTCGAGAGACATGTGGAAGGGATGAGTGTCAAGACCTTTGCCAATCTGCTTTGAGTATAAGTGGGAGACATTATTAGGTTCGTGTAGGTGACATTATATGACTTGGCTTGCGCCCGGTCCACAACTCTTTAGGGGTTTTGGGAACCGATTTGGAATGCACCAGATTCAGAACGTAAGCCGCTGTTTCCATGGCATGACCCCAAAATGACTTGGGTAGATCTGAATAACTCATCATCGATCTGACCATTTCTAAAAGTGTTTTGTTTCTTCGTTCTGCAACCCCATTTTGTTGAGGGGTTCCGGGTGCAGTCAACTGGGAAACAATGCCCTCGTCTGACAGGTAGTTCAAAAACTCATCGCTGAGGTATTCGCCTCCATGATCAGATCGTAGAAACTTGATACTCGTTTCCCTATGATTCTCCACTTCGGCTTTGAACTCTTTGAATTTATCAAAGGTTTCCGATTTGTGTTTCATGAGGAAAAGGTACCCGAACCTTGAGTAATCATCGATGAAAGTCACGAAATACTCATAACCACCTCTAGCTTTGGTTGACATTGGACCACACACGTCAGTGTGAATGATTTGCAACACTTC
The DNA here is from genome assembly GCA_037126765.1 of Stenogyne calaminthoides. Classification (NCBI taxonomy): domain Eukaryota; kingdom Viridiplantae; phylum Streptophyta; class Magnoliopsida; order Lamiales; family Lamiaceae; genus Stenogyne; species Stenogyne calaminthoides. Next base: position 35,306,813 of record JBBCBC010000011.1, read on the forward strand.
TGTGGCTCTATTCCCCTTGGCTCCAAATGCCCTCTTGGTCATCTTACCCTCCAAACATGATTCGCAGGTTGGAAGTGGTTCTAAGTAGGTCCGACAACGAACCATCTTTAACCAACCTTTGGATCCTATTTAGATTAATATTACCCAATCTTAGATGACATAGAAGTGTCTCGTTCACATTTTCTGAACGTTTTCTCTTATTGCATGAAACAGTCGATGTGTTATAAGATGCATTTTGTGAGTGGTGTGCACAGTTAATAGTATAGAGATTGTTCGCAAAATTCCATGACAGATAAACACATCGTTACGGTAAACAGTAACTTGCTTAGAAAAACGAACAGAATATCCATCATTAATTAGTTTTGAAACTGAAATAAGGTTTTTGCGAAAAATTGGAACATAAAGAACATCTCTTAAAACTAAAATCTTGTCTTCAAAAGATAGGTGCCGTCTCTCCCATCGCTCATTTTGCTACTCTCGTAGCAACGCCCAATGTGATGAGGACCTCACTCCCACTAAGTTCTTGGGGTCAACTTGAACCCCTGTAACGTGAAACAAATATGATCAGTGGATCCCATATCCATTATCCACGAGTAGGTAGCATACACCGCTAAACAAGTTTCAACAACTAGTGCGTGAGAATTACCTTTCTTTCCATTCTGCTTTGGTTTGGAACAGGCAGACCTCCAATGTCCCTTTTCACCGCAGTTGAAGCACTTCCCCTTTGGATCCTTCTTGACACCCCCAGCATCCCTCACCTTACTCTTGCCCTTGGCAACAGTTGAGTTCGACTGCTTTTGGCCATTGGCCTTTCTCTTCTTCTTACCCTCCTTTGGCCTAGAAGATTAAGATGGTCCACTTGCCGCTAAAGCTTGAGTTTGGTGACCCATCAACGTCTCTGCCGAGACCAAAGCTTGCAACAAGTCAGCTAGCGTGAACTTCTGATTATTCATCTGATAGTTCAACTGAAAGTGTTCAAAACTTTTGGGTAGAGATTGAAGCACCAAATCAATCTGAGTCTCCAGATCATAATCTGCACCCAGAACCTCAAGTTTATTTAGATGAGCCATCATCTTGAGGACATGGTCCCTTACGGGCGTGCCCTCCACCATTTTCAGCGAAAGCATTTCTCGCAAGGTGATCTGACGAGCCGTGCTGTTCTGATGTTGAAACATCTTCTTAAGATTTTCCATGATTTCCGCAGGAGTTACAAATTCTTGGTGTTGGTGTTGCAACACATCCGACATAGATGCCAAGATGGTACACTTAGCCATATCATTGCAATGCTCCAAGTCCTCATATTTTTTCTTTTCCGCCTTACTCGACTCGCTAGTTGGCTCATCAGGTTTTGGAGTATCAAGGATCCACTTGTGCTTTTGTGCAGTGAGGACAATCATAAGTTTACGTTTCCAATCAACATAGTTTTCACCAGTTAATTGATGGTCTTTAAGTATAGAATACAGTGGATTAAAAGGTTGTGACATGCTGAACTGAAATAAATAACAATTTGTGTAAGCACAAAATTATCACACAATTCGATCACATTGTTCATATCAAAATCTCAAAACAATATGAACATGCATCAACCAACATCTCAAAACAGTTTAAATAGGTCACGTGGGGTGAACTGTCTATTTAAACACATTCAAGCAGGTTACAAACAAGAACAATTACAAACCTTTAATTCAAAATTAATAGTCGGCTCCCACTTGACCAATGTAAAATTGACAGGGACTTCGGGGAAGTATATGCATATCAATTTTATACCTACGTAATAACCATGATTAAATACATAATTATTACTTCGCTTTGAACGAGCCTCGTGGGGAGGGTCATCGTCGCCACTAATAATAATTCACAATCATCCTTTTGGGAATTTATTCATGTGAAAACCATCTTTTGGCCGTTCCGTGGGGGAAATTTCTCCAAAAGAATTCACAAATAAATAAATCATGGAGGTCAATTTGACGTAATTTTATTATCCGGAATAAAATTTGTCAATAAAACATACTTAGTAATTTTCGAAAGTGTAATTTTCTTTTACACAATTCTAAATCATGCAAACACATTTAAAAAATAAAATTGCACGAATTTTAAACAAGCATCAAGACAAAAATAAATCATGTTGGACACATATATCCAACTGTCATGGTTTAAATTCCAAAACTTGATCTTGAGAAATCGTCTCTTCTTTTGTCTTCATCGTTCATCTCGAATGGTTCCCACTGAATCCGCAACAATTCTTCAAAAATGTCCTCCATTATGGGTTAGGACGACGTCCGGAAAAATGAGTAGCTCACGACCCGGAACGCGAGTCGCATGCGCCTAGGCGCACGCCCCGGTCCGGATCGGCCATCCCGCCCCCGTCGCCCACGGCCACGGCCCGTCTTGCAAGGGCGTCGCCGGACGCATGCACGCCCAAGGTCTGTGCCCTTCGTCAACACGGCCAAGCGCCGTCTTATTTCGCTGCCCTTGACCCCCAAGTCGGCCTTGCGCCCTGGCGTGCACGCCTTACCCGTCCAGCGTCCGCTGGCGGTGCGCGCGGTCGCTAGGGATTCGCCCTAGCCCGCGTGCTCCGTCTTGGCTTGCGTACGTCTGGGCACTTGGACGTCCGTCTTTAATTCTCCATCTCCGTCTTCGTTCACGATCCGGTTACAATTTATTTACGAAAAATAAATAAACCTAGATTTAGACTAGTCTATTACATTGATCAAATCAAACAAATCCTAATCTACTCGTGAGTTTTCTCACGAGGCAAAATGAATTCGAACGAATCGAATTAAAAACCAACAATTTATTTGCATATAAATAAGCACATTAAAATACCATGACAATTAGATACCTGCAAAACAGATCTAACAATTCTACTATCCAATTTCAATTTTAATGTTCAACAATTTAAATTACAGTTTAAAAGATCAGAGCCCGAACCAGGGCTCTGATACCAGTTGTTGGGATAACATATGCCAGGATCTATCGGGATGACCTCATAAACACAAATTTAAATTAACAATTATTACTAGCATTAATTTACCTAAGTGAATTCAAATAATAATTAATCCAACAACGACATGCAAATAATATTTCACGTAAAAGATCCTAGCATGCGGAATTTCTAGGAGTTAACGTAAACGTACCCGTTGGAGAGACGATCTGAGACAGACAGGATCAAGTATCTGGATACCCACCAAAAGTCCTTCTCATGTATTCCCGAGTCCTAATCCAATAACCCCGGTGGAAGGTTCTCCGATGAACGATTTATAAAATAAGAAAAATAAAAATATTGTTGCACCACCTTTCTAATATTTCTAATAGGGGATCTTTCAAGATTGAATCTTTCTTGAATTTATGAGATACTCTTGTATTCCTAGAATACATATCTTTTTCCATAAAAATCTTTCCAAGAAAATCAAGAAAATCCTTCTTCCTATTATTGCCCAATAATTTTCGAAATTCCCTATTAAAGAAGCCAAGTGGGAGTTTTCTTGAATTTATGGGATAATCTTGTATTCCAAGAATACATTATCTCCTTTCCATAAAATCTTTTCAAAAAAATTCTTCTCCCTCTTTTCTTTAATATTTTCGAAAAAAACAAGGAAATATAAGCAACAATAATTTATTTTATTTTAAGCACCTTTTATTTATTGGACTATAATTGGGCTACTTGAGGGGCCTTTAGGAGAATTAAGATGGGCCTTCCAATGGGCTTCTGAATTCCAATATTGAGCCACAATATAATTCAGCCCATTAATATTAATTAATACCACTATATAATTAATATTGCACTATCCAACTTAACCCATATTACGGTAATATGGCTCCCGGTTATTATTTCCCGTGTTTAAGATTATTTAGTCCATTAATTAATTAAGCCACTGAAAAGCTTTATATTAATTAATATTTTTATCCTTGTAGTAAGGATATCCCAACTTTATTATCCATACCGGAAAATTAATTCCACTTGCAAGATTTTGTATGATAAAGGTTCCGGGCCTACCAAGGGGACCAATCAAGCAAGACTTTTGCAAGCACATGATTCTCTGTATTAATTTAGTAACTGTCATACAATTAATATTATTGCCCAAGATATAGGGTATCGAAGTCGCAATGATTCTCTTCCCATTTATAAGTCAAAGCAATAACTACTAATCGCACACAGTCCTTATTAAGTGACAGAGATTAAGAAATCAACAACCACTGAGGTCTAACTCTTCATCCCTTAAGTCAGTGCGAATGAGTTTATCTTCTCTGTAGGTCCGCTTCAGCCCATCGAATGCACTAGTGTAATCTCTTGGTCAAGACAAGTCAATCTGAGCCTTACACATCAACTTCTACCAATATATTATTTGGATCTATCTAAGTTGTGAAACACGCACTCGTATACAAGGAACTTTTAACGTGATCTTCTGTGATCTGGTATCACCACGTTAACTACAATGTAACGCTTGTTACGAACGGTTTGCAATAAATATATATAAAATTCAATCATATTTAAAGCAAGAATGATAAACAATTTATTTCAGTAAATAAGTGTTTAATACATAGGTTATACAAAGTAAAAGAATACTTTCACTTATAACCCCAACAATCTCCCACTTATACTCAAAGTCTGCTTTTAAGTATACCACAGCCTGTCTGATGTATTATCTAGTGACATCTAATGTCACCTACATCAACCTAATAATTTTTCTCCCACTTATACTCAAAGCAGATTGGGAACGCTCTTGACACCCATTCCTTCCACATGTCTCTCGAATGTTAACTGAGGCAGACCCTTTGTGAATGGACCAGCTAGGTTGTCTTCCGACGCGATCTTTGCCACCTCTATATCTCCTCTCTTAACGATTTCTCGTATAAGATGGTATTTCCTTTCAATGTGTTTGCTGGCCTTGTGGGCTCTCGGTTCCCTTGAATTTGCAACTGCTCTAGCATTATCACAAAATACCGTGATGGTGCTGGGCAAATTCAGAACAACGTCCAAGTCCACTAGGAAGTTCATGAGCCACACCGCTTCTTTCGCTGCTTCACAAGCAGCTACATATTCGGCTTCCATGGTAGAATCGGCGATGCATTTCTGCTTAACGCTTCTCCATGTTACAGCTCCTCTCCGCAGACAAAACACACTACCCGAGGTAGATTTCTGGAATCTAGGTCTGATTGGAAATACGAGTCCGTGTATCCCACTAGAAATAAACTGTCTGACTGATAAACCAACTTTCTATCTCGAGTTCTTTTCAGATACTTCAGAATGTTCTTAACAGCAGTCCAATGTTGATTTCCGGGATTGCTCTGATATCTCGCTACCATGCCAATGGTGTAGCAGATATCCGGTCTCGTACACAACATTGCATACATGAGACTTCCTACTGCCGACGCATAAGGAATCCCTCTCATGTCATTTATCTCCCTTTGTGTCTTGGGACACATGTCTTTCGATAGATGGATTCCGTGCCTAAAAGGTACAAACCCTTCTTGGAATCTTGCATGTTGAAACGCTTCAAAACGGTATCTATGTATGAAGCTTGCGATAAGCCGATCATTCTCTTCTTTCGATCTCGAGTGATCTTGATCCCAAGAATATGACCGGCTTCCCCTAAGTCCTTCATATCAAACTGTTTTGACAGTCATACCCTTACGTCTGATGAAACCTTTACATCGTTTCCGATGAGCAGAATATCATCTACGTATAGTACTAGGAATACCAAGGCAGTTCCGTCATACTTTCTATAGACACAACTCTCGAAATCGTTTTGATCAAACCCATAAGATTTTATTACATGATCAAACATTGGTTCCAAGCCCGAGATGCTTGCTTAAGTCCATAAATGGACTTTCTCAGCTTGCACACAAGGTGTTCTTGGCCTTTTTCGATGAAACATTCGGGCTGTTGCATATAGATTTCCTCGTCAAGATTCCCGTTAAGGAAAGCTGTCTTGACATCCATTTGCCAGATCTCAAAATCTAGATGCGCAGCTATTGCCAAGAGAATACGGATAGACTTAAGCATGGCTACAGGCGAAAAGGTTTCTTCATAATTTATACCCTCTTTCTAAGTGTATCCCTTTTCCACAAGCCTAACTTTGAAGGTTTTCATCTCCCGTCCGGTCCTTTTTTCCTCCTGTAGACCCACTTGCATCCAATGGGTTTTACCCCACTGGGTGGTTCAACTAGCTCCCACACCTGATTATGATCCATTGAGACCATCTCGGCTTCCATCGCAGTTTGCCAGGATTCTGAATCCTTATCTTGGACCGCCTCCTTGTAGGACCAGGGGTCTGATTCCTTTTCCCCGGGGATCAAATCCGAAGATTCTCCTATCCCCATGAATCTCTCAGGTTGTCGAACAACCCTCCCACTACGACGAGGTTCTGATTGTGTCGGTGTGACGCTTGGTATATCAACTTATTCAGTTGGTATAGGAGTTTGCCCTCTTATTTCATTTAAGGTAATCGCACTTTTGGGCTTTCGTTTGTTCATAAAGTCTTCTTCCAAAAATCTGAAGTGCGTACTTATTACCACCTTTTGATCTTCGGGACCATAGAACATGCACCCTTTCGTTCCCATGAGATATCCTATAAACAACCTTAGTTCTGATCGTGCATCCAACTTACCGGTTTCCTTGTCTAGCACGTATGCCGGACACCCCCAAATCCTGAGATGTTTCAGACTTGGCTTGCGCCCGGTCCACAACTCTTTAGGGGTTTTGGGAACCGATTTGGATGGCACCAGATTCAGAACGTAAGCCGCTGTTTCCAAGGCATGACCCCAAAACGACTTGGGTAGATCTGAATAACACATAATGTATCTGACCATTTCTAACAGTGTTTTGTTTCTTCATTCTGCAACCCCATTTTGTTGAGGGGTTCCGGGTGCAGTCAACTGGGAAACAATGCCCTCATCTGACAGGTAGTTCAAAAACTCATCGCTGAGGTATTCGCCTCCATGATCAGATCGTAGAAACTTAATACTCTTTTCCCTATGATTCTCCACTTCGGCTTTGAACTCTTTGAATTTATCAAAGGTTTTCGATTTGTGTTTCATGAGGAAAAGGTACCCGAACCTTGAGTAATCATCGATGAAAGTCACGAAATACTCATAACCACCTCTAGCTTTGGTTGACATTGGACCACACACGTCAGTGTGAATGATTTGCAACACTTCTGTGGCTCTATTCCCCTTGGCTCCAAATGCCCTCTTGGTCATCTTACCCTCCAAACATGATTCGCAGGTTGGAAGTGGTTCTAACTGTAGGTCCGACAGCGAACCATCTTTCACCAACCTTTGGATCCTATTTAGATTAATATGACCCAATCTTAGATGCTATAATGTCTCGTTCTCATTTTCTGAACGTTTTCTCTTATTGCATGAAACAGTCGATGTGTTATAAAATGCATTTTGTGAGTGGTGTGCACAGTTAATAGTGTAGAGATTGTTCCGCAAAATTCCATGACAGATAAACAGTAACTTGCATAGAAAAACGAAAAGAATATCCATCATTAATTAGTTTTGAAACTGAAATAAAGTTTTTGTGAAAAACTGGAACATAAAGAACATCTCTTAAACCTAAAATATTGTCTTCAAAAGACAGGTGCACGTCTCCTACTGCTTCAGCTGCTACTCTCGTAGCATCGCCCAGTGTGATGAAGACCTCACTCCCACTAAGTTTCCGGGTCAACTTGAACCCCTGTAATGTGAAACAAACATGATCAGTGGATCCTGTATTAATTATCCACGAGTAGGTAGCATACACCGCTAAACAATTTTCAACAACTAGTGCGTGAGAATTACCTTTCTTTCCATTCCGCTTTGGTTTGGAACAGGCAGACCTTCAATGTCCCTATTCACCGCAGTTGAAGCACTTCCCCTTTGGATCCTTCTTGACACCCCCAGCATCCCTCACATTACTCTTCCCCTTGGCAACAGTTGAGTTAGACTGCTTTTGGCCATTGACCTTTCTCTTCTTCTTACCCTCCTTTAGCCTAGAAAATGAAGATGGTCCACTTGCCGTCAAAGCTTGAGTTTGGTGACCCATCAACGTCTCTGCCGAGACCAAAGCTTGCAACAAGAAAGCTAGCGTGAACTTCTTATTATTCATCTGATAGTTCAACTGAAAGTGTTCAAAACTTTTGGGTAGAGAGTGAAGCACCAAATCAATCCGAGTCTCCAGATCATAATCTGCACCCAGAACCTTAAGTTTATTTAGATGAGCCATCGTCTTGAGGACATGGTCCCTTACGGGCGTTCCCTCCACCATTTCCAGCGAAAGCATTTCTTTGCAAGGTGATTTGACTAGCCGTGCGGTTCTGATGTTGAAACATCTTCTTAAGATTTTCCATGATTTCCGCAGCAGTTGCAAATTCTTGGTGTTGGTGTTGCAACACATCCGACATAGATGCCAAGATGGTACACTTAGCCATATCATTGCAATGCTCCCAGCCCTCATATTTTTTCTTTTCCGCCTTACTGGACTCGCCAGTTGGCTCATCAGGTTTTGGAGTATCAAGGATCCACTTGTGCTTTTGTGCAGTGAGGACAATCATAAGTTTACGTTTCCAATCAACATAGTTTTCACCAGTTAATTGATGGTCTTTAAGTATAGAATACAGTGGATTAAAAGGTTGTGACATGCTGAACTGAAATAAATAACAATTTGTGTAAGCACAAAATTATCATTAGATCACATTGTTCATATCAAAATCTCAAAACAATATGAACATGAAACATGTGAGCGAACCTTGTGATATATTTGTGCTTATGCATATTATTATTTATTTCAGTTCATCATGTCGCAACCTTTTAATCCACTGTTCAATATACTTAAAGACAATTTGCTTACTGGTGAAAACTTCGTTGATTGGAATCGTAAACTTACTATTGTCCTCACTGCACAAAGCCATAACTGGGTTCTCACTACACCTAAACCAGAAAAGCCAAAAGATGAGTCAACTAAAATGGTTAAGAAAGAGTATGCTGACTGGGAGCGTTCCAACGAAATGGCAAAGTGTACCATCTTGGCTTCTATGTCAGATGTGTTGCAACACCAACACCAGAACTTTGAGACCGCTGCAGACATCATGACTAGTCTTAAAGCGATGTTTCAACATCAGAACCGTGTGGCTCATCAGATCACCATGAGGGACTTGCTCTCTATGAAAATGGTGGAGGGAACACCCGTAAGGGAGCACGTTCTCCAGATGATGGCTCACCTTAACAAACTTGAGGTACTTGGCGCTGAATACGACATCGAGACCCAAATCGATTTCGTGCTCCACTCTCTGCCGAAAAGTTTTGAACAGTTCAGGCTGAACTACCAGATGAATAATCAAAAGTTCTCGATGCCTGATCTATTACAAGCTTTGGTCTCGGCAGAGGCGATATTGAGGCAAAAGAGCCAAGCCTTGGTGGCAAATGGACCTTCTTCTTCTTCTAGGCCAAGGGGTGGTAAGAACAAGAAAAAGGACAAAAACCACAAGCAAGTGAACTCAAGTGTTGCCAATGGCAAAGAAAAGGTGAAGGGAGGTGGAGGAGTGAGCAAGCCAGTTAGGGGGAGGTGCTTCAAATGCGGTGAAAAAGGACATTGGAGGTCAGCCTGTTCCAAACCCAAAAGGAATGGAAAGAAAGGTAATTCTCACGCACTAGTTGTTGAAACTTGCTTAGCGGCGTATGCCTCCCATTTATGGGTGGTGGATATGGGATCCACTTATCATGTTTGTTTCACTTTACAGGGGTTCAAGCGGACCCAGCAACTTAGTGGGAGTGAGATCCTCATCACACTGGGCGATGTCTTCTCAGAGTGGCAAACCAAGCAAATGGGGAAAAGTGCACCGTTCCTTTGAAGACAGAGTTTTAATTTTAAGAGATGTACTTTACGTTCCGAATTTTAGAAAGAACTTAATTTCAGTTTCAAAACTTTAACTTGATGGATATTCGGTTACTTTTGATAAAGTTGTTACCATTTCTCTTTATGATAAATTTATCTATCATGGAACGTTGTCAAGTAATCTCTATACAATTAATGCGGCACACCACTCACTTAAATGCATCCTATAACACATCAATTGTTTCCAACAAAAGAAAGCGTTCATCAGACGTGAACGAAACACTTCTATGGCATCTAAGATTGGGACATATTAATCCAAAGAGGATCCAAAGGTTGGTAGAAGACGGTTCACTGGAGTCTCTCCAAGTTGAACCAATTCCAACCTGCGAATCATATTTCGAGGGTAAAACGACCAAGAGGGCATTCGGAGCCAAGGGGAATAGAGCCAAAGAAGTGTTAGAAATCGTTCACACAGACGTATGTGGTCCAATGTCAACCAAAGCAAGAGGAGGTTATGAGTATTTCGTCACTTTTATTGATGACTACTCGAGGTACGATTATATTTTCCTTATGAAGCATAAATCTGAGACCTTTGAGAAATTCAAAGAACTTAAGGCTCAAGCAGAGAATCATAGGGAAAAACGTATCAAGTCTCTACGATTTGATCGTGGAGGCGAGTACCTCAGCGATGAGTTTTTGAACTACTTGTCAGATGACGGGATTTCATCCCAGCTAACTGCACCCGGAACCCCTCAACAAAATGGGGTTGCAGAGCGAAGAAACATAACTCTTTTGGAAATGGTTAGATCAATGATGAGTTATGCGGATCTTCCCAAGTCGTTCTGGGGTCATGCCTTAGAAACAACGGCTTACATTCTGAACTTGGTGCCATCCAAATCGGTTCCCAAAACTCCCAAAGAATTGTGGACCGGGCGCAAGCCTAGTTTGAGACACATGAGAATTTGGGGGTGTCCGGCCTACGTGTTGGACAAGGAAGCCGGGAAATTGGATTCTCGATCAGAATTAAGGTTGTTTATAGGATACCCCGAGGGAATAAAAGGGTGTATGTTCTATGGTCCCGAAGATCAAAAGGTGGTAATAAGCACCCACTTTAGATTTTTGGAAGAAGACTATATGAACGAAAGAAGACCCAGAAGTGAGATTACCTTAAATGAGCTAAGGGGGCTAACCTCGTTGCCAACTGTACAAGATGACATACCAAACGACACACTTACACAACCGAAACCTCGTCGTAGTGAGAGGGTTGTGAAATAGCCCGAGAGATTCATGGGGATAGGAGAGTCCCCGGACTTGATCCCCGGTCAAGACGAATCAGACCCATGGACATATGATGAGGCAATCCAAGATAAGGATGCAGTTTCTTGGCAAAAGGCAATGAAAGAAGAAATGGGGTCTATGGATCATAACAGAGTGTGGGAGCTAGTCGAACCAGTTAATGGGGTCAAACCTATTGGTTGCAAGTGGGTATACAAGAGAAAGAGGGGATCGGATGGGAAGGTGGAAACCTTCAAGGCAAGGCTTGTGGCGAAAGGTTATACTCGGAAAGAAGGATCGACTATGAGAAAACCTTTTCACCAGTATCAATGCTCAAGTCCATCCGGATTCTCTTGTCGATTCTTCACAAGATCTCGATTTTGAAATCGGCAAATGGATGTCAAGCGGCTTTCCTTAACGGAAGTCTTGATGAGGAAATCTATATGCAACAACCCCAAGGCTTCATTGAAAAGGGCCAAGAACACCTAGTTTGTAAGCTCATGAAGTCCATTTACGGACTCAAACAGCATCCGAGCTTGGAACCAATGTTTTGATCATGTTATAAAGTCTTATGGGTTTGATCAAAATGAGTTGAAAAGAAAGTTGTGTGTACAAAAAGCGTGTCGGGGCGCATTGGTATTCTTAGTACTATCGTAGATGACATTCGCTCATCGGGAATGATGTAAAGGTGTTATCGGGGCGTAAGGGCATGGCTTTCAAAAAGGTTTGATATGAAGGACTTAGGGAAGCTGGGGCACATCCTTGGGATCAAGATCACTTTCGAGATCGCAAGAAAAGGATGATAGGCTTATCGCAAGCTTCATACATAGACACCGTCTTGAAACAATTCAAAGATGCAGATTCCAAGAAAGGCTTCGTACCTTTCGGACATGGAATCCATCTATCAAGGAAATGTGCCCTAAGACACAAAGGAGATAGATGACATGAAAGGAATTCCTTATGCTTCTTTGTCGGAAGCCTTATGTATGCAATCTTTGCACGAGAGACAGGATATCCGCTTTGCCGTTGGCATGGTGGCAAGATATCAAAAGTAACTGGGGAAAGAACATTGAATGACGAGTTAAAAACATTCTCAAGTATCTGAAAAGAACTCGAGATAGAATGTTGGTTTATCAGTCAGATAGTCTAATCCCCATAGGTTACACGGACTCGGATTTCCAATCAGACTTAGATTCCAGAAATCTACCTCCGGTAGTGTGTTTTGCATGGGGGGAGGAGCCATGACATGGAGAAGCGTTAAGCAGAAATGCGTCGCATATTCTACCATGGAAGCCGAATATGTAGCTGCTTGTGAGGCAGCGAAAGAAGCGGTTTGGCTCAAGAACTTCCTAGTGGACTTGGATGTAGTTCCGAATTTGCCTAGCAGAATCACTGTTTATTGTGACAATGCCGAAGCAGTTGCAAATTCAAGGGAACCAAGAGCCCACAAGGCCAGCAAACACATTGAAAGGAAATACCATCTTATACGAGATATCGTTAAGAGAGGAGATATAGAGGTGGCAAAGATCGCGTCAGAAGACAACCTAGCTGATCCATTCACAAAGGGTCTGCCTCATAATACATTCGAGAGACATGTAGAAGGGATGAGTGTCAAGACCGTTGCCAATCTGCTTTGAGTATAAGTGGGAGACATTATTAGGTTCGTGTAGGTGACATTATATGTCACAGATCTACACGAGACATGCTGTTGTATACTTAAAAGCAGACTTTGAGTATAAGTGGGAGATTGTTGGGATTATACTGGAAAGTATGCTTTTACTTTGTATAATCAAACTGAATTTCGGACTTATTTACTGAATTAAATTGTTTATCACTGATGCTGTAAATATCATCGAATGTTACATATATTTACTGCATAACTGTTCAATAAATAGTACATGTTACATTGTAGTTAATTTAGTGATACCAGATCACAGAAGATTAAATTGACAGTCCCTTGTAACCAAATGTACACCATTCACGACCTAGATGGAAATGAACAATCCATCGTGAAAGGTTGAAGTGTAACGCTCAGATTGGCTTGTCTTGACCAAGAGATTACACTAGTCCATGTCTAGTGCACTGAAGAGGACCTACAGGAGGACAAATTCTTCAGAACTGAACTAGGAAGAATTAGACCTCAATGGTTCGTTATTTCTTAATCTTCGTCCCTTAAATAGGATCGCGTGTGGTTAGTAGGTATTGCTTTGACTTATTACGGGTAAAGAATCAACGAGATTCAATACTTTATATCTTGGGCAATATTATTGGTCACATGTGTTGCTAAGATTTAATACGGAGAATCGTGTGCAAGTACGCTTGTTCGATTTTCCCCCTTGGGAGGTTCATAAGTTTTATCATACCAAATCTTGCAAGTGGAACTAGTTTCCGGTATGAGTAATAATGTTGAACCGTTCCTTTACCAAGGATAAAAATATATTAATTAATGGAAAGCTATTTCAGTGGCTTGAATTAATTAATGGGCTGGATAATCTTAAACACGGAAAATAATAACCGGGAGCCATATTGACTATAATATGGGTTAAGATGGATAGTGCAATATTAATTATGTAGTGGGATTAATTAATATTTATGGGCTTGAATAATATTGCGGCTCAATATTGATAATTCAAGATTCATTGGAAGGTCCAATCTTAATTCTCCTAAAGGCCCCCCTAGTAGCCCAACATAAAGTTCAATAATTGGAAAAGGTGTTTAAAAAAAAATAAAATTGTTGCTTATTTTTTCCTTATTTTTTCAAAAATTATGGATAAAAGGAGAGAAAGATTTTCTTTGAATTTTGTTATGGAATGAAGATATGTATTCTTGGAATACAAGATTATCTCATTAAATTCAAGAAATCTCCCACTTGGTTATTCATATAGATAATTTCGAAAATTTTGATAATTAAGGGAAAGAAAGATTTTCTTGATTTTCTTGAAAAGATATTATGGAAGATATGTATTTCTTGAAATACAAGAATATCTCATAAATTCAAGAAGATCCAAATCTTGGAATCTTTTCTCTTAAATTTCGAAAATATTGCCATAACAAGATGAGGTGGGATTTTTGTGGAATATTTTAATTATGGAGAAAATAATATAGGAGATATATTCAAGATTTCTTGGAGATCAAGAAAATATTTCCCCACATTGGTTTTTCCCCAAAATTTCGACCACCACCCCATCTATAAATAGGGGATGATTCTTTCATTCCCAAGTACAATTCCATGTGCTGGAAAAATTAGTAAATCCACAAAAGTGGTGCAACAAAGTTTATTTTTCCTTTTGTTAATTGTTCGCGAGAATCCTTCCACCGGATTGTCGGGCAAGGACTAGGGAATACTTGGGAAGGCTTTTTGGTGTGTTTTCATCGACGAGTCCATTGTCATTCCAAGAGGTAAGTTCACGTAAACTCGTAGTAATTCCGCATGCGTACGATTTACGTGAACTGTTTATATGCATGATTTGTTGTTGAATTATTATTTGAATTAATATAGGATTAATTCATGCTAGTAATAATTATTAGAATTAAATTTGTATTTAAATATTCATCCCGTATAGATCCAGGAAATTCGTTCCCCAACAGGTCTAACTCTTCATCCCTTAAGTCAGTGCGAATGAGTTTATCCTCTCTGTAGGCCCCCTTCAGCGCATCAAATGCACTAGTGTAATCTCTTGGTCAAGACAAGCTAATCTGAGCATTACACATCAACTTCAACCAATAGATTGTTCGGATCTATCTAAGTTGTGAAACACGCACTCGTATACAAGGAACTGTTAACGTGATCTTCTGTGATCTGGTATCACCACGTTAACTACAATGTAACTCTTGCTACGAACGGTTTGAAATAAATATATATATAACATTCAATCATATTTAAAGCAACAGTGATAAACAATTTATTTCCGTAAATAAGTGTTTAATACATAGGTTATACAAAGTAAAAGCATACTTTCACGTATAACCCCAACACCAGACACCCAATCTTTAATTTTAATATCACGTCAACTTATCCTTATGACGAATGAAATTAACAGTCAGACCTTAACTGGCCATGTGAATTAGAATAGGGACCCCGTTGGGGAGTTATATTAAAATTCACATCTAAGTGATGACCACAATTTAACTGTAAGAACCACTATTACAATTGACGAGCTCATCATGAGAACACGTCGCTAGCAAACAATTTCACTGCAGTTATCTTGAATTATTTTTTACCGATGAACTCATGAATGATACATTTGTTAGGGAGGACCACACACTTCATCTAAAGATTAAAACATTTTGATTAGAAGTCTTAACTAGTAAGCTCGTGAATGCTGCATCCATTAGGGGGAGACTTTAAGGTCCCACGGGCAACAGACACCTTACTTAAAGACCAATTGTGGAGGCCTATGAATTAATTGAATTAATTTTTAACATGAAGATTATTCACAGGCATAGCATATTATGAAAAAGAAACACAAGCATGCCACAACAAAGCAAGAAGCAATAAATAAAAGTATAAATAAATGCACATCTATTGCAACCCCTTGAAAATTTATCAAAAATAGCCTATTATAAGCTATTACAATGATAAATAAAAGGGCACGGATGGATGCCTCGCATCGGCCTCTCACGCAAGGCAAACGATCGACTCGAGTTCACATCCACCGACTTAAACTGGCAGAAAACTTCATCAAGGAAATTGAATTAGCTCTCACCACAGGCGGTCATGGCAAAGCCTTTAAACTTGTAGATAACTTCAAGATGTTTCCGAAATGGGCTTATAATAGGAAAACGGACACCCGAGTCAAAAGTTATGGCCAAAACAATTTTCACCGTCCAATGGCCAAAACCATAATCGCCCGTTTCCAGATCCTCCATTCGACATCGCCCATCCTTGCGATCAAAATTACAACAAGAACAAGCAAAACCCTACTACAGTGATCTATGAAAAAAAACACCTATACTACCCACACTTATTATCTGGTGGGAAAAACGATTACAACATCACATAAGAGTTGCGATAGAGAAAAGATCCAAACACCAATAAAACAGAAACAACATCTACAATCAAAAACATTTCAGGCAGAGCCAACAATCCATGAATCCAGACTCAGATACCAATTGATGGAACACGTCGGTGAGGGCGATCCATCACCAGGATCGTTGTCGGATACCAAACGTACACATAACAAATATAAAACCTAAACATACGTCTGAAGCAAGGTTTAGATTCGTTACCCTTGAAGATCGAGGCGTTGATTCCACTGCAGATCTTCTAGTCTGTCTCCCAACCTCGTTCGAATACCGAGTGGACAGCAATCTTTCGAACGTGGAGAAAGTGCCTTCTGTTTCGTCTCCCAAAAACCTAGTTCTGGCAGCTGCATTTTCAGTTTCGTGCGCTAGGTTTTTAGACGAATACAAGGCCCCTTTTTATATGCTCCATAGGTCTCATGGGCCAGACTAGGGATCCACTAGAAGGTATAGGGATTGTGCTTTTTACGGACCCAAATACTCTTATGTTCAGCACAGAACATTATTTGGCCCGAGAACATTAATTCACCCCACTAGAGAATTAATGTTGAACTCCCGTCCTATCCCGAACCCAATCAGGGCTTCTATTAGACTTTATAATTCCCCGTGTTAAAGATATCGCACGTCCATTAATTATTAAAGCTTCTGACTGCGTTATTTAATTAATGTCTTTTATTCCTTGAGTAGTACCACTCAACCTTTGTTGTCGTATGGATTAAATCCACCTGCAGGGTTTAATACAACAATCCTTTATGAGTTTCCTCAAGGGGACGTCATCATCCTGGATGTCCAGGACATGGTGCCCTAATGCCAATAAATAGACATCATGCGAGCGATGTCACTACCCAAAATACGGAGCATGAAGAATCTACCAAGATTCTCACCTATAGTAAATCAAAGTAGTGAACAAGTACCCCACATATCTAAATACCACACTCAGGGTTAAGAATTATAAAATTCACCAAGACCTCTAGTTCTTCATAACAATCAGAATAGAAGAACATTTCTTATCTGCGATCCATTCAATACGACACAACGCACTAGTATAAACTAATGGCCAAGACAAGCCACCAACAAGTTTATACTACAACTTAAACCAATAGTTATGTCCAGAACTATCTCAGTTATGAATAATGTTTATATCTTACAAGAGACTTGACAATGTGATCTTCTGTGTGACTACAAACCCATCACATTGTCTACAATATAAGATAAGCAGACATACAAGCAATTCATAAGAATGCAATAATGTGAAAAACCATTTATTTCAGATAATAAGGAAATTGAATATGCATCCACAAAAGCCCACTAAAAGTTTGCTTTACAGTATACACCAACAGTGCATGACACAAAACGACGTCGTTTCGTGTTGTTTCGTGTCGCCGACGAATTTTGGGGCTAAAATTGTACAATTCGCAAAAAATTGGGACTAATTTTATTAATTAAATTTCTTGGGATCATTTCAAAAAAAGTGATAAGTTATATTGGGACCATTTTGGATTTAATCCCACTTCATCATGCTCTCAGAACGTTTTCCCCAACTCAATTTCATGTTTCAGTATTGTCTTCACCATCAATTTTGGATATGAAATTAGGAAAATTATCGTATTTTCAAATCCAAAATTTTCAATCCTTCATCCAGCCATTAATTTCCAACGAACCACGTGCCAAATTGTATATTAATTTTTTCTTTTTTCTTTTTTATCCCAGGAACATTTTATGTGGCAAGGGTGGCCGAGTAATTGTGTATGGTTAGGTCTTGTATGCACCAAGTGCACCATGCAATTGTTAGTATATTTTAGAAATATGCAACTTATTACACTGAAACATTCAACTTGATACATTGAAACATGCAACTATATTTTATGAACACAGGTTGCACGTTTTAATGTACCAAGTTGAATGTTTCAATGCAAGAAGTTGTATGTTTCTAAAATATAATATGGAAAGCATAATACACCCGGTGCACAGGAAACCCATGCATTGTATATATATGGAAATCTTCTAAACTAGTATGAAATAATGTTTAATATTTGAATAAATCTCTTGTATATCCGACGGTGCAACTGTACATGATTAATATTTTGAGTAAATATATTAATATCATGTTCATAAAAATAATTAATGCAGATCAATTAATAATATTTAATGAAAACATTTAATAGCATTTAAAATGGACGATGTATCTGATGCATTAATGCATACAATACTTTGTCTTAATATTTTAGAAAAAAAATCTATTTAATATTAGAAAAAGGTTTTTTGAGCAGGAAAATGTTAAAAAAGATTATCTTGGGAGATTTTTTGTTTTTATGGTTATAAATATTTCAATTGTATCACTATTAAAATGGTAAACAAACACGAGATTTAAATCGATTTGGTCCCATAACTTTAGACCTTTATTGAAATGGTCCCGTATATATCACATGTTTCAATTTAGTCTCGTATGTTTTCAATTTGTGCCAATTTAGTCCCAAGACGCCGGAGACCGGTCAAACTACACTAAAACGGCGTCATTTTAGGGGAGTGTATCACACGCGCCCCTAATTTCTGGCCGAAAATGCTGACTTGCTTCGATTTGGACACGTGGAACTCCACATGTGTATTTTACCGATTAAAAAAAATGAAAAACGAAAATAAAAATTACACATCATTAATTACAAATAAAATAAATCAAATTTAAATTAAATATATATATTAAAATTTCAGAATACAATTAAAAAAAATTAAACCAATTTAACTAAACTGCACTTCACAAAATTCTATAAACTATTAAAAATATTAATAAATTGTAAAAAAATATTTTTAAACTTTTAATAAGCTCTAAAAATACAGTAAACAATTATTAAATCCTAAAAATTATATTAATAAATCCTAAAAGTCTATTAATTAAACAATATTAAAAATACAAAATAAAAAAAATTATATATATAAAATCTGGAAAATTATATTAAAAATACAATAATCTACGAAAAGAAATATATAAAATTTGGGAAATTATTTGAAAATCTGATTTTTTTTTAAAAGGTATGATTTTAAGAAAAAATTGAATGTAAATCTAATAATTAACAATTAACAATTAAAATTTAAAATAAAAAATCTATATAAAATTCAATTTCAAATATATAAATCAATTATAAAATGACATATAATTTTCTTATTGAAAATCAAATTAAAAGTAACCAAAAAAAAAGCATAACATTAAAAATAAATAACAAACCTAATTAAACCCATGTCTTCACCCCTACAAACCCCAAATCAGTCCCACGCTCCACCCAATCCAAACTCAACCAGTCTCGCCGCTCATTTCCTCTCTGAAACATTTTCCCAAATTTGTTAATGGATGGATCCCTTTCTTATTTTTTTTATACATATTTTTTACGGACGAAATGCGGAGAATCGAGACGACAACGAAGAAGAAATATATGGCGAATAAAGTGATGTTTACAGCAGTTGTCGTCATCATCTTTAGTGATTTCTGTCGCCTTGGATTCTGGTAGGGGAGGTAGATCCCAGGGGATGGGGGCTCGGAGAGGATAACTCGGTTGAGATCTGACGACTGGGACGAGTTGATGCAGAGTCGACTCGGGGGATAGAGATGAGTGAACTCAGAGATGGTGTGCTGGTGCACGCGTCGCAATCTGTGTGACGACAATGGCATCCCTGTTGCAGTGGCATTTCACCGTTCTGGGTCGCGGTTTCGATTGTTCTTCAATGGCTTCCACCAGTTTTGATTCGCGAATTGGGGATTAGGGTTTATAAAATCAATGTGTGACCTTTCATCTTAAAGTTCAATTCGATTTTTTTGTTTTGTTTTTTTATCTCTGTAATTGCAATCCAATTGACTAGTTTTGGGGATTGTTTCCGGGTAATTTCGATTTTGGTTTTTTTTTTATTTATTAAAATTAATTGTTTCTGATTTTAATTTTAATTTTGGGTGTGATGTGGGGAAGTTTCAGGAAACTTTTTTTTTTTTCATTTAATTTTGATTTATTTTTTTATTTAATATTATTCTGATATTGGAATATATATTTAATTTAATTTGATATATATCTATTTTAATTCTGATTTATTTTAATCCATATTTAATGAAGTGTAATTTTAATTTTCGTTTTTATTTTATTTTTAATAGGAATAATACACATGTGGCGCGCCACGTGTCCAAATCTTTGCAAGTCAGCATTTCCCGATCAAAATTAGGGGCGCATGTAACACACGCCCTTAAAACGACGTCGTTTTTGTGTGGTTTGACCGGTCTCCGGCGATTTGGGACGAAATTGGTAAAAATTGGAAACATACGGGACTAAATTAAAACATGTGATACTTACGGGACCTTTTCAATAAAGGTACAAAGTTACGGGACCAAATCAATTTAAATCCCAACAAACACACATTTCTGACACATGAAAATCACGTTATTTCTGAGCTTCCATATACTCCACGAATTACTCAGCCAGAGACTCGACCATACTTCCCTACATATGCTGTTTGGCTTAATATTGGGAACACGGGAAAAAATAAAATTAGGACCGTAATATAGGGAGATTTGTGTTTTTAAGACATCAATTTTACGAACTTGGAAATGTACGACAATATATTTTAAAATATGTAAATATAAGATAATATATTTTCGAAATCTGTAAATGTAGGACAATCAAGCCCGAATAAGTCCTAATCGGGCTATAATGTCACATGAGATTTTGGCTTGCTCGGGCTTGATTGTCCTACATTTATAGAATTTTAAAACATATTTTGTTATATTTACAAATTTTAAAACATATTGTCCTACATTTCCAAATCCGGCCATAAAATTATTGTCCTTAATACACCACCCTCTTAAGTTATTGTCCTAAAAAATCATTATTCCTCCGTGAACACATGACAAAACATGGAAATTAGTGAAACGTAAGAACCGAACCGCACAACATCGATCATCATTAACCAATATGTTCCTCGGGCAAAGGCATTTTAACCATAGGAACTACACCAAGGCCATATTTCCTTCCTCCTGTAAGTCCGTGTGACTCGATTAAATCCACGTCGTTTGGTTTCATTCCGTCAGGCAGAATCCAATCAAAATGGTAGAGAAGCATCGCTAGTTCTATTTCAATCATGGAAATCCCGAACGATATTCCAGGACATATCCTCCTCCCAGCGCCAAAAGGGATGTATTCCAAGCTACTCGCTTTAAAATCAACAGATTTTTCCAGAAACCTTTCTGGTTTAAAGCTCTCTGCATCTTCCCAATACTTGGGGTCTCTACCTATTGCCCAAGCATTCACCAGGACCCAACTTTTTGCAGGTATCTCATACCCGTTGATCTCGCAGCGCTCTCTGCTTTCTCGGGGAAGCAAGAGCGGTCCGGGTGGATACAATCTCAGAGTCTCTTTGATGACTAGTTTGAGGTAGTTTAGGTCGTCAAAATAGCGTTCTTCAACACAATTTCTTTTGTGGAAAACATTTCGCACCTCATCCTGGGCCTTTTTCAGGACTCTAGGGTTCTTAAGCATTTCTGTGAATGCCCACTCAACCGTTGTTGTTGATGATTCCACTGCAGCACCATCCTGTTGTTGCATATATAAATTTCAGAAAATTAGCAAAAATGTACTATATTGATAGTTCAAACTCTTTTTTGCTCTCTTGATAAAAAAAACTGTTTTTTGCCCTTTTATGACACATTTACCTTACTAAAAAGAATCACGCATAAGAGTCGCACGACCCATGGGCGACCTAATGGAGGGTTGACATTAATTTAATAAGGGTAAATATGTCATAAAAGGGCAAACATTAATTTTTTTATCAAGAGATGACAAAAAAAGTTTGAACTATCAATATAGTGCAAAAAAAAAAGTTTGTCCCTAAAAATCTTGTAATTATATTGTATTCTCCAAGTTCCTATAGTTTCATTTTGTTAGAAAGAGCCAAAAGTGGTCTGGATCTCCTGTCATATTACGGTGTAACATTTCCTTATGCGCTAGCTACATTTTATCTATATATGGTGTGATTGTATCATGATGTGTTTGTTGCAAATATTCTCATCCTATCATACGTATCAATCATCGTACGTGTGTAATAGGAGATGTTACACTATAGTGTAACCGAGATACAATCTAGAAAGGAGAAGTATCATTTAATAGTTTTTATTTTTTTAATAAGTTATCTCTATTTTGGCCAGTTCTGTCTGTTTTCAATAATTTCAAATAGTCCTATAATTTTTAATATTTTGTCAATTTAGTCCAATAATCGGTTATATGTGGTGAAATATCCGATTAACCACTTAAACTATATCGCGAGGACAAATCAGACTTATCACGTCAGCGCTAACTAGATGTTTCACCTTCTACATCTGAATATCGGACTAAAATGTTTAACAACTGAAAGTTACCAAACTTTTTTTTTTCAATTTGTGAAAGTAGAAAGGACTGAAACCAAAACAGATGTAATTTACCGAACTAAAAAAACTAGTCTCTATTAAGCGGTTTGATTCCACTGTTCCACTTTTCGTATTTCATTGATGTTTCACCCTTTTGGATTTTAAACACATGGACCCAAGGTATGATGATTCGTTGTATATTTTTTATTATTCCACGTGTCATCCATCCATATCATGGAATAAAAAGTGAAACACCAATTATGGAATAGGATCTCATTCCCTCTGCTAAGTTACTAACCTAGAATTTAAAGTAGATTAAAATTGCCACCGGCTAAATTTGTGATTGGTAATAGTTTAATTCCAAAATTAACGAGCAGTTCCTATCAAGGTCAAACTCTTTTTTACTCTTCCATTAACATATTTACCCTTATTAAATTAATTATTATTCCCCAACTAGGTTGCACATGTGTCGCGCAACTCATGCGCCACCATGTGCAACCCATCCATGCACGACTCTTTTTAATTAGTAAGGGTAAAGGGATTTAAATCGATTTGGTCCCATAACTTTGGACCTTTATTGAAATGGTCCCGTAAGTATCACATGTTTCAATTTAGTCCCGTATGTTTTTAATTTGTGCCAATTTAGTCCCAAATCGCCGGAGACAGGTCAAACCACTCAAAAACGACTTCGTTTTAGGGGCGTGTGTTACACGCGCCCCTAATTTCGATCGAGAAATGCTGATTTGCAAAGATTTGGACACATGACGTGCCACATGTGTATTATTCCTATAAAAAAAATAAAAACAAAAATTAAAATTACACTTCATTAAATATGGATTAAAATAAATCAGAATTAAAATAAATATATATCAAATTAAATTAAATATATATTCCAATATCAGAATAATATTAAATAAAAAAATAAATCAAAATTAAATGAAAAAAGGAAGTACATCAAACCCAAAATTAAAATTAAAATCAGAAACAAAAATGAGAATGAAAAATCGCAAAAAATTTAACCCCAAATACTCAAACAAGATTGAAATTATACTAACACCCCAAATCAGACAAAATAAAAAAAATACTCTAACACCCCAAATTGAAAACCGAAGAACCCTAATTTCAAATTAATTTTAATAAAAAAAAAATCAAAATCGAAATTACCCCGGAAACAACCCCCAAAACTAATCAATTGGATTGCAATTACAGAGATAAAAAAACAAAACAAAAAAATCGAATTGAACTTTAAGATGAAAGGTCACACATTGATTTTATAAACCCTAATCCCCAATTCGCGAATCAAAACTGGTGGAAACCATTGAAGAACAATCGAAACCGCGACCCAGATCGGTGAAATGCCACTGCAACAGGGATGCCATTGTCGTCACAAGTTGGAGGGAAAGAAACCTAGGCGGAGATTCAACCGAGAGCTCCAGCCTCCACACAAATTGTGACGCGTGCACCAGTACACCATCTCCGAGTTCACTCATCTCTATCCCCCTAGTCGACTCTACGTCAACTCGTCCCAATCGTCAGATCTCAACCGAGTTATCCTCTCCGAACCCCCCATCCCCTGGGATCTACCTCCCCTACCAGAATCCAAGGCGACAAAAATCACTAAAGATGATGACGACAGCTGCTGTAAACATCACTTTATTCGCCACATGTTTCTTCTTCGTCGTCGTCTCGATTCTCCCCATTTTGTCCGCAAAAAATATGTATAAAAAAATAAGAAAGGGATCCATCCATTAACAAATTTGAGAAAATATTTCAGAGAGGAAATGAGTGGCGAGACTGGTTGAGTTTGGATTGGGTGGAGCGTGGGATTGATTTGGGGTTTGTTAGGGATGAAGACATGGATTTAATTAGGTTTGTTATTTATTTTAATGTTATGCTTTTTTTTTGTTACTTTTAATTTGCTTTTCAATTAAGAAAATTATATGTCATTTTATAATTGATTTATTATTTGAAATTGAATTTTATATAGATTTTTTATTTTAATTTTTAATTGTTAATTATTAGATTTACATTCAATTTTTTCTTAAAATCATACCTTTAAAAAAAAAAATCAGACTTTCAAATAATTTCCCAAATTTTATATATTTCTTTTCGTAGATTCTTGTATTTTTAATATAATTTTCCAGATTTTATATATATAATTTTTTTATTTTGTATTTTTAATATAGTTTAATTAATAGACTTTTAGGATTTATTAATATATTTTTTTAGGATTAATAATTGTTTACTATATTTTTAGAGCTTATTAAAAGTTTAAAAATATTTTTTTACAATTTATTAATATTTTTTATAGTTTATAAGTGCAGTTTAGTTAAATTGGTTTAATTTTGTTTTTTTTAATTGTATTCTGAAATTTTAATATATATTTAATTTAAATTTTATTTATTTTATTTGTAATTAATGATGTGTAATTTTTATTTTCGTTTTTCATTTTTGTTAATCGGTAAAATACACATGTGGAGTGCCACGTGTTCAAATCGAAGCAAGTCAGCATTTTCGGCCAGAAATTAGGGGCGCGTGTGATACACTCCCCTAAAACGACGCCGTTTTAGTGTAGTTTGACCGGTCTTCGGTGTCTTGGGACTAAATTGGCGCAAATTAAAAACATACGGGACTAAATTGAAACATGTGATATATACGGGATCATTTCAATAAAGGTCCAAAGTTATGGGACCAAATCGATTTAAATCCCTAAGGGTAAACATGAGACAAAAAAGAGTTTTGATCATTTTATATTGAACAATTTTGCCAATCTTCTGTTGTATCAAATTAGAGTACTCACCAGTAGAACAGACTTAATGTTTTCAGTGGTTAAAGGAATTTCAAGCGATCGATCGCCCTGCAACTTTAACAGTACATCCAGAAGGTCAAGTTCATCATCGCCACCTTCTGTTGCATCGCCTTTCTTTCGCTCCTCGATTATTGCGTCAGTTATCCCGTCCAAGATCCGATGATGTCTCTCTATCTTCCTCTTCATCCCACTAAAAAAACGCAACAACTTTACGGACGGAAACACATCAACAAAGTTAAACACAAGTCAGAAATTCGTGCGCTTCTTTTATTACGCCAGTCAGTACTTTACCAACTTCATCACCCTTCTTCCCAAACGCCGCCCTAACCATAATACCAATATTCGTCATACTGAGTCTTTCTCCAAGACTAATCTTCGAGCCTTCATGCATGGCTATCCATCTGCACAGCCCCAGAACCTCTTCCTCTCGTATACGTCGAAAAGATCGGACACGCTTAGCTGTCAAGAGCTCCAGCGTGCAGATTTTCCGCAGCTGTCGCCAGTACTCCCCGTAGGGTGAGAATGCTATGTCCGTGCTTCCATAGCAGTTGATTTCCGGTGCTACAAGCGACGGCCTGGAAGCGAAGATGATATCGTGTGTTTTCAAAAAGGGTTCGCTGCTTCAGATGCAGAAACGACGATGGTGACTATTTCTCCGAGCTGGAGATGCATCAACGGTCCTTATTTCTTTGCCAAATTGGCTAGGGTACGGTGGGCAGGATTGGAACCGGCGAGCAGGTGCAGGTTTCCGATTATCGGCAACTCCCATGGCCCCGGAGGGAGGTTTGGCTTTGACTTACGGCTTTGGAAAAAGATGAACACGATGAGGAGGAAGAGGAAGAACGAGGAGATTTCGAATCCCATGAGGATTAAAAAGAAGGGATTTAGATTTTTGAGGTTGTATTGTGATGTGTTTAATTAAGTTCATTCCATTCACCATATTATATAGATGAATTTAGGGTATGTCATTTTCGGTTATTTATTGGAAGAATCATTACTATATTTTAAAAAACGAATGCATACATTGAATCGGACAATTTTAACGCTTTTTTTAAAGGAACAGTTGCAATTGGATCAATCCAATTGGGTTTGACCGTCATTAAAAAGGTATAGCTGATATACCATCATAATTAGTATATTAGACATATATAATAGATCATCATTTTCTTTAAAAATATAATAGCCCCACAAAAAAAATCTTCAAAATAGTCCTAAAAATTTGTAAAATAGACCCTTCATAATAAGTATTAAAAATTTGCAAAATAACACTCAATTTTATTTTATTTTTCACAACATGTTAGACCGGCTAGTTTGTCAGTTCAACCAGTTAGCAATTCGTGCCGTTTTCTCCTTTTTAGTACTCCCTCTGTCCCAACATTACTTGAACACTTGTCTTATTTGGACGTCTCAACATTACTTGAACACTTCCAAAATGGAAACAAATATAATATTAATACACTCACAACACCCTTATTTTATTCCACTCAAACCCACTAAAACCCACTTTACTTGGTTTGCGTGCCATTTCCAGTGTTTAAGTCATCTTGGGATGGAGGGAGTAGTTCGAAAGTCAAATACTGGTCTGATCCTTTAAATCGTTAGTTGTGCTTGGCGAGTACTGTTTAAAACATAGAAGAAATGCTACAATTATATAGTTTATTTTATTGCATGAATACCAACTAAATTAATTTTTGACGAAAGTACCTTTGCATTCAACTTTTTAGGGTGTGGTATAGTCTCCCCGGGTCGATTCGGTGGGAGGTTGTGGGAGTAAAATTCAATTTGGTCCTACAGCACACGGGACCACACGATTTTGGTCCCAATACTTACCACTTTGGTTCCATAAGATTTTTTTCATGCAGTTTTTGTCCTTCCGTTACGGAATCCGTTAAGTTCAACTACACTTTTGGTCTCAATCTTGTCCTGTGGGACCAAAACTGCAATTGACTTTAAGGAAAAACGTAATAGTGGGACAAAAAATGCATGAAAAAATGGTTTTGGGGCCAAAGTAGCGAGTGTTGGGACCTAACGCAAATAACATTCATTCTTCTAAAATATTAAAGCATTAATTCACAATTTATACTTCATCTTAAACAAGTGTGTCTTAATTATAAAAGAAATATATATAAAAAGTTCAAATGGGGCCCAGTGACCATATGACCCCAATATAGGTGCGTTTGGGCCATTTGAAAGGAGAGATGTAATGTTACACATAATGCCAACAAAGAAGCTATTCCTAATCTAATAGAAAAGGGGTAACCAGGTGGCTTAGCCCACCTGGCCACTGGGCTCTTCATTTGAGTGGGAGGCCCAGGTTCGATTTTCTCTGGGAACGAATTGGAGTTATGGAAGTTATAATGTGGATTGACGATTTCGTGGAGTATTTGGGTGCTTGGTGTACTAACTACTAACAACTAACATCTAACTTTGCCCGATAAAAAAAAAAATCTAATAGAAAAGGGTATATTAACAGCTACATATATTGCCTACGAATGACTATAAAACGGCTAAAGAGAGAATATAATGGAGATTACAAATCAAGCTTCAAATGTAACTTTGCATAAAGAACACAACACCGTTTGACCGTAAGTCGAAATCTTTAAGATCTAGTTACAACTACAAGTATCACATTCTGATTAAAAAAAAAAGTTACAAGTAGCACTCCTCGGTGAGTTGGCTTTGAGAATAATTAAATAAGAACAACATTAATAATAAATTAAATTAATTAAATGAATAAAATTTATATAAATTATTTGTTGTGGCCTCTGTCACATTTAATTTAAGGGAAAAGAACCAAAATGCCCTGTCTTGTAATCAGTTGAAGTTTTTTTGCCCTGTTTCTCTGAAAAGAACATATTTGGCCTCTTTAATGCCCTTCCTAAATGAATGAGTGGTGAATTGACTATTTACCCCTCAATCCCAATTTTATGAAATCCCAATCACCAAACGTGTATTACCAATCCCAATTCAGTATTACCAATCCCAATTCAGTAAATAGCAGATGTGAATTTTTTTTTTTACTTTTACTCTCTCGTCGTCGTCGTGCAAAAAATGTCTCCGAGAGTCCGAGTAACTCCCATTCGTCGCGAAAATCATCTTCTTTACCCATCTCCCTTTCATTAGTTAGTTCGTATCAATCGATTATAGTCGGCCGAAGTATCAGTCGATTGTAGTCGGCCGAATGTTACAAGGGTTTCCATACCAGTCGCATGTAGTTGGCGTCCATACCAGTCGATTGTAGTCGGCATCTCCTTCTCATAACCTAGGAAAGCTATTGAAGGTAAGTATTTCTTACTTATCTGCTATTGAAGGGTTTTAATTTTGTTGGGCATTTGTGGAATTTGAAAATTTGACCGAAATATTGTTTGATGTTTTGGGTAAAATTCATAATGAATATGGAATTTGATGTTTTGTGTTAAATTTACCTATGAAGATGGAATTTGATGTTTTGGGGAAATTAGATAATGAGTATTTATTTTGATGGATTTTACCCTCTTCGATGCTTATTTTACTGTGGTGTGTTCATTGTAATGTTGCATGTTTGTTCTAATAAGTAAATTTTGACATTGTCTATATGCTTCATTTAGT
The DNA here is from genome assembly GCA_037126765.1 of Stenogyne calaminthoides. Classification (NCBI taxonomy): domain Eukaryota; kingdom Viridiplantae; phylum Streptophyta; class Magnoliopsida; order Lamiales; family Lamiaceae; genus Stenogyne; species Stenogyne calaminthoides. The sequence goes on from JBBCBC010000011.1 coordinate 35,335,700, forward strand.
GTTTGAGTAAGATGCTTATTTAGTATCATATCCACTTCCTATAGAATTGAGTAGCCTTTTTGCAAACAATTTTTTTAATCTGCAGGACATTGTACATTGTTTAGATATGACAATTATTTCAGAATTTGAAGAGTATGATGTCGACATCAATGTTGTACCTATAGCAAACCTGAACGTAATACAATTAATAAGGGAACATCTAAAGGGTGATAACATAAATAAGTTTGAAGTATCATGCTTCAGACAATTTATGAATTTGAGAAATATGTTATTTCAATCCCAACTATACCTGCATCTGTTGTGCAATCAAGATTTGTCTGTGTCAAGGAAAGAGATTATATTCGATGTGTTTAAACTGGAGGCAAAATTAGGTCCTAGAGAGTTTTCCCTCGTCACTGGTTTGAAATTTGGAGGGATGCTAGGCTTACCTTCTTGTTCTGAGCTATACGATAAATATTTCAAACAAGGTAAAAAAAGGCGTTGAATGGAATGATATAAAGGATGTCTTTGTCAAATGTGATGGAGAATCGGAAGATAGTTTGAAATTGGCATTGTTGTTGATCGTGTACGGGTTGCTTGTTGTAAAACAAAAGAATAATGTTAAGATTGATCTCCAATACTTCCATATTGTAGATGATCTTGAACAATTCAACCAATTTCCATGGGGTAGAATTGCTTTTGAAGTGTTGATAGATGATTTGCGTGACAATGTGGTAAAGCTGAAAAGTCATTGCGAGTCATTTGTTGTTAATAGAAGTAAAACGAAGCGAAGAAAAAGAGGTCGACCCTTAACCAAAGGAAGGACACATCCGTTTTATTTAAATAGTTTTGTATATGCTCTACAATGTTGGGCATTTGAAGCATTTCCCTTAGTTGGGAGTGTTTGTGGGTCGCGTATTCAAATTTTGGATGACCATTTTCATCCCAGAATGGTGTATTGGGATTCAACCGTGTTATCCGCCGAGAGTTTCAAGAATTTAAAGGAGAACGTGTTGTCCGACCCCAGTAAAGCTGAGATTTTCGTTGAAAATGTAAGCATAAGCCTTTCTCATATTTAGCACAATTTAATATAATAGTTGTTTTGCTAGTAGATATAATATGTTTAATTATTTTGAACAAAATATAGTTTTTGGAAGATTGATACCCAATGAGTGTGAGAAGAATTCCTTGTTATTTTTAAGTGCTTTTGATTGGGAAGAAAAGATATGCCTTCATTCAAAGGCAACTGAAAGACAGCAAAACTCGAAGATTGTTTCTGATGAAAATACTTCTAAAGATCAAGATGAAGAGTGTAAAGATGCTCATAATCCCGATACTTCTAAAGATCAAGATGAAGAGTGTAAAGAAACATTGAATCCTGGTTGCAGCAACAAGGCAGAAGAAACATACACGTTTATGGATTTTGTCAAACAACAGTTTTGCAGTGTTATGTCGGCATTAAAAAAAATTGAGGATACACAAAAAAATCATGAAATGATTTTAAAATCGTTGATGAAGCAGAATGTTAGTGGATGTGAAATATCACGTAACAGAGTGGTTGTTGATGAGGTTTCATTTAACTCTATATATAAGTGTTTTTATAGTATTCAATTAAGAAGAATTTGAATTGATTACGATTTTGTTTATATTTCAGTATCCTCCGTGTACTGGTGATGGTTCAGACAAAAATGGCAATAGAACTGCTGAATGCGCTGAAGATGTGATAAATGGGGTAAGTCAAATTATCTTTTGAATACAACACTTATTACTTGGTTAATTATTATTTTTCTTCTAAATAAGCAGGGTAATAAATTGCATGAAGAGTGTGGTGTTGGTTCCGAACAAATGAAATGTGCAAAACCAAGAGAAGGAGTGGAGGTATGTAATTTTTGTTGATATGACGGTGTTGTGGTGGTGAAAAAATTATAATTGGAGGTAAAAAATATCTGCCAACATAAGATTTGTAGGTTGTACTCGAGCAGGATGTCGTAAAAGGTGTGAAATGTAGAGAGCATGAACAATTGGAGAACGAAGACAAGGTAAAAAAAAGCATTCCAGTTGCAGTGTCGGTTTATGTCCCCAAAAGAAGGATAAAGTTGAGTCGTGCTGTACAAAATGGGAAACGGTTAAAAGTTTCAGTGTCCAAGCCTTTTGTAAATGAAATAGAGCGTTAAGGTGACACATTCAGTCCATACTCGAAAGACATACTAGAGCAATTTAACAAGTGGTTTCGTCAATCAAGTAAAAGCAATACCCAAACCGAAATGATTCTTTGTCTTCCGTTGAAACAAAACAATTATGTTGATGCTGCATTTTTTACTAGTCTAAAAAGTGCCAGAGGATGGCTTACTAGAGAGGTAATAAAATATTGTATAGATTAAGTTAATTTCCTTGACAATATACTTCATTGTGTGCTTATACTGTATATTGTTGTACATTAATCAGAATATTGATGTTTTTATTAATATGAGACTCTGGAAGGCCAAGATATGTCCTAATCTATTTGAACGTCGTTGGACCTCTGTTGGTTTACAGTTCTGGGTAAGTTTTGAGTTGCGAACTTTTGTCCATTGCTTGTGTCATCTTTGGTGTAAGTAATTTGCTCGTGTCATCTTTGGTGTAAGTAATATGTGTTATCTTTTTTTACAGAATATGATGACAAGGATATATCCCGAGTGGTTAAAGGCTACAGAGAAACAGATGGATTGGGATTGGAATTTGAAAGGAAAAACAATTATGAAATATGTCGATGGTCATTTACCGTCTGAAGGACCGTCGTTGGCATGGTGGAAAGCTAAGAGTGTTTATGGTATTGGCCATGTAAATGATGATCATTGGGTCTTTTATGAGATTAATCCATTAGAGAATCATGTGACCGTGTATGATCCACTTCCTGAACATGGTGGTTGGCCAATTGAGAAGTTTGAGAAAATGTTGAAAATGTTACCTTCATTGTGGTATCAAGTAAGAAGATCTGTTGGATTTGGAGTTGAGTTTGAAAATAGTTGTGAGTGGACCATTGATAGAGTAATTGATGCCCCTCGTCAGCACAACTCTTTCGATTGTGGTGTTATGTGCATCAAGTACTTTGAGTACTCGATAACCGGTCCCAATATCACTGAAATTGATCCTACTAAAGGGTCAAGTTTTCGATTGGATATGTGTTGTGACATATATAAACACTCAAAGGTGATGGAGAAAGACTTGTTTAAACATTGAAAGTTGGACCAGAAAGTTGTGTGTAGGTTTTAGATCATGTGTTGGATATTTGATATATTGACGGGTTAGGGGGTGTTCACATGGTTATAAGTTTTGTACTATAATGTAGGCAATACGTTATGAAACATTACATTTTATTGTATTCTGTTATGTAATCAAGTTTTTCTATTATGTTAATCATCAAAGTGTTGGCTAATGAACGACACATATCTGTTGGAGTTGGTAACCAAGTCGACCGATAGTTGGTAAAAAATTTCAAATTAGTTGGCAATGATATTTTAAGAACTAGTATTATGCAAAACAAGTATTAAAGAAAACTATTTTTTTTATTTTATTTAGATGTCCCTGAATGATATTCTATGTTTAAGTTGGTCAAAAGTCAGCCGATAGTTGGCATATTTTCTAAATTAGTTGGCTTTGTATTTGAAGGACTTATGTGAACTGAATAAAAATAGTCCATTACATATACTATATGTTCTAGTTGGCAGTGTAAATTGGCATAGAAATCGGCATATAGTTGCCTACTATATGTTAGAGCTTGCAGTGTATAGTTCGAGTTGGCAGTGTACTCGACATATAGTTGGCTACTAATTGTTCGAGTTGGCAGTGTACTCGGCATATAGTTGGCTACTAATTATTCGAGTAAAAAGTGTATTGTTCGAGTTGGCAGTGTACTCGCTATATAGTCAACTACTATATGTTCTAGTTGGGAGTGTACTCGGCATATAGTTGGCTACTAATTGTTCCATAGGTAGAGGTAGAGTGTTTTCAAAAAAAAAAACATTCAAGTAAAGAAACATTAAACATATATTGACATTAAACATAAAAAAAAGTTATCACCATTCACATACCATTGTTTAAAAAAAAAATCCCAAGATAAAAAAAAAAAAGATAAACAAAGCAAGGAAATGTTTTAAACATCAAAAGTCGTCATCTCAATCACAACAGCCACATTCCAGCCATCACACCTCCCCCCTCTTCCGTTTTGGATTCTCTGATGCATTCTCAACTGGACAAAGCAACTTCTTTTCTTTTGGTGGCCTTATTCTCCAACTCCGGTTTCACCTTCTCCGGTGTCACTGGAAAAGAACAATCATAGGAGCTAATTAGCATAATGTTGCATAAGTTTGTAAACCAAGTTTTTGGTTTTAAAATCTTAAAATCAGGATCTACTTCATTGACTAGGCATAAGGTTAAATTTCACCATCATAAACAAACCAAACACTCTAAAAACATTTATATGTTGAATGAACTCAATCTAATAACAAGAAACAAGCAAAATCATTATGGATATATTCGAACATCTGAAATCAGTCACACAGAATAATTAAATAATATCTTAAAACTCATTTAGTAGGCATAAGGCTAAATTTCACCATCATAAACAAACCAAACATGTTAAAAACATTTATATATTGAATGAACTCATTCTAATAACAAAAAACAAGCAAAATCAGTATGGCAATATTGAACATGTCAAATCAGTTTCAAGTTAATTAATTTCAGATAACAAACCTTCTTCAGCAACCGCATTGAACACATCATCATAATCTGGTCCAGGTGAATGTTCTCTTTTAGCAGTTGCTCTTTCCAGCCAGTCATCAAGGTACATTGCCAGAGCAAGGTGTTTGGCTTTTTCTTTTGGCTTTTTCTTGCTACCCATACTATCTGCTCCCCTGGCATGTTGTACTAGATGATCGAATTCATAGTCTACCTTTTTTTTTCCTGGACAGAATGGGCATCTGAATTTACCAACCTTTCCATGCATACTGAATTTCCCGGAAGTGAAAGATGATATGTTTTCCTTTTGTATTCAGTAATTTCGGAATCACTGATCTTAGAGTCGGAGCCGCTGCTTGACATCTTAAGAAAAGTAAGATCAGAAGAAGAATACTAAGATCAGAAGAATAAGAATACTAAGATCAGAAGAAGAATACGACAAAGATTGGCTATATAGTGTGGGATTTTCCAAGAGTAGTATCCATTCATCGGTAATCGTCACAATTCTTGGTATCTGAAGAGTTGTGTATTTAGGGTTTTGTGACTGTTTAAAATTAATTTGACTATTAATGATGAATTTTGAATGGAGGCAAACGAAGCGGTTCCACATTGAAAAAATAAATAATATCCCACATAGTGACCCGACCCAAATCTAGTTTTGGGATGTGTTTTGTTCTATAGGGCTTTTTGTGGTGTGTTATTTTTGGTCTTTGTAAAAACTTGTTTATATGAATTCCTTAAGAAAAAAAATCATTAACATATTCGTCACATAGTTGGCAATATATTTTAAACGATCGATGCATTATCTATTTTTTGTAATTATAAATAGATTATCCTAATAGGGACCAAAATGTGCTTTTGGCTTTTTCTAATAAATCATATATGTATAATGAGTAGTCAATATAACACTTGAGTTTTTTGTATTTTTGTGTCATTACGTCATTCGATGGTCTATTAGTTTTTGTAGCACTCATTAGTCACAGAATTTAATTTTTGTCATTTAGTACATTGTCTCGACTCTTGAGGAATCTTACATGAACCTATTATAAAATCTGTAATTATATGTGAAATTTAATGACACTATTACATGAATCCTAAATGGTGAGGAAGGAATTTTGAACGGATGTAATTTATCATAAACGATGCGGTTGTACATCGATTATATCCAGAATACTGACCACTCGAGGCCCAAATAAATTTTTAACCGGTTCTTAATTGGGCTGACTAATTTTATACTACGCCTCTTGGGATTTGTGTTCTTTTTGGGGTTTCTAATAACATGTTTATATGAATTCATTATATTTAAAATTAAATTAGTTGTCATTAAATGGTTATTTTTGTTTTAGTTGGCAATGAAAAAATCCGAGAGTTGGCAATATCTTATAAACGAGTTGGCAATATCTATGTTTTTATTTTCTTATATGACAATAGTTCATAATTGAATATATGGTACAATGTTTTATTTTGTTATATGACAATAATTAATATATATATATATATATATATATATATATATACATATCACAATATTTATGGATAGAATGAATTTGTTTTCTTATATCACAATAATTATTTTATGTAATGACGTAAAGCTGCATCTTTTGTTAATTTGTTTTTAGTGTATTCTAATACTTAGATTCTTCACTTTTGTATTTTTGTGTTGTTGACTGCACTATTTATTTTTTGTAGAAGTGAGACAGTCAAATATAATTTTTTGGTTATTTTTTTGTCATTTAATACATTGTCTCGACTATTGAAGAATCTTACGTATTATAAATGTTGGGATTACATGTGTTCATTTATTTATTCGTTGTATTTGCCAAACGTAATAATATCCTGAAGATGTCCATCCCCAACCCAAACCCAAACCCAAACCCGAACCCTAGTTTCCAAGATACGTTGTTTTATGATCCAATATGGACAAAGAGCATAACAATTCTTCTAATTGATTTTCTCATGAACGAGAAGAACTCGGGTCGGTGGATATGGAATGACGATAACGAGATTTCTATATTTTTGGCTTGGCATCGTTTAACTGTACTCTATGGTCAACATTTCACATCTTTCGGTGTTAAGGCGAGAATCGAGCGTTTGCGTAGACGTTGGAAGCTTTACGACAACATACTAAGAGTAAATGGTGTACGTCTAGACAGAAATTCCAATTTGATCCATGCAACTCAGGAAATTTGGTCAGCCATGTTGAAGGTAATTATGAATTATTATTTTTAAATTATTATGAGTTACAATTTATTTAATTTATAAAGTTTTTGTAATAAATTGAAGTAACCTTTTATCTGATAGCTAAATTATAAAACGGAAGCATACATGATTGAAGGCGACCCACTATGTGATAAATTGAATGCACTTTTTTCGGTGGTAGCGATGATGATTCTTTTAAAGAATATGTTGAAGAAACAGACAGTGATGAAGAGACCGGGAGTGATTGATTTATTAATTAGAAGTCTCATTGTATGTTAATACAGTTTTATGTGCACCTAGAGCTTTATTATTATTATAAAGTTTTTTTTTTCATTTGTTATTTTAATTTTTTTTTATTGTTAATGTTTGTTGTTATTGCTTTCTAGTTGTTTTATGTTGTTTTTGTATGTGAAAACCTTCTTTCTTCAGTTTGTTCTTATATAATTAAAAAACATTTGGTTCTCATTTATCTTGTGTTGGTTTCATTTACACGAATTAGTAGTTGGACCCGTGACCTTTGTCTATTTTACTGTAAAAGTACTTGTCATATTTATGACATTGGTAGAAGACAAAGGTCAATAATTTGAAAATTCAAGTTTAACCAACTATAAATACATATATGTTGTTTGCTTAAAACACATTGTTTATATTGAATCAACCAAATATGTCACTCCAACGTCAAAAATATTATTTTTACAAACACGAAGATAATGACATGATTTGGACCGAGGAAGAAACGCTTGGTCTTATTTCTTCACTTGTGTATCAAAGGAACAATGGGATGTGGCACTATAATGCCCTAAATCATGTTGAAGGTATGGAACTAGGTCGTTCGTATTTAAGAGATGTGTTTAATAAGATTTATGAATTGGATGAAGTTGTTGATCGTGTTAGACAGATTCGATATCGATATAATCTATTTGAATATATGATAAATACTCGTGATGTTATTGGGATAAACAAGCCAACAAGGTTCATGCGTCTGAATCTCAATGGAATTTATGGGTTTTGGTAAGAATTTCTAATTTTTTTTATTAATAAAGTACAATATATCCAATAATGATATTGTATAACTAACAGTGTATTTTTTGTTTTCAGAATAATCCTATGTGTAGAGCTTATCGTGATATGGGAGAGCTGTTGTACCGGGATCTTAAGTTATTGTTTGAAGGCACAGAGGATGAAGATGGAGATTATCGAAAGGTTATACCAGATGAAGATTGTCTTGTGTTTTATGAGTCCTATGTGTTTTGTGACGAGGTAAGAATGGCATTGGCTTATTACCTAGATTATTTAAAAAAAATTGGGAAATGGAGTTTTGATAATCAGTCCGAGGGTATCGAAATGGCTCGTGATTACATTAATCGTACGCAAAGCAAAAGGTACTCGGTGGAAGAAATATCATATTGTGTATCGAATTTACGTGATCGTGTTATTGTATTTGAAATAATGATTAACTGGCCTGGAGTGGAATGGATTAATGAAGAACATTATGTTGAAGCACCAGACAAGATTTGGAAGCAATGGAATAGGGTAATGTTTAATAAATTATATTTTTTACTTAGAAAATTAGTATTAATTATTTTATAATAAGTAAAACTAATTATAACCTTAATGCACTTTGATTTTTGTTGTAGGAACTTCCCATTGCGATGGAGTACCGAAAACATGATGAGCCTATGTATTATTCGTTGAGGAGTTTGTTTGAAGGAACATACTAATTTTCTTGTGTGTGTTTTTTATTATGTTTTTTATTAGTGCTAATTAAGTTTTTTAAAATTCCAATGTTGTATATTTTATGTTTTTATGTCATTAATATATATATGACTTGGCGCAATGGTTTTTGATTTGACAATATCTGCAATGGTAGATGACTACATGTATATCAAAGAAAGTAAGACGAAAAAATATATGCATGAATCTAAGTTGGACACATTATGTAATAGTTTTCCATTGACACGTCATATCAACTGATTTTCTACTGCTGCAGATGTACTTTTTGAAGTTAACTCCCAACCACAACAAAAAATCTGATGTAGTTGAAATTCATTAATGGGTATACGTGAATTTGCATGCCAAATTTGCCAACAAATATTACGCCACATTTTAAACCCTTAAATACTTAATATTTCACTTAATCACATACTTATATGGTTATTAATGTTTAAAGATTTCACTTATATGGTTACTGCCAACTGCCAACTGCTTTAGAACATTTTAAAAAACCACTTAAATTTATTTTTAACGATAAGCTACATAACTTATCAGAATCCTCACAAATATTTAAATGAACCGTCTGCCAACTCTTTATAAGCATACGCCAACTATATGCCGATACAATTGCCACCTACTTCAGAACCTTTAAAAAAAGCCACTTAAATTTATTGTTGGTCCCGGTGCAAACGAGTCTTACACGTGTATGGGGGGAATACACGTGTTGGTGTTTTAAAACTTTTTTCTTCGAGGTCACTTGGGTCGATAATCCTCAAGATTAGGTTCGAGAAGCACAGATCGCTTCTCGAGTCAAAGTCTCATCGAGACAATTGATCCCGAAATTCTTTTTCAGATACCTCGGATAATCCCAACCGAGTCCCGAAGTTTCAGAGATCCCGAGTTGCTTGGATCGATAACTAACTTCATTGAACCCTTAGAAGAGTAAGTTCGGTTTGGTAACTATCATTGTTCTAGCTTTCGGATGCGGAATGGTTGGCCCTTTAGTTTATACTCGTTTTAAGCTTTTTTGAAAACCTTCCTTTAATGGAATAGTGATTAGGCTGTGATTCAATTACATGCAACTTCAAATTGGATTGATTCCAACCTGAAATATCGGTGAAAATATGCTTCCAAACTCGGTGATGCATGTTAAGTTACACACGATAAAGAAAGCAATAAACAAACGTTAGGTTTATAGTGGTTAGAGACTCAAGCTCCTACGCCCCTCTCTCTCGATCCTCGAGAGAAATTCACTAATCACTTCAGAGCTTTCTGACTACCTCGCGTAGTTTACTTACTCAACTAGGCCCTGAGCTTTCTGACTACACCACGTAGTTTACTTACTCAACCCGACCTTGAGCTTTCTGACTACCTCTGTAGTTTACTTACTCAAACACAAACAAGCTTTCAGACTACCTCTGTAGCTTACTAACTTCTCCTCCAGAGCTTTCTGACTACTCCGCGTAGTTTACTAACTCTTTACAACTCTTCTCACCAACAAACACACTCCAACTACCTTCTCAAGGGGTTGGGGTTTCTCGGTTGGTTTCCAACTAGGATGAGATATCCTTTACAATGAAGTACAATGCAAAGGGTTAGGATATCTCGACTAAGCTTCGGATATGTCTTATCAAGCTAGGCTTAGTTTAGTGAGCTCTCTTCAATATAAAAGCACTTGGGAAATTCTAAGTTTTTCGAGTGCTTTAACTTTGCGATAATAAGTTTGAGCTTCTTGAGTTGCTTATAAATTTCCCGTAACCTTACAATGTAGAGGGTCACCAGTATTTATAGGCATACACCAAGGTTACTCTTGAAAACTATCCGTTGGAGAGATTGCTTCGTGAGTTTCCTCTTATGGTGTGTGAGGAACTGCTATATTTAGGGTTTGAGACTCCCTAACACGTTTTAGGCAATAGTCTTTTATGTAGCCGGTCTTCTTTTTGCAGTCTGGAACTTTTGTACATCTGACATCTTTTTCAGCGACCTGTCACTGTCAGTGTCAGTATGGTACAGTGTTGTCTTCCTCTTTTTGACTTTTGTCTCCAGTTAAAGGTAGACACCTTCAACGACTCTTTTGGTTACAAACTCTGAGTTGATATAACCTTAACAACACTTTGTCTTAGTTCTTTTGTCTGCATTTGAATGTCTTGGCAATATCTAACTTTTTAAGGAATCGCGTTTTTCTCAGTATTGCATCCTTCAGATAGATATTTTCAGTGCCTCGGAACATTCAGGTTTATACTGAGCATTCAATACATTACTGAGTCTTCCGTAATTACTATGCCTTCAGTATTCTTGATCTTCAGTCTTCAGTCTTGCGTCTTCAGAGTCTTCTGAGTTTTCAGAGTCTTCTGAGTCTTCAGCGATATACAGACTGATATACTGAGTCTTCATGCTGAGTCTTCAGTTCCTCAGTTTCATACTGAGTCTTCAGTATCTCAGTTTCTCACTAAGTCTTCAGATTCTCAGTTTCTTACTGAGTCTTCAGATTCTCAGTTTCTCACTGAGTCTTCAGAAACTTCAGTTTCTTCAGAAACATACTGAGTTCTTCAGAGTCTTCAGAACCTATCCTGATCTATATCTGCTGACTATACATTTTGCAGATAACATCCTGAATACTCTAAAACTGAATCCTGACTCAACTATCAAGATCATTCTGAACATGTCATACTTAGGGGTTTTGGGATTTTAATCAAAATCATATATCTTTTATTAAATTCATCTCCCAACAATTTCCCCCTTTTTGATGATGCCAAAACCTATCTTGTTTACAAACATATAACCTATACTCAGGTTTCAGTTTATCCTATTACAAGATTGGTTATGTCTCCCAACAATTTCTTGAAACAGAGAATCTCCCAACAATTTCAGAGAGTTTCCCAAAAATTAACAATTTCTTCAGTAATGAATCTTCTTAAATAGTTCATCACCAAATACTTAAATAATTAATTCAGAGACATTCATTCAGCATATCAAATATAAAAGGCATGTAAATAAGATAATGAGATATTATCTTTTGAGCATAAATGATAAGTTTTCATTGATGATTGGTATACCATTACAGATTACAATGAGTCTTATCAACAAAATCAAAAAGACAAAAAATTTAAAGATTACAAGAATCTTCTGAGTCTTCAGTCTTCAGATTTGGCTCTTCAGTCTTCTGCTGTTCAGTTTGCTTCTTCTTCAACTTCATCAGCAGGCACCTCCAGGTTGAACATTCCGATAAACCTCTTCTTCAGTTCATTTCTTTCGTTAATGATATCCGAACTGTTTCCTGTCAAACCCAACTGACCAGCATACTGAGCAATTTCTTGAGTAATGGCCTTCTCATTCACCAAGCCATTACCAAGTCTTGGATGAGGGTAGGAATATGGACCAGGGGCTACTATCTGTACCTTTCCTTCATCTGCTAAGTTCATCCAACTTTGGAGATATTTTGGATAGAAGGTTAGGAGATATTCAATGAACGCTTCATTTTGATCTGAGTTTTCCCCTCTCCACTCCCTGAGCACATCATAATAGAACCAGAAGGTTCTCTTGACCTCTTCCCACATATCGTTGAGCTTGATAGGCATCCATTTGTCAACGTGTGGCCACTTCAGTGCTTTTGATGTCTCTCTCCTTTTGCTCGCAAACTTTTTGAATCCACTCCTTCGCTTCAGCTCTTCTTGATCTTCTTCACGATCACAGCACGCCGAGATGAAAGCATTTATTTGCTTAGCCCTGTTCTATCTGGAGTGTCTTCAGAGCATTCTTCGTATTGAAGACTTTCTTCTGCGATTGAGACTCAGATTCTTCAGTTCCTTCATCATCCAGAATCAGCTTTCTCTGGATTGGCTTAGAAGCCTTCGCACGCTTGCTCTCAGGTTGAACAATGCCCAAGGCTTTCCTCTTCATAGGCAATTCAGCAGCAGCCTGGCTTGTTCCAACCTTAGTTCTAGCACTCAGTTTCTCTCTTGCAACATCAAGCATGGTTTTTAGAAACTTCGAGTGTAGATAAAGCTTCTCCACCGAGCGAACTTGGTTTGTCAAGAGTTGGCCGACTTCATTCAAGGCTTTGGATAGGCTATACATTTCCGCTTCTTTCTGTGCCTTTTTCTCCAAAGTACGTGCCAATAACTTCCTGAAGTCTTCACCTTCCTTTTCCCCCTTCTTAGCACCGTAATTTGGGAGAAGTCTAGAGAGTGATGTGTCCATGTGATATTGCTCTTTGCTCACACAGCGCACCTCTCCTGCTATCTGATCTTGTTCGTCTTCCAGCCTCCTGATGTGGTTCTTAGCCACAAAAACTTCTTCGGAGAGATGGGCAAACTGGTGCAGTTCTCTCCTGGTGCTTTTGTTTTGATTAAAGACTTTCGATTCACCTTGACTCCTCCACTTTTCATTCAAATTTTTTTATCTTCCATGGAGGTCATCTCAGGAGGTCGAGTGTTTTGATTTGCACGGTTAGCTCAAGAGTGACTAAGATTCTCCATCTTCTGAGCTTGGCTGACCAATGTTTCTTCCATCTGAGCAATCTTGTTCATCATTGGCTCAACCTTCTCAAGCTTCTCCATCAAGGGAGTGAGGTCGATCTCAGGAACCTTGTGCACCTTCTGTGCTGATTGATCATCCTGAGCTTCAGCTTCATCCTGAGCTCCAGTCTCCAACTGAGCCTCAGTCTGTACATCAGACAATTCAGAATTAAAGATAGAACTTTTAGTAACTTTGGCATAATTGTTAATAGTGCCAAAAGGTACCTGAAGAGTGCTAGCTTCAGTCTGAGGTTGAATGATTTCAGGTTGATCAGCACCAGAAGTTTCCTTCTCCATCTGAGACTGATCCTCAGCATCTCCTTGTTGGTCCCCATCTTGAAATTTGTCTCTGCCGCTAGGGGCACCAACCCGGTAGCTTTTCCTCTCGCCTAACTTCTTCCGAACCAAATTTCATCAAAATCGGAATTTTTCATCCTGAGCTTTGTCCTCCTGAATCTTGAGAAGTTAGTCAGGAATGCTGTCTCCTCATTCCACCAGTCTTCCCCTCTGAATGCAGCAATATCAAGCATCTCCGGAAGAGTCTGATTGAGGATGAAAACCGTCGACCTTAATCTGAAGAAGATATCTTGCAGATCAGGGAATGAGCTGAGCTCAGGGTAGCGGTCAAGGATAAACCGTTCCCCCTTGCTCCTCCACTTGGTTTCTTCAGCTTCGCCCTTCTTCCATCTCGGGCTTTACGGTTCGATCGAAGCATCAATTTGAAGGATCAAAGTAGATCTCCAGAGCTCATCAAGAATAAGTCGCTCCCCGATTCTCGGTGACCTCTCGAACGTTGTGCAGTCAGGTCCTCAGTTTGAATCTGAGTGGGTTCTAGGGCTGGTGGCACGTCCCTCAATTGACTCGAGTTGGCTATTTCTGTCGGCCAAGACATCTTTGGTAGGAATCTCTGAGGCCTGAGTTCCTTTAAAAATTTCCTGAGAAATTCTCAAGCACCTCAGAGAAGACCTGCTCCTCAGTCTGTTCTTGTGCCTTAGAGATAACCTGAGTCAAAACTTGCAATGGCAAATTCTGAGTGGTTTGGCCCTCAGGTTGAATCTCTTCAGAATCACTGCCATCTTCATCGGTGAGAACCACCAATCTTCTGCGCTTTGGAGCAAGGTTCTTACCTTCATCATTTTTAGTCCTGCTCCTTCTTTGCCTCCAATGAAACCTTCCCCTGGTTTGTTGGGTCTCTTCAGCAAAGCAGCTTTTGGTGATTCTCGCTTTTTCTTTCTTCCCTCGATGGGCTGTTTCTTCACAGCAATGGGCTTGAAGAGCACCTTGGACTTAGGGAATGGGGTCTAATTGGCGAAGATATCCTCCTCCTCTCTGCACATCTCCAAAATATAAGCTATTTTGGTTGTATGGTGGATCTTGCCTTTAATCGTGATAGCCCCGTCAACCTTCTTGAAGACTTTGGCTTGCTCACTCACTATCTAAATCAAAAATTTCAGCCAGTTGAAGTCGGTGGTGGGTGAGGCCTCGATCGCCGCCATCAATCGGAGCTTGGGTCTTGACCGCTCAAAACTCCCCGCAAGGCTCATGATGCTTTTGCTCACAATATCCATCAAAACTCGATATTGTGGCTTCAAATGCCTCTTATGTAGTGTAGCCTCAAATTTCACAGGATTCTCAGCAATCCTATCTAAATACTCCTGCACTCTACCCGACATATACATAGCAGGATCCTTTCCTTTATCACAGAGCTCAAAAACATCATTTAAATTCTTCGGAATAATATACAAATCCCTCTCAAAATCGATATATTTGGACGAATGCTCTAAATGTGATACAATAATCTTAGAATGCATACCATCCTCTTCATCTATCCTCAAATTACAGATGAACTCGATTACCTCTTTTACATATTCTTGGTCCCATTAAACTTTAGAGATGGGTGAGTTTGGCTAATCGGATCATATGGATGACCCTCTCTTACGGTTTGGAGTTGGTTGTGCTATCGAGCGAGACAACGAACTCGTACCAGGGTTTGTTGGTTTCGGCTAATTTATCGAAAATGGTAGGAGCCATTTGAGAGATTGAAGATTTGAAGATTTATGGTTTAGGAATTTCTGGGCAAAGGGGATAATTTTGCAGAGGATTTTGGGAACGAAGGGTTTGATAAAATTTGGCTTGAATGACTTATTGGGGTATAAATAGTTTCGAGATCGTGGGAATTCACGTGGGTTAGGTGAACGGTTGAGATTAATCTCCTATTAATCGGGTATGCGAACAGTCGATCTTCCGAAAAGTAAGCCGCCAAAATATCCTCATTGGTCATTAATGTAACAGAGCATTAAATGACTGTTGACCTTCTTCGGAATTTCAAACGATCCCGCCCAAAACATTCCTTAGGTGTTTTGTATTTATTGCAAATGATTACTGAGTTTCACTTAAGCAATAAATGAGTTGCATGAGTTATTACTTCTTCAGACTAATTTCTCTCTATCAGTCTTCTTTAATCGACCTTGATAAAAATGTCGATAATATCGAAAGTAGTGAAAGAGTTTAGTATACTACTGAGTACTGACCTTCAGTAAATCTATGTTTCCTGAGACTCAATTCAGTATTTCCATTTTATCCTGAGCTTCTCAGTAGAATTCTGAGAAAACTTCATGCATCTGAAAACCTTCAATTTTTGATTTTACTCTATACACTGGATCTAACATCCCTAATTCAACCGAAAGTTCCTCAAATCTTGATTTGACCAAAGGTTTAGTCAAGATATCGGCTCTCGCTTATCAAGATGAATTTTCTCCATCCTTATGTCCTTTTTCTCGACATGATCTCTGATGAAGTGATGTCTGATATCCACATGCTTGCATCTGGTGTGCAATACCGGATTTTGTGAAATAGCAATGGCACTATTATTGTCACAAACTATTGGTACTTCATTGGCTACAACTTTATAATCCCTTAATTGTTATCCGAGCTAAAGAATCGAAAGCACGAATGACTTCCCGCAGCCCATGTATTCAAACTTCAAGATAGATCTTGGTTGCTCGAGGTCCTGCTGTTTCTTCGAAAACCAAGATATCGCCTTACTTCCTAGAAATTGACAAGTTCTGTAGTAGACTTCTCATCAATCTCAGAACCTCCATAATAAAGATCCGAGTAACCAGTTAATTCAAGGTTATCATCAGTTGGATACCATAATCCTCTATTCACTGTGCCCTTAAGATACTTCAGTAGTTTTTTGGCAGCCTCCATGTGACTAGCCTTAGGATTAGCTTGGTATCTTGCACATATCCCAACAAAGAAATGTTATATCCAAACCTACTTGTCACGTGAGATAGAGCAATGATCCAATGATTCCTCTATAATCGAAGATGACTCACCGATTTGCCTTCGTAATCGGGATCCATCTTGTAGTTAGTATTCATGGGAATCCTAAGCGCATTGCAATCTGCATACACCATATTTGGCAATCGGATCTACGGTGTACTTTTGCACGGTTGATGAATATTCCTTCCTTTGATTGTTTCACTTGAAGACCTAGAAAGAAATTCATCTCTCCCATCATTGACATCTCAAATTTACCTTTCATCAGTGTTGAAAACTTTTCACACAGCTGATGGTTTGGAGATCCAAAAATGATATCATCAACATATATCTGAAAAAGTAAGATATCTTCCCCATCTTCTATCCTGAACAAAGTTCTATCAACAGTTCCTTTGACAAAACCATGGTCAGTAAGAAACTGAGAAAGAGTATCATACCATGCTCTGGGTGCTTGCTTGAGACCATACAAAGCTTTTTTGAGCCTGTAAACTTGGTCATTCTGTTTGAAACCAGGAGGTTGCTCCACATAAACCTCTTCTTTAAGCACACCGTTCAGAAATGCACTTTTCACATCCATTTGATAGACTGTGAACTTCATGTGGGCAAAGATATGCAAGAAACAATCTGATGGCTTCTAGTCTTGCAACAGGTGCAAAGGTTTCATCATAATCCAAGCCTTCTTCTTGGGAATAACCTTGTGCAACTAGTCTTGCCTTGTTTCTTACAATGTTGTTATTTTTATCTCTTTTATTCTTAAAAAACCCACTTGGTTCCAATGACATTGTGCCTTTCAGGTCTATCTACTAGCTCCCATACTTCATTCCTTGAGAATTGATTCAAATTTCATCTTGCATAGCAAAGAATCCAATGAGAATCTTGTAGAGCTTCACCAATCTCAAGAGGTTCTTTCTCCGATAGGAAGCAGTGAGAATAGTGCACTCTCACCATGGAACCTTCTTGTTTTAACACCTTCGGTTAGATCACCCACAATCGACTTGTAGGATGACTATCTAACCATTTCCTTCTTGATGTTCCCCTTCAAAGAAGATCCTCAACATTTGAAATGTTAAGTTGATTAATTCAAGAACTTCGGGGAACAACAGAAAAGGAGAAAGGGAATCATCTTCCTCGTGGGAAATTCTATTCGAACATTGTCGAGACATTTGTTCCCCTTTGGTTGATAGATTCGAATTTGCCTCATTTGTGACCACATCTTCATTGGCATCACATACCGAGTGCGAGGCGTGTGTGCTGTTGATTGGTCATCTTTGAGTGTTGGTTTTCCCGAGTTTCACCATCCCGAGTTCCATCCCGAACTTCTTTATCGAGTCCGAGTCCACCCAATCATAGGATGCGATCGATTTCTTCTTTTCGTGTTCAATGGATGATTTATCTTTTACATTTCGTGCTTAATCTGGTGATCCTCTTAGTCGGTTCATCTCAGATCATGTTCTGTTTCTTCCGAACACAAGTAGATTCATCAAAAACAACATGAGGTGTTTCCTCCACAATAAGAGTCCTACAGGTTGTAAACTCCGAAAGTTTTACTAACTTCGAATATCCTAAGAATATTCCTTCATCGCCTTTTACTATCAAATGTTTTCAATCGATCTTTACCATTATTGTGTATGAAACACTTGAAACCAAACACACGAAAAAGAAAAAAACAAGAGGCTTCCTTTCATTCCAAAGCTCATAAGGTGTTTTGCCTTGGCTCTTGGTCAAGATGGATGCATTCCGAGAGTAGCATGCAAAGGTTGTTGCCTTCAAATTTCAAAACCTTTTAGGAATATCACTTCAAATTTATCATTGTCCTTGCGCAACTTCTTTCGTAGTCCTGTTCCTTCTTTCAAGAACACCATTTTGTTGAGGGTCCTTGCGGTGATGTTTCATGTGAAATTCCATTTTTCGCACAATAATCGATATGATATGATTTATAAATTCAGTTCCCTTGTCAGATCTGATTTTGACCACACTAAGATTTTTCTCAATACTGAGCCTTTTCAGTAAATCTGGTAGCTTTATCTGAGTCTCTTTCTTACTGAGTAAGAATATGACCCAAGTATATCTTGAGTAGTCATCAACTACTACCAATGTGTATTTCTTGCCATTAGTTCTCATTTGGTGTTATAGGACCAAAAAGATCCATATCAAGAATCGAAGTATTCGTCAAGAGAAACATCTACTTTGCTTTTAAATGATGCTCTAATTTGTTTTCCTTTCTGGCACGCATCACAAATATGTTCCTTACTGAACACTTCATTAGGCAACCCTCTTACAAGAGCTAATCTTGCAAGCTTATTCTGTTGGGGAATGAGTTGCACAGATCTATTCGGGGTGAATATTTAAATACAAATTTAATTCATTAATTATTACTAGCATGAATTAATCCTATATTAATTCAAATAATAATTGCAACAACATATCATGCATATAAAAAGCCACGTAAAAACCTACGCATGCGGAATCTACGGGTTTACGTGAACGTACCTCTCGGGATGGCAGTGACTTCAGTCGGACGGACTAACCAAAAGGACTTCCCAAGTATTCCCTTAGCCCTTGCTCAACAATCCGGTGGAAGGATACTCGTGAACAATTAACAAAAGGAAAAAATAAAACTTTGTTGCACCACTTTCGTGGATTTGCTAATTTTCCAGCACATGGAATTGTACATGGGAATGAACTGAACTAATCATCTTAATTTTTTAGTGATATTTCCATGTGCTGGAAAATTAGCAAATCCACGAAAGTAAGATATCTTGAATATATCCCTTATATTCTTTTTCCCATAATTAAAATATTCCACAAAAATCCCACCTCTTCTATAATATGGATTTTCAAAAATTTTAGTGCAAGAATCCAAGATTTGGATCTTCTTGAATTTATGAGATATTCTTGTATTTCAAGAAATACATATCTTCCATAATATCTTTTCAAGAAAATCAATAAATCTTTCTTGCCCACTATATTTTCATCTTTTTCGAAATTTACTATATAAATAAGCTAGTGGGAGATTTCTTGAATTTAATGAGATAATCTTGTATTCCAAGAATACATATATCTTCATTCCATAACAAAATTCAAAGAAAATCTTTCTCCCAACATATCTATATATTTCGAAATTTTGGTTGGAAAATTAAGCAACAATATTTATTTTATTTTAATCACCTTTTCAGTTATTGGACTATTTGTTGGGCTACTCAGGGGACCTTTAGGAGAATTAAGATTTGACCTTCTAATGGATCTTGAATATCTAATATTGAGCCACAATATAATTCAATCCCATAAATATTAATTAATCCCACTACATAATTAATATTGCACCATCCATCTTAACCCACATTACAGTCAATATGGCTCCCGGTCATTATTTCCCGTGTTTAAGATTATCTAGCCCATTAATTAATTCAAGCCACTGAAATAGCTTTCCGTTAATTAATATCTTTTGTCCTTGGTCGAGGAACGATTCAACATTATTATCCATACCGGAAACTAATTCCACTTGCAAGATTTGGTATGATAAAACTTATGAACCTCCCAAGGGGGTAAATCAAGCAAGCGTACTTGCACACGATTCTTCGTATTAAATCTTAGCAATCACATGTGACCAATAATATTGCCCAAGATAAAAAGTATTGAATCTCTCTGATTCGCTACCCATGATAAGTCAAAACAATAGTTACCAATCCCACGTGATCCTATTTAAGGGACGAAGATTAAGAAACAACGAACCACTGAGGTCTAATTCTTCCTTGTTCAGTTCTGAAGAATTTATCCTCCCCAGAGGTCCTATTCAAGATCGATCATGCACTAGTGTAATCTCTTGGTCAAGACAAACCAATTCGAGCCTTACACCTCAACCTTTCGCGATGGTTGTTCATTTTCATCTAGGTCGTGAATGGCGACTTTTTAGTTAAAAGGATCGTTAATTTAATCTTTCGTGATCCGTATCACTAAATTAACTGATGTAACACGATTTAATTATTGAAGCGATTCTGCAAATAAATATATATAACATTCAATCATATTTAAAGCATCAGTGATAAACAATTTATTTCAGTAAATAAGTCTGAAAATTCAGTTTCGATTATACAAAGTAAAAAGCATACTTTTCAGTATAATCCCAACAATCTCCCACTTATACTCAAAGTCTGCTTTTAAGTATACTACAACATGTCTCGCGTAGTCCGTGACATCTAATGTCACCTACACGAACCTAATAATTTCTCCCACTTATACTCAAAGCAGATTGGCAACGGTCTTGACACCCATTCCACTCACATGTCTCTCGAATGTATTCAGAGGCAGACGCTTTGTGAATGGATCTGCTAGGCTGTCCTCAGACGCTATCTTTGCCACATCTATATCTCCTCTCTTAACGATTTCTCGTATAAGATGTCTTTTCTTTAATGTGTTTGTTTGACTCGTGGACTCTTGGTTCTCTTGAATTTGCAACTGCCCCTAGCAGATATTGCTAGACAAATTTAGAACACCATCCAAGTCCACTAAGAAGATCTAGAGCCTAATCGGTTCTTTCACTGCTTCACAAGCAGCTACTTACCCGAGTCCCATGGTTGAGTCAGTGATGCATTTCTGCTTCACACTCGTCCATTTGATGGCTACACTTCCTAAATGGAAACACACTAACTGAGGCAGATAATTTCTGGAATCTAAATCTGATTGGAAATCCGAGTCCATGTAGCCGATGGGGATTGGAGTATCTGACTGATAAATCAACATTCTATCCCGAGTTCTTTTCAGATACTTCAGAATGTTTTTAACTGTCGTCCCAATTCGCTTTCCCTGGGTTACTCTGATATCTTGCTACCATGCCTGCGGCAAAGCATATATCCGATCTCGTACACAGCATTGCATACATAAGGTTTCCTACAGCCGAAGCACAAGGAATGCCTTTCATGTCATCTATCTCCTTTTGAATCTTAGGGGACATTTTCTTGGATAGATGGATTCCAAGTCTGAAAGGTACGAATCCTTTCTTGGAATCTTGCATGCTGAATCGTTTTAAAAACAGTATCAATGTATGAATACTTGCGATAACCCGATCATCCTTTTCTTGCGATCTCGAGTAATCTTGATCCCAAGGATGTGTCCGATTTCCCTAAGTCTTTCATATCAAACTGTTTTGAAACGTCATGCCCTTACGTCTGACCACACCTTCACATCGTTCCCGATGATCACAATGTTATCTACATATAATACTTAAGAATACCAATGCAGTTTCGACACGCTTTTTATACACACAACTTTCAAACTCGTTTTGATCAAACCCATAAGACTTTATTACATGATCAAAACTTTGGTTCCAAGATCTGGATGCCTGTTTGAGTCCGTAAATGGACCTCTTGAGCTTTACAAACTAGGTGTTCTTGGCCTGTTTCAATGAAACCTTGGGGTTGTTGCATATAGATCTCTTCATCAAGACTTCCGTTAAGGAAAGCTGTCTTGACATCCATCTGCCAGATTTCAAAGTCGAAATGCGCAGCAATCGATAAGAGAATACGGATGGACTTAAGCATGGCTACGGGAGAAAAAAGTTTCCTCATAATCGATCCCTTCTTTCTGAGTATAACCTTTCGCCACTAGTCTTGCTTTAAAGGTTTCAACCTTCCCGTCCGGTCCTCTTTTCCTCTTATATACCCACTTGCATCCAATGAGTTTTACCCCATTAAGTGGTTCGACTAGCTCCCACACTCTATTATGAAACATAGAACCCATTTCAGTTTTCATTGCTGTTTGCCAGGAATCTGCATCCTTATCTTGGAGTGCCTCGTCATATGTCCATGGGTCTGATTCCGGGAATCAAGTCCGAGGACTCTCCTATTCCCATGATTCTCTTGGGCTGTCTAACAACCCTCCCACTAGGACGAGGCTCCGGTTGTGAAAGCGTATCGTTTTGTATATCATCTAGTACAGTTGGCACTGAGGTTTACCCTCTAAGCTCATTTAAGGTAATCTCACTTCTGGGTTTTCTTTGGTTCATATAGTTTTCTTCCAAAATCTAAAGTGGGTGCGGATGTCCACCTTTTGATCTTCGGAACTATAGAGCATACACCCTTTTGTTCCCTCGGGGTATCCTACAAAACAGCCTTAATTCTGATCGAGGATCCAATTTACCGGTTTCCTTGTCCAACTCGTAGGCCGGACACACCAAAGTTCTCACGTGTCTCATACTAGGCTTGCGCCCGATCCACAATTCTTTGGGAGTTTTGGGAACCGATTTGGATAGCACCAAGTTCAGAATGTAAGCCGCTATTTCCAAGGCATAACCCCAGAACGACTTGGGAAGATCCGCATAACTCATCATTGATCTAACCATTTCCAAAAGAATTATGTTGCTTCGCTCTGCAAACCCCGTTTTGTTGAGGGGTTCCGGGTGCAGTGAGCTGGGATACAATCCCTTCATCAGATAAGTAGTTCAAAAACTCATCGCTGAGGTATTCGCCTCCACGATCAGATCGTAGAGACTTGATACGTTTTTCCATATGATTCTCTGCTTGAGCCTTAAATTCTTAGAATTTCTCAACGGTCTCAAATTCATGCTTCATAAGGAAAATGTACCTTGAGTAATCATCAATAAAATTACTCATAACCTCCTCTTGCTTTGGTTGACATTGGACTACATACATCTGTGTGAACGATCTCTAACACTTCTTTGGCCCTATTCCCCTTGGCTCCAAAATGCCCTCTTGGTCATATTACCCTCCAAACATGATTCGCAGGTTGGAATCGATTCAACTTGGAGACGCTCCAGTGAACCATCTTTCACCAACCTTTGGATCCACTTTGGATTTATATGACCTAATCTTAGATGCCAAAGAAGTGTTTCGTTCACGTCTGATGAACGTAGTCTTTTCTCGGAAATAGTTGATGTGTTATAGGATACATTTCGTGAGTGGTGTGCATAGTTAATTGTATAGAGATTTTCCATCAATGTCCCGTATGCTTGAGATACACTCATCATTTCAAAAATGATGTCATTCTTATTAGAAGAAACTTAGTGTCCTTTAATCGAATTTTAGAAACTGAAAGTGAATTCTTTCTAAAACCGGGAACACAAAGATAATCTCAAAAAACTTTATCTTCAAAAAAGATAGGTGCACTTCTCCCATCGCTTTTAATCGCTACTCATGTAGCATTGCAATGTCTGCTACTTGCGTAGTATTGCAATAATCGTTACTACCGTAGCATTGCAATATCTGCCACTTACGTAGCATTGCAATGTCTTCTACTTTCGTAACGTTGCCCATGTGATGAGGATCTCACTCCCACTACGTTGCCGGATCATTTAGAACCCGTGAAGCCAACATGATTAGTGGATCTCGTATCAACCACCCACGAATGAGAAGTATACGCCGCTAAACAAGTTTCAACAACTAGTGTGTGAGAATTACATTTCTTTCCATCCCTTTTGGGGTTGGAACAGGCAAAACCTCCATTGTCCTCTCTCACCGCAGCTTAAGCACTTCCTCTTTGGATTTTCCTTGACTCAACAAGCATTCCTCATCTTACCATTGCCCTTGGCAACAGTTGAGTTTTATTGCTTATGGCCTTTGGTCCTCTTCTTTATCTTGCCTACCCTTGGCTTAGAAGATGAAGACGGACCACTTGCCGTCAAAGTTTGAGTTTGGTGCCTTATCATCATTTCTGCCGAGTCCAAAAGTTTGCAACAAATTAGCTAGCGAGGCCAAAATTGCTAAAAAACCTTTCTGGGCAGAGAATGAAGTACCAAATTCATCTGAGTCTCCAGATCATAATGTGACTAAGAATCTCAAGTTTGTTCGGGGATGGGCCATCTATTTTGAGGACGTAATCCCTTACGGGTTTTTTTCCTCCACCATTTTCAATGATGACATCTCTCAAGAAGGTGATCCGACGAGTCCCGCATGTTTTGACTCGTCGGTTGGCTCATCGATTTTTTGTGTGTCAAAATCCACTTGTGCTTTTTGTGCGATTAGGACAATTATAATTTTCCAATCAATATAGTTTCCATACATATTGTATTAACTTTTAAGTATAATAACAATTGAATTAAAAGGTAACGACATCTCGAATCGAAATAAACAACTATATGCAATAAGACAAGTATATCACAAGGTTCGATCACATTCATCATATTTAAAATCTCAAAAAAATATGAACATGCATCAGCCAACATCTCAAAACAGTTTAAATAAGTCACGTGGGGTGGGTCATTATTTAAACACATTCAAGCAGGTTACAAACAAGAACAATTACAAACCTTTAATATCCAGATTAATAGTTGGTTCACTTGACCAATATAAAATTCGACAGGACTTCTGGGAAGTATATGCATATCAATTTTATACTTAAGTAATAACCATGATTAAATACAGGATTACTATTTCGCTCTGATCGAGCCTCGTTGGGAGGGTCATCGTCGCCACTAGTAATAACCCACAATCATCCGTTCGGAATTTATTCATGTGAAACCTATCTTTTGACCGTCCCGTGGGGGGGATTTCTCCAAAAGAATTCACAAATAAATAAATCATGGAGGTCAAAATTAATTCAATTTTATTATTCGGAATAAAATTGTCAATTAATTTATTTAATCATACTTAGTAATTTTTAAGTTGAGATTTTTCCATTTGGCAACCCTCATGCAAACACATTTAAACAAATTAAATAAAGCATAAGATAGCACAAATAAATCAAGCAAAACAGAAAAATAAACATATTGGGCACAAATTATCCAATTGTCATGGTTTGATTTTTCTTGGCTTGATCTTGAAGAAACACGTCTCGAATTTCTCCCACTCGTTCGTCTCAAAAAAATACTTTGTCTCGAACCGCCACGCCAAGCAGCTCGTAGCCGGGATGCACACCCGCATTCGGCCGGCCACTTGGCCTAGGATAGCCTCGGCAGCTCGGCGCCAAGCGAACACGCCGCGGTGCCTCGCACGCCTCGGCGAGACGGCAGATCTCGGCAGCGGACAGCGTCCACAAGATCCACGCGCTCGCTCGCCTTTTGCCTTGGCGACCTCGGCCATGGCTTCCGCCCCGCCCTTTCGGCTCGAGTGCGAACGCCCCGTCTTGTGGCGGCCCTCATCTTTCATCCGCTTCGGTACTGGCCTCGCCCTGCGCCCGTGCGTATAAGTAGCCGCCCTTACGCCGCCCACGCCCCGTTTCGGATTTCGTCCTTTAATTCTTCATCTCTTCGTTCCTCGATCCGGTTACAATTTATTTACAAAAAATAAATAAACCTAGATCTAGACTAGTCTATTACATTGATCAAATCAAACAAATCCTAGTCTACTCGTGGATTTTCTCACGAGGCAAAAAAACAAATCCGAATCTAATCGAATTAAAAAACCACGGTTTATATGCATGCAAAAATAAAACATTAAAATCCATGACAATTGGATACCGCAAAAAGCAGATCTAACAGTTCTACTATCCAATTTCAAATTTAATGTCCACTTAATTAAATTACAATTTAAAAAATTGAGAACCCAAAACCGTGGCTCGATACAGTTGTTGGGGAAATGAGTTGCAGATGATCTATTCGGGTGAATATTTAAATACAAATTTAATTCATTAATTATTACTAGCATGAATTAATCCTATATTAATTCAAATAATAATTGCAACAACATATCATGCATATAAAAAAGCCACGTAAAACCCCACGACGGAATCTACGGTTTTACGTGAACGTACCTCTCGGGATGGCAAAGTGACTTGATCGGACGGACTAACCAAAAGGACTTCCCAATTATTCCCTTAGCCCTTGCTCGACAATCCGGTGGAAGGATACTCGCGAACAATTAACAAAAGGAAAAAATAAAACTTTGTTGCACCACTTTCGTGGATTTGCTAATTTTCCAGCACATGGAATTGTACTTGAGAATGAACTAATCATCCCCTATTTATAGGGGAGGGGTTGGACGAATTTTTAGTGATATTTCAATGTGGGAAAAGACTTTTCTTGGTCACCAAGAAATCTTGAATATATCCCTTATATTCTTTTTCTCATAATTAAAATATTCCACAAAAATCCCACCTCTTCTATAATATGGATTTTCGAAAATTTTAGTGCAAGAATCCAAGATTTGGATCAAAAAAATTTATGAGATATTCTTGTATTTCAAGAAATACATATCTTCCATAATATCTTTTCAAGAAAATCAAGAAAATCTTTCTTGCCCACTATATTTTCATCTTTTTCGAAATTTACTATATAAATAAGCTAGTGGGAGATTTCTTGAATTTAATGAGATAATCTTGTATTCTAAGAATACATATCTTCATTCCATAACAAAATTCAAAGAAAATCTTTCTCCCAACATATCTATATATTTCGAAATTTTGGTTGGAAAATTAAGCAACAATATTTATTTTATTTTAATCACCTTTTCAGTTATTGGACTATTTGTTGGGCTACTCAGGGGGCCTTTAGGAGAATTAAGATTTGACATTTTAATGGATCTTGAATATCTAATATTGAGCCACAATATAATTCAAGCCCATAAATATTAATTAATCCCACTACATAATTAATATTGCACCATCCATCTTAACCCATATTAAATCAATATGGCTCCGGTCATTATTTCCCGTGTTTAAGATTATCTAGCCCATTAATTAATTTAAGCCTTTGAAAATAGCTTTCCGTTAATTAATATCTTTTGTCCTTGGTCGAGGAACGGTTCAACATTATTATCCATACCTAAACTAATTCCACTTGCAAGATTTGGTATGATAAAACTTATGAACCTCCCAAAGGGGGTAAATCAAGCAAGCGTGCTGCACACACGATTCTTTGTATTAAATCTTAGCAATCACATGTGACCAATAATATTACCCAAGATAAAAAGTATTGAATCTCTCTGATTCGCTACCCATGATAAGTCAAAGCAATAGTTACCAATCCCACGTGATCCTATTTAAGGGACGAAGATTAAGAAACAACGAACCACCGAGGTCTAATTCTTCCTTGTTCGATTCAAGAATTTATCCTCCCTGTAGGGTCCTATTCAAATAAGATCATCATGCACTAGTGTAATCTCTTGGTCAAGACAAACCAATCTCGAGCCTTACACCTCAACCTTTCGCGATGGTTGTTCATTTCCATCTAGGGTCGTGAATGGCGTACTTTTTTTAGTTACAAGGGATTTGTTAATTTAATCTTCTTCGTGATCGGTATCACTAAATTAACTACTGATGTAACACGCATTTAATTATTGAACAGCTTATGCAAAGAAATATATATAACATTCAATCATATTTAAAGCATCAGTGATAAACAATTTATTTCAGTAAATAAGTCTAAAAATTCAGTTTCGATTATATAAAGTAAAAAAGCATACTTTTCAGTAGAATCCCAACATATTCAGGGTTTTGAAATTCAGGTGATTCATTCTTTTATGCCATAACCAACTGGTATTTGTGGAACTTTTAGCAACCAAACATGTATCTTTAGGAGTTGAACTCCAATCAGCAAGTTACACATTTCCTTTTCTTGTACCAGTCAGTAATATTTTATGTGTTGTATCATCTTTCACATAACATAAGTTCTTAGAGAACTCATCATTAAAACCCTTATCACAGAATTGGCTTATTGAAAGCAAATTATGCTTCAATCCAGATACATATGAAACACCATGGATATGAACTGAGTCGATTTCCAAAGTTCCATATCCTTGATCATCCCTTCGAGTTATCTCCAAAAGTGATCTCAGGGGCCTCTTTGTTCAACATAGTCCTTTGAGTATCTTCTTGAATCTGTCATATGACTTGAACATCCACTTTGTCAAGATACCATACATCGGGGCCTTTTTCATATCCGCTCATCGTCTTTATGTGATCTTTAATCACCAAGTGCCCTTGTTTTCCTCCAAAAAAATGCAGATCAATTTTTAGGTACCCAATTTGTGTAGGGTCCTACAAGGTTAGATGTATTTTTTCGGAATCCAAATTTGCTCGAAAACTCTAATCACTTTAGAGTGGCTAATTTGTCTTCCATAAACATCAACATACACATTTACTACTCTGGGTGCCTTAGCGGTTTTTACGTGTATGTGTGCTAGCTTTAGCATGAACATGGGCTTTTGAATTTTTCTTTGGTTCAGCCCTACATTTCATTTGCTTTGGCTTTTTTGTCTTTGCCGGTCTAAAGCTTTGATGACTCGGGGTTCGGGGATAACCTTTACCCCTTAGGCAAGTAGGGTTCGGGTTATGCATCTTGAAACTGGTCTTTCAAAGATCTTGAGGAGTTGGTCTCTTGATTGAGAATGTCTCTGAGAAAGTGTTTCTCATCCGAGGATTCCTCCGATGGTTCGATGTGGAGCCCTTTCGTGTTTGCATTCTTAGCCCGAGGCTTTGAAGTACTTGCTCGAAACTTTTCAATCGAAAGTGCTCGGGTTTTCTAGCCTTCACCGAGGTTTGGGCTTTCCTACCGATCATTCGGTTTTTACCGAGACCATAGGTCTTTTTTCCTTGTCTACAACCTTGGGCATTTCTTGAGGTTTGAAGTGTAGGTGCCTTTGGTTTTACAAAGATTGTCTTCTTGCTACTTGATGCAAAGATTGAGATGACCTTGTGAGGTTCCCCCGAATGTATCCCAATCCAGATTTTATAGTGGCAGATCTCTGGTAACTCTGAATTTCATCTATTACTTTAGATGCAGATTCAATAGAGTTAACTTCTTCATGCACTATCCTCACGATTCTCAGAGAGTTTCATGCTTCTCGAGAGGTCATTGAACTTAGTCCCGATTAGTGAATCTCTTGGTGGATTTCTCTAGCTTTTCGATTAGGGTCATTATCAACTTCTCTTTCTCTCGAGAGTTGTACTTTCGTAACATCTAGTTCATCAAGAGCTCCCATTAATTGAGAAGTGATTTGATGATTGCTAGAGTCTTTCCATTTTAGATTTTCAAACTTCGAGTTCCTTATTCTCGCTCTTGAGTTCTATTTAGCGGTTCTTGTAAAAACAACATAGTCCTTCATCGATTCTCAAAAGAATCCATCAAAGTCAAAAAATTTTTTTTCATTGGAACTTGAAAACTCTTGTGCTAGTGTAGGAGCAACAACAGAGAAAGAAGAGTTTACCTCCTCAATGGCCATCAGACAAATGTCATCACTTTCACAGTCTGAGAATATTTCATCTGAAGAGCTAGATCCCTCCTCAGAATGTTCTTCTTCTGCAACCATGACCTTTTTGCTTGAGAACTTCTTGTCTCTTTTAGCTTGCCTTTCTCTTCTCTCCTTAGCACTCAAATCTGGACAATCATACTGGAAGTGACCTTTCTTTTGGCAATTATAACATCTGTTGGCATCATCATCCCGGTCACTTTCTTCTTTGGACTTGGAGTCCTTCCTTTTGGATGAAGATCCCTCAGTTTTCAGGTCTTTCTTCTTCTCAGTTGATCTGTCCTCAGATTTCTTCTGGTACCTGTGGTTCCTGTAATAGCTTTTGTATTTTCCAAATCTACTATTGAGTCTTTCAAACCTCCTTGCCATCAGTGCTAGCTTTTCCTCAAGCTCATCCTGATTTTTGGCATGGGGGTTCTCAGACTCTCTAGTTTTCTGTGTTTTATCTTTTAGCTTTTAAAGCCACATTTTTTACTAGATGATGAATCATCTTTTTGTTGTCGACCTTTTTTGGATTTCTTATCAATTACAAATTCATAGGCCTTCAGCTCAGAGAAGACTTGTTGGTATGGCATTGAATTAATGTTCTTGGTGTTTTCAATAACCACTGCATGAATATCTCATTTCTTAGAAAGACCTCTAAGAATTTTCAATGCAACTTCTCTTTGTGGATATTTCTTTCCAAGTGCATTTAGATCATTCATGATGCTAGTGAATCTGACTTCCAATTTGTCTATTGATTCACCATCATCCATTTCAAAACTATCAAACTTTCCAGTTGCCACTGAAAGTTTGTTTTCCTTGATATGATCTCGTGCCTTGGCACATACTGCCTAAAGTGTATCCCAAATCTCTTTAGAAAAGATTACGGTGAGAGATCATTCCCATCACACCATCATCAATTGTACTGTATAGTGTGTCTTTAGCAATGTAGTCTAGATTGACTAACTTTCTCTCCTCAGGAGTCAGTTGGTCATCAGACTTAGGAAATTCTGCTCTAGGATCAATTCTCTCATCTTCTGTTCCTCTGGGATTCACCACAGTAAATTGGAATGGTCCTTAAGAGACCACTCTCCACATACGCTCATGTTTGGAATACAGGTGAGACTGCATTCCCAGTCTCCACAAATCATAGTTCTCCACTGAGAACATGGGAAGTTTCTTAGAAGACATTTTTATCTGAGCTTTTGAAAAAAAATTCAGCAAATAAGATCAGTTCAGATAGACCACAAGTTTTTTAGCAAATAAAACTTTGGTCAACAAAGCAGGTGGTCAAGTTGAACCACTGCTCTGATACCACTTGTTGGTCCCGGTGCAAACGAGTCTTACACGTGTATGGGGGAGGAATACACGTGTTCAGTGTTTTTAAAACTTTTTCTTACTGAGGTCAGCTTGGGTCAGATAATCCTGAAGATTAGGTTCTGAGAAGCACAGATCGCTCTGAGTCAAAGTCTACTGAGACAGTGATCCTGAGCCGCTTTCAGATACCTCGAGATAATCCCAACCGAGTCCCGAAGTTTTCAGAGATCCCGAGTCGCTGGATCGATAACCAACTTATTGAACCCTCGTAAGAGTAAGTTCGGTTTGGTAACTATCTGTTTCTAGCTACTCGAGATGCGGAATGGTTGGCCCTTTAGTTTATACTCGTTTTAAGCTTTCTTTTGAAAACCTTCCTTTAATGGAATAGTGATTAGGCCGTGATTCAATTACATGCAACTTCCAATTGGATTGATTCCAACCGAAATATCGGTGAAAATATGCTTTCAAAACTCGGTGATGCAATGGTTAAACGATAAAGATAAAAAAGCAATAAACAACACAGCAGTTTATAGTGGTTCAGAGACTCAAACTCCTATGTCCATTCTCTCTGATCCTCAGAGAAATTCACTAATCACTTCTGAGCTTTCTGACTACCTCGCGTAGTTTACTTACTCAACTCGATTTCGAGCTTTTCGACTACTCCACGTAGTTTACTTACTCAACCCGACCTTGAGCTTTTCGACTACCTCCGTAGTTTACTTACTCAAACACAAACAAGCTTTCGGACTACCTCAGAGCTTACTAACTTCTCCTCTAGAGCTTTTCGACTACTCCGCCGTAGTTTACTAACTCTTTACAACTCTTCTCACCAACAAACACACTCCAACTACCTTCTCAAGGGTTTGGGGTTTCTCGGTTGGTTTCCAACTAGGATGAGATATCCTTTACAAAGAAGTACAATGCAAAGGGTTAGGATATCTCGACTAAGCTTCGGATATATCTTATCAAGCTAAGCTTAGTTTAGTGAGCTCTCTTCAATATAAAAGCACTTGGTAAATTCTAAGTTTTTCGAGTGCTTTAACTTTGCGATAATAAGTTTGAGCTTCTTGAGTTGCTTATAAATTTCCCGTAACCTTACAATGTAGAGGGTTACCAGTATTTATAGGCATACACCAAGGTTACTCTTGAAAACTATCCGTTGGAGAGATAGCTTCGTGAGTTTCCTCTTATGGTGTGTGAGGAACGGCTATATTTAGGGTTTGAGACTCCCTAACACGTTTTAGGCAATAACCTTTTATGTAGTTGGTCTTCACTTTTTGCAGTCTGGAACTTTTGTACATCTGACATCTTTTTCAGCGACCTGTCACTGTCAGTGTCAGTATGGTACAGTGTTGTCTTCCTCTTTTCGACTTTTGTCTCCAGTTAAAGGTAGACACCTTCAACAGCTCTTTTGGTTACAAACTCTGAGTTGATATAACCTTAACAACACTTTGTCTTAGTTCCTTTTGTCTGCATTTGAATGTCTTGGCAATATCTAACTTTCTAAGGAATCGCGTTTTTCTCAGTATTGCATCCTTCAGATAGATATTTTCAGTGCCTCGGAACATTCAGGTTTATACTGAGCATTCAGTACATTACTGAGTCTTCAGTAATTACTGTGCCTTCAGTATTCTTGATCTTCAGTCTTCAGTCTTGCGTCTTCAGAGTCTTCAGAGTCTTCTGAGTCTTCAGCGTCTTCTGAGTCTTCAGAGTCTTCTGAGTTTTCAGCGTCTTCTGAGTCTTCAGAGTCTTCTGAGTCTTCAGCGATATACAGACTGATATACTGAGTCTTCATACTGAGTCTTCAGTTCCTCAGTTTCATACTGAGTCTTCAGTATCTCAGTTTCTCACTGAGTCTTCAGATTCTCAGTTTCTTACTGAGTCTTCAGATTCTCAGTTTCTCACTGAGTCTTCAGAAACTTCAGTTTCATACTGAAACTTCAGTTTCTTCATAAACATACTGACTTCTTCAGAGTCATCAGAACCTATCCTGATCTATATCTGCTGACTATACATTTTGCAGATAACATCCTGAATACTCTAAAACTGAATCCTGACTCAACTATCAAGATCATTCTGAACATGTCATACTCAGGGGTTTTGGGATCTTAATCAAAATCATATATCTTTTATTAAATTCATCTCTCAACATTTATATTTAACACAAGCTACATAACTTATCAGAAAAATGGTCATTGGCAGGCCAATGTCATGTTATCAAAAATTATTCATGTAAAATGTATAACAAAAGCAAACAGAACACATCAGGAAGTTAATGTAACAATTTTAAATTTGCACAACATTGTGTCATTGAAAGGTCTTGTCAAGTGAGAACAAGACCTACTACCTTTTGTATATTTCTCCTCTCCCAACCAAATCCATCATGCTCAGGCTTTCACAATAAAATACTTAATATCTTTATACATATAGTCAAATAGCAAGTACGGTTTTATAAAATAACAAAATATATTGTTATAATCATAAGAAAACCCGGTAAACCCTAAACCCTATTCAGTAACCAATAAACACACAATTACACCACCTAACCCCAACAACATTACATTAAATGGCCGCATACATGCTTTACATCTATAAAATGCAATGTATCACACCATGATTTAAAACTTGTAAATTTATGTTATTTCAAGAAAATATGGCATATCCTAATATAGATCAAGATTCATACTTTTACAATTTGGTATGGTCAAAAGAAGTCACGAAGGCTCTTGTAAGTGGTCTCGTTACATTAAAGAAAAAGGGAATGTGGAAGTGGAAAACGACCATTCACATTGAAGGCATCATGTATTGTCAAGAGAACCTTAAAGATGTGCACGGGAGAAATTACTTGTTACATGAATTAGAGAGTCGTATTAAATCACTTGGACATTGTTTTAAGGTGTTTGAGTACATTACTACTTATCCGTGTGTAAAGTTCGATGATGAATATGGTTTTACTGATTTCGAACAATGGAAATCGTACGCGTGGACTAAGGTAACAACAATATATTGACGTTATTTATTACATTTTCAAATTACTAACAAGGTGTACACATTTTAGGAATTTCCAATGGTGGGAGCTTATTATTGGACAAGAAATGATCCATTATATGATGAATTAAAGTTCTTGTTCAGTGACACTATTGACGATGGTGATGAACAATATGAGCACCAGTAATGTGGACAAATTATTATGAATGTTTAATTTATGGGTCACCGAATTTATTTACAAGCTCAGGCTTTATGTAATATGAAATTTCAGTTTATTAGATGATGTTCTATATTTTCTTTTAGTCATATTTTATTTATTATGTTGTGATGTTAATATTACCTAACATACACGAATAAAGTCTTTTTCCGAATACAATTATTAACTAAGCACAAAGGTTCAAATCAAACACATTAGTAATACTTAAAACACACATTAGTAATACTTACACCAACGTCTTCATCCAGTAATACATTAAAACATATAGACGAATTATCCGTACATAAATAAACAAAGAAATTATAAAAAAAAAGACAAGTTTTTTACCGCAGTAACCATAAAACATCTTTAGTCTTAGTAATACTTAAACAACTAATACCAGGTATGCAATCGATGAACAAGTTGAAGGGATAACATTAAAAGATTCTTCAACATGCACCTCCATTCAAATTCAAGTGCAGGATTCATCCTCATCTTCTGTTTCATCCCCGTCGTCATCCTCATCCTTGATTGATTTGTCAAACCTCTCCACGCAAATGTCTACCATAGTTCTGTCGGTGTAATCCTTATAAAAGTATAATATATCACCTTGTTCGATCTTCAATTCATCAGCCACATCTTTCCACCCCAATCTGATTCGCCCGAAGCCCTTTTTG
This sequence comes from Stenogyne calaminthoides, assembly GCA_037126765.1. NCBI lineage: Eukaryota > Viridiplantae > Streptophyta > Magnoliopsida > Lamiales > Lamiaceae > Stenogyne > Stenogyne calaminthoides. Next base: position 35,370,405 of record JBBCBC010000011.1, read on the forward strand.
GCTTTACTAACTTGGTGATACTCATACATACACCAACCAATGATTTCTGGAGATGCATGTGTTCTAATTGACAATAGTTTCACCCCTTTCCCCCACCAATCTATAGCAACTGACGGGAGGTTCTACATTTCAAAATATTTATGTAAAATAAACAATTCTCCTAAAAATTTAAACAAATCTACAAAATAAATGTAGCATTAAATAAATATTACCAAACGATTGTGGTATTCCGTTGTTCTGCATACAACTCTGAAGGAAAATTGGTCGTATTCGTCACCGTATGACAAGGAATTGCAATCGTCTGGTTTGTTGTTAAAAAAAACTCTTTTTTTATCAACATATGCTTTGGTATTTGACATGATTAGTCTTTAGAGAGTAGAGAGTGAATAAAACACTAAGACAAAGAAGGGGATAATAAAAATGTGTAACTTCAAATTGACATTGGACCCGTAATCTATATTGTTTGAAATTGGTATAATATAAAGTAGTATAAACAAATATTATGATGGACACGTGTGGGCCGCATAGATATGGGCCATATGGCTAATATTTTGGTGTTTACTAGTCATCGAAAACATCTTTTTACATTTCCAAGAAATCTTATTTCTCATAAGTAATTTATATAAATTATTTATTTTATTAATACAAAATGGTCTGATTAAATTAATTGCATAGTGATCTGATTAAATTAAAAAATATTTGGACCAGCTGTTGTGCACAAAACACCAACTTTATAATTCAATAAACAATACTAGTGAATTAAAATACTTGAACCAGTGTACATTCAAACATACATCCTAATTAGTCTAAAACACATTAGGCTCTTACAAAATACAAACTACGTTAACCAAATTGCAAATGCCAATAACAAAACCCAGGATCCAATTACAGTATACTTCATAAATTGAATGATTTTTTCTTTCTTTCTCTGATGACCTTCAAACTGTAGTTTTCCTTCAACAATGACAGAATTACATACTTGGCTCTTGGAGTCATAGGAGGGTCTAACCATTCAAAATAGTTGCTGAAATGCACACAAACACCAATGTGGTTAATATCCGACCCATATGTAAAAAAATGAAATTCATACTACATACCCATATGTAAAAAAGTGAAATTCATACTACATCATAACACTGTAATATCACAATGATTTGTAAACCCATTCCACAAACAAAACACCCTATACAATCCTACATCGAAATCCCTTCTTAACTATTTCATGATTCCATTGAAAGTAGAAACAAAAGATACATCGGAAAATATATGTTGAAACCAAAACTAACCTTCCAAAATTTGCAACCATAAAACCTTCTACCGGGATTTTCGTCGGTCCAAGCCGTTCGTATACGCGCCTCTATTCCACAAGAACATAGAGTGAAACTGGCTCCCGTTTTGGAGAAGGATTCGGTTGAAGACATTAGGGAATTTTTCAAAAAACACTACAATTTAGGTTTCATTTGTTGTATTTAAAGTGGGCCTGATTGTTTTGGGTCAGTTCTAATATGGGAGACCCGACCCGAACCGAGACTACAATCGTCTATCATCTATGTATGTTTGTTTTGATATGAATTATATGAGATATATACTTTTATTTGTGTTTGGTACATATATACTGCATTAGACTGAGGAAGAATGTTGTTTGACTAAGTTTAATGATTCGCGAATGTTCGATTTCATTAATATAACATATATCATGGAATTTTTTTTTTATTAATGTTGACTAGTAAGAAACACGAAGGGTGATACCTTTGACAATAGACAACTAACACCTTACATGGTGTTCACTAGTAAGAAACACGAAGGGTGATACCTTTGACAATAATAAACTAATATCTTACACGGTGTTCACTAGTAAGAAACACGAAGAGTGATACCTTTGACAATAGTCAACTAATACCTTACACAGTGTTCACTAGTAAGAAGCACGAAGGGTGATACCTTTGACAATAGTCAACTAATACCTTACACGGTGTTCACTAGTAAGAAACACGAAGAGTGATACCTTTGACAATAGTCAACTAATACCTTACATGATGTTCACTAGTAAGAAACATGAAGAGTGATACCTTGGACAATAGTCAACTAATACATTACACGGTGTTCACTAGTAAGAAACACGAAGCGTGATACCCTTGACAATAGTCCACAAATACCTTACACGGTGTTCACTAGTAAGAAACACGAAAGGTGATACCTTTGACAATAGTCAACTAATGCCTTACACGATGTTCACTAGTAAGAAGCACGAAGGGTGATACATTTGACATTAGTCAATTAATACCTTACACGGTGTTCACTAGTAAGAAACACGAAGAGTATTACTGATAACAATAGACAACTAATACCTTACACGGTGTTCACTAGTAAGAAACACGAAGAGTGGTACCTTTGACAATAGTCAACTAATACCTTACACGGTGTTCACTAGTAAGAAGCACGAAGGGTGATACCTTTAACAATAGTCAACTAATACCTTACACGGTGTTCACTAGTAAGAAACACGAAGCGTGAAACCTTTGACAATAGTCAACCAATACCTTACAGGGTGGTCACTAGTAAGAAACACGATGAGTGATACCTTTGACAATAGTCAACTAATACCTTACACGATGTTCACTAGTAAGAAACACGAAGGGTGATACCTTTGACAATAGTCAACAAATACCTTACACGGTGTTCACTAGTAAGAAACACGAAGAGTGATACCTTTGACAATAGTCAACTAATACCTTACACGGTGTTCACTAGTAAGAAACACGAAGAGTGATACCTTTGACAATAGTCAACTAATACCTTACACGGTGTTCACTAGTAAGAAGCATGAAGGGTGATACCTTTGACAATAGTCAACTAATACCTTACACGGTGTTCACTAGTAAGAAACACGAAGAGTGATACCGATAACAATAGACAACTAATACCTTACACGGTGTTCACTTGTAAGAAACATGAAGGGTGATACCTTTGACAATAGATAACTAATACCTTACACGGTGTTCACTAGTAAGAAACACGAAGAGTGATACCTTTGACAATAGTCAACTAGTAAGAAACATGAAGAGTGATACCGATAACAATAGTCAACTAATGCCTTACACGATGTTCACTAGTAAGAAGCACGAAGGGTGATACATTTGACATTAGTCAACTAATACCTTACACGGTGTTCACTAGTAAGAAACACGAAGAGTATTACTGATAACAATAGACATCTAATACCTTACACGGTGTTCACTAGTAAGAAACACGAAGAGTGGTACCTTTGACAATAGTCAACTAATACCTTACACGGTGTTCACTAGTAAGAAGCACGAAGGGTGATACCTTTAACAATAGTCAACTAATACCTTAATGTTCCTTAAGAAACACGGCGTGAAACCTTTGACAATAGTCAACCAATACCTTACAGGGTGGTCACTAGTAAGAAACACGATGAGTGATACCTTTGACAATAGTCAACTAATACCTTACACGATGTTCACTAGTAAGAAACACGAAGGGTGATACCTTTGACAATAGTCAACAAATACCTTACACGGTGTTCACTAGTAAGAAACACGAAGCGTGATACCTTTGACAATAGTCAACTAATACCTTACACGGTGTTCACTAGTAAGAAACACGAAGCGTGAAACCTTTGACAATAGTCAACCAATACCTTACAGGGTGGTCACTAGTAAGAAACACGATGAGTGATACCTTTGACAATAGTCAACTAATACCTTACACGATGTTCACTAGTAAGAAACACGAAGGGTGATACCTTTGACAATAGTCAACAAATACCTTACACGGTGTTCACTAGTAAGAAACACGAAGCGTGATACCTTTGACAATAGTCAACTAATACCTTACACGGTGTTCACTAGTAAGAAACAATAAGAGTGATACCTTTGACAATAGTCAACTAATACCTTACACGGTGTTCACTAGTAAGAAGCACGAAGGGTGATAACTCTGACAATAGTCAACTAATACCTTACACGGTGTTCACTAGTAAGAAACACGAAGAGTGATACCGATAACAATAGACAACTAATACCTTACACGGTGTTCACTTGTAAGAAACATGAAGGGTGATACCTTTGACAATAGATAACTAATACCTTACACGGTGTTCACTAGTAAGAAACACGAAGAGTGATACCTTTGACAATAGTCAACTATTAAGAAACATGAAGAGTGATACCGATAACAATAGTCAACTAATGCCTTACACGATGTTCACTAGTAAGAAGCACGAAGGGTGATACATTTGACAATAGTCAACTAATACCTTACACGGTGTTCACTAGTAAGAAACACGAAGAGTATTACCGATAACAATAGACAACTAATACCTTACACGGTGTTCACTAGTAAGAAACACGAAGAGTGATACCTTTGACAATAGTCAACTAATACCTTACACGGTGTTCACTAGTAAGAAGCACGAAGGGTGATACCTTTTACAATAGTCAACTAATACTTTACACGGTGTTCACTAGTAAGAAACACATAGCGTGATACCTTTGACAATAGTCAACTAATACCTTACAGGGTGTTCACTAGTAAGAAACACGAAGAGTGATACCTTTGACAATAGTCAACTAATACCTTACACGGTGTTCACTAGTAAGAAACACGTAGCGTGATACCTTTGACAATAGTCAACTAATACCTTACAGGGTGTTCACTAGTAAGAAACACGAAGAGTGATACCTTTTAAAATAGTCAACTAATACCTTACACGGTGTTTACTAGTAAGAAACACGAAGGGTGATACCTTTGACAATAGTCAACTAATACCTTACACGGTGTTCACTAATAAGAAACATGAAGCGTGATACCTTTGACAATAGTCAACTAATACCTTACACGGTGTTCACTAGTAAGAAACACGAAGAGTGATACCTTTGACAATAGTCAACTAATACCTTACACGGTGTTCACTAGTAAGAAGCACGAAGGGTGATACCTTTGACAATAGTCAACTAATACCTTACACGGTGTTCACTAGTAAGAAACACGAAGAGTGATACCGATAACAATAGACAACTAATACCTTACACTGTGTTCACTAGTAAGAAACACAAATGGTGATACCTTTGACAATAGACAATTAATACCTTACACGCTGTTCACTAGTAAGAAACACGAAGAGTGATACCTTTGACAATAGTCAACTAGTAAGAAACATGAAGAGTGATACCGATAACAATAGTCAACTAATGCCTTACACGATGTTCACTAGTAAGAAGCACGAAGGGTGATACATTTGACAATAGTCAACTAATACCTTACACGGTGTTCACTAGTAAGAAACACGAAGAGTATTACCGATAACAATAGACAACTAATACCTTACACGGAGTTCACTAGTAAGAAACACGAAGAGTGATACCTTTGACAATAGTCATCTAATACCTTACACGGTGTTCACTAGTAAGAAGCACGAAGGGTGATACCTTTGACAATAGTCAACTAATACCTTACACGGTGTTCACTAGTAAGAAACACGAAGCGTGATACCTTTGATAATAGTCAACTAATACCTTACACGGTGTTCACTAGTAAGAAACACGAAGAGTGATACCTTTGAAAATGGTCAACTAATACCTTACACGGTGTTCACTAGTAAGAAACACGAAGGGTGATATGTTGGGATATTTTAGTTTTGATGAATTATGCCAAAACATTATCAACTTGTGTTATTGAAGCTAATTTACAGATAACAAGTTGAGGGGGAATGACAGAACAATTTGAGGGGGAACTCATGAAATCAGAAGTAGATGATCGAGATCGACGAGGTCAGAGATGAGATTTAGACGAGATCGAGATGAGTTAGATGAGTTCGGAGTTAATCGATGAGCAGGCAAATCAAAAGTGAAGAAAAGCTAAAGCCAAAGAAATCGTAAGAGAAGGTTGCGATCGGAAGATGAGTAGATGAGATCGATCAAGATCGACGTGATCGAGATCAGATATGAAGATGAGCAGATGAGACTGATCGAGATCAGATATGATAAACTGATATGCTAACCTGATATGATGACCTGATGCTATCCTGATATGTTGATATAAAGATGTGTTCATCTGATCATTCGAATTTGATCGATCGGCAAAGAAGAAATCGATAAACCGAGTAAAAGGATCCGAGGCTCAGAAGTAAAGTGAATCGAGACTCAAGAGGTCGGGCTTGACCCGAGGGTCAAGTAAAAAAAGGACTCGAGGGTCGATGTCCGGGTCGAAGAATCAGACTACCACTCGAGTGTCAAGATGCCCCGATCGCATAAGGTCCGCCAAGAGAAGTCCTGTTGAATCAAGAAACCCGAGACTCAAGAGATGTCATCAAGACACCGAGGCTCGATAGACCAAGGCCGGATAGACCAAGGCTCGTGAGAATCAAGGCTCAAAGAAACCTGAAGGCTCAGAGAAATCAAAGCTCGTGAGAATATCAAGGCACAAGAATCATCAAGACTCAAGAATGTATCGAATGCTCGTAATATCCTCAATGTTCCGAGGCAATCAAGCCGAGGAATATAAATTATGGAATCCAAATTGACGCGGGACCAATGAGAGGAAGACTACCAGCCTGAAAAAGCTGCAGAACTTACAAAGAATAGTATGGATTTGAATGTGATTCTCTCCAACGGTAACATTCAAATCCACACTATAAATATAAGTTCTTCCATCAAATTAAGTGTGGAGATTATGCACAAAATGCTACAGAGCCAAGAGCGTTATAGTCAAAGCATTCCCACCCTAGAACACAAGTCTGTAGATATACAAATATATTCAAAGAGTTTTCTAGAACCCAACCTAAGCAACCCACGATGTATCATAAGCTTAGAGAGATTTTCCCAACCTTAGCATTGAGGCTAAACAAATGTAAGGGAAAATCTCACCATAGTTGGAAACAACACCAAACCCAAACCCCATTCTTGTAAGAGATAACTAGTGGTGAAGTGAGGTAGTTGTTAGGCAAGCCCGAGAGGGTGATAAGTCCCGAAGGAGTGTGAACTCGTTAAACATCTAAGAGGCGAGCCCGAGAGGGTGATAAGTGCAGAGGCGAACTCGAGAGGGTGATAAGTCCAGTTGGAGTGAGAGCTCGTTAAATATCTAGAGGCGAACCCGAGAGGGTGATAAGTCAAGTTTGAAGGAATTTCCCTAGGAACAAGGAGAGTGGATGTAGGAGCTTGAGTCTCCGAACTACTATACTTTGTTGTGTTCTTTATTGCTTTACGTTCTTATCTTGTCATATGCATTCGATTATAAGCAAAACACAACACATGAGCTTAAAACGCAAAAATCTGGAATCACCATTCCTTCACCCCTGTTTTTATATGCATTTCATGATTATTCCGCATTTCATGGGTTTTTCACCGGGCCTATCATGATACCTTTGACAATAGTCAACTAATACCTTACACGGTGTTCACTAGTAAGAAACACGAAGCGTAATACCTTTGACAATAGTCAACTAATACCTTACACGGTGTTCACTAGTAGAAACACGATGGGTGATACCTTTGACAATAGTCAACTAATACCTTACACGGTGTTCACTAGTAAGAAACACAATGAGTGATACCGATAACAATAGACAACTAATACCTTACACGGTTTTCACTAGTAAGAAACACGAAGGGTGATACCTTTGACAATAGACAACTAATACCTTACACGGTGTTCACTAGTAAGAAACACGAAGAGTGATACCTTTGACAATAGTCAACTAGTAAGAAACACGAAGAGTGATACCGATAACAATAGTCAACTAATACCTTACACGGTGTTCACTAGTAAGAAGCACGAAGAGTGATACCGATGACAGTTAATAGACAACTAATACCTAACTAATGAAAGTTTTTTAAGTTTGTCTATAAAATGGTTACTACCAAAATTAAGTTTGCAGCGAAATCCTTTCTTTTAAATCACTGCTCCAATCCAGATTCCAATAACTCTACAAAACAAAATGGTAAGAATTTCATAAATTCAAGTATGATCTGCTTTAAATTTGATTTGTGTATCATTATTCATTAATGGTGGTTGAAATTCTATACATTTGTAGGACTATTTCTTCCACAAATTATTAAGGGTTACCAAATCCAAGGATTTGGCACTATCCTATTTGAACACGAACCAAAAGGTATTTTATATCTTGTTAATACATAAGTTATTCTTCTTAACTAATTATTTTATATAATAATTTTTTTTTTATCTTTTTAAATTCGTCTTCAAGCAAGCAACAATGCTTTTGAAACTTCATATGGAAAAGACTGAGATTCAGCTGGAGAGAAAGCTTATTCTCGAACTCAAAGTGAAGTTCATAGAAATGGAACTTAAAGATTGTTTGGTGGATGACCAATTGAAATTCCGTGAACTGCTTCAGAACGCTTCAGATGACCATATTGATGCTGTAAATGAATACAATGAACAACTGAAGAGATTTTCCAACCTCTAGTCATGTTATACTGTTATTTTCATTTTGCGATAATATATTAATAATCTCTTTATGTTTCATTTTGCGATAATTACTACCTTCGTTATATCTAATGTTATATGTTGTTGTGATTTCATCGGAAAACATGTTGGTTAAATTCCAAATGGTGTGTAATACATTCATAATCTTATTTTTACTTTAATTATGTATCTGCTTAATTGTGTTTTGTTTGGTGTTGTAAATTTGTAATATATTAAAAATAAACATTACACAAATTCATTTGTACAAAATATTTTCCAACCACAAAAAAAAAAAAAATAAATAAACTCTACATATATACGAAATGATTGACATGAAGTGGTGTGATACTTCAACTTTATTGCAGTTCGAAGTGTGTTGAGCGAATGCATCGGCGGTGATGCCAACACATAGGGAACTATTTCAATTTTGACCGATTTAAAAACTTGAACACTGTGTAAAGGTGTGTTTGAAATATAACTTAGGGTATGTTTGTTTCGGGACTAACTCAGATGGACTTAGCACATTGAAAATCACGTCGCATTATAGTTTTGAAATTTAAAATTAGACTTCAAAAAATTCTTCTATAAAGTATACCTACAACTCTTTTTTTCACATAATTCAATAGAATCACATCAATATTTTTTGCACTCTCTACTAAAAGAGAAATAAAATACTCCAAATTATTTTTGCATACAATTCTAAATGACTATAAGTTTTTTAAAAACACCTCCTAACTGATGCCAACACAGTTTTATATGCACTAATTTGTTTCCGAATTAATAATCTCTTTTTTTTTTTAATAATATGTGAAGTATCAGTTGGCACTTGGCATTATAGTCGGCCACGTGCACCCATACGTGGAATATATTTGTTGACAACTGGTGTGATTTTGTATTTTCATATGATAAATTCATTTTTTATTATATTCATGAATTTATGTCTGGAATTTATAGTATTTTACGTATTATATAGAAGCTCATATAAATACGTGTGGCCTTCATTTGAAAAAACATTTCAACCAACAAACTCTAATATCTCCAAATATCGATGGTAATTCTTCCTACATTCAATAAATTAATTATGTACTATTCATGTGTCCAATCTTTTTTCAATTTAATTGACTATACATTAATATTTTAGGAATCATCTATTGCAAGAATTACTGAGCTCTGCTAATCCAGGAGGGAGAATGTTATATCCGTGATGTCCTCCATGCAAGATGTATATTATATCCACTATCCGAAATGGGAAATTAAATTTTTATATAAATCGAGTAATATGTGATATGTTAATTTTTTTTTCGCAGCTGGAGAGGCTACGTTTAAATGTGAAAATGTCAAAGGCTACGATTTTACTTGATAAAGTTCATCTTCTACAACTGAGGGTTGCTATGTTGGAGATCGAATTTGAGGATGCAAACGTTGATGGTCGGAGTTCTCTGATTGCGTCACTTTTCAAAGCTAATGATGAGCTGAAAGAGGCTGAAAATGGGTACAAGGCCCATTTGAAATTAATGTCTGGAGTTCGATTTACTTTTCTGAAGAACAATCTTGTTTTTTTTTTTTATTTAATCTTTTGCTTAAGAAATAATTACATTTTGCTATAATGTATGGTATATTAATATATATATATATACATATTTATGAACATGCGTAATATTATATATTTAAAAAATATATGCATATTATATGATATGTTGTTTGGAAACTCTGAAAATTATATTTTATAATTTGGTATGTTACATAATGTAATGTATTAATGCTATAGTGCTATTTGTGAGAATAAAATTATTTGTTCATAATATGTATTATTACAATATTCACTTAGCCAGATTCTAAATACATGTGAATTCATGTTCGATAGCTGGACCTAGTCACCTAAGTAGGAAAGTCATGATTGTTGTATTGAAAAGTCATGCTTACTAACATCGGAAGTTGTTTTATTTATAAACAATTAATCGAATTTTGACATATGATTATGAATGAACCATTTGGGCCCCACCAAAAGTAATTTCTTCATGTAGCCTTTTCAGATGGAGTCTTACAATGTATCTTTTGCGGTTTTGTCCTTTTCCATTATTGTATGGCCAAATTCAATTTGAATTCATGTTGTGGTATTTAATATTTTCAAAATACGTAATCTGATTTAGATATGGCTGTGTTGAGGAAAAGTCGAAAAGGCTACATTCATTGGAAAGGTCCACTGCCATGGAATGACTAAAGCAGTAAATATTTTATTTTTATTGTTTTATTTTCAAAAGTTATCCTAATGTTTTGATTTACTCTCCATTTCTTTGTGTAAATTTCTTGTAAATTTCGGAGAGAGAAAGACACAATGCAGAGATCCCACACTTTATATTTTCTTATATTAATTTATTATGTGTCTTTCTCTTTCCAAAATTTAAAAAAAAATTACGAAAACAAAATGTAGAATATTCAAATCCTATTTCTTTTGATTGTATTTTACTTCTTACTCATTCACCAGATTTGAATTGTAAATTTTTTTATTCTTCGTTGTACTTGTTTTAAATAATAATACTGCAAACCCTAAAAAGACAATGCAGAACTTTACGAAATACATTTTGGCTTACACTATAAGTACTAAATATTTATCTATCAGTACTCATAGAACCCTAAAAAATGTACTCCAAAAAAAATATTTTCAAGTCTTGGAAGCCAAAAAACAATTTTGAGAGGTGTGAAAACAATACTATATGGACGCCTGAAGCTGACTTTCAACTTGCTAGTTATTTGTTGCATGAGAAATCAATTGGCAATTGGAAATACGGATCAGCAGACAACAATCATGCTATTTTGAATGTTACTATCAAATTGAATCAACATTTCTACTCAATAAAATACGATACAACAAATGTTGAAAATCGAGTTACATCATTCAAATCTAGGCATGATTGTTGGTCCATGATGATAAACACAAAGGAACAATCCGTATGGGATAGAGACTTCACTACAATTGTAGCGAGTTCAGAGATATGGGAATTTTGGATGGATGTAAGTTTTTATAAACTAATAATTTTCTGTAAATATTATTTTAAATCATTTTTTTTTTTTTTTTGATTAAACAGGTTGATGAACAGTCTAATTCTTATAAAGACTTCGATGAACCATTATGGGATGTGTTAACAGTTTTATTTCCAAGACCATCATTACAACCAACCATATCAGATTGGCGTAGAAGACAAGCAATTGATTTGATATAACCTATGTTTGTATTTTGTTATTTTGAACGTTATATTTCAAATTATAAAATTCCATGACTATTTGCTACTGAATTTAGTACTCACTTCAATTATAATAAAAAAAAATTAATTGTGTCTGTTTGCGTGTCCGGAAAAATAATTCCACCAGGGTCTAAAACAGCTTTCAGCTTTTAGCTTTAATTATGAAAACAGGGCCTAAATTTTGTTTTGCTCTTACAACCCATTATGGGTTATGTTACAGGCCCGAATAATAAAGCCCAGTACCGATATTAATTCTCAAAGCTGTTTAACGTTTATCAATTAATACATTATATTATATAGAAGATTCCACCAAATTGTGAAGCCGTGAATTTTTGCCTGTCGGAAAAAGGAGGACATCATATTGACGGTGGTTTATCTCTCGAAGTCAACCGCGAACATTTGCCAATTCCATTTGCATCATTCACTGGGCATAAACAAAATCAAGGTAACCAATACTCAATTATAAGCTCTAACGGTTGTACTTCAAGGGTTTTAATGTTTATGTTGATAGAGTTGGATTGATGATTGATGCAGCTTTGAAATTAACTGATTGTTTTGGAATGCAAGTTATATTTTGTTATTTTGACGGTGGTTTTAGTGTTCAACTAAAAGCCCATTTATTTAATTAATATGTGCAATGATTTAGGGTTTTAAATTTGGGTGATGAATGCTTATACGTGGTCTGATTATATGCGAGTTTTAAGTTTTTACTATTACTTTTATTCGTTTTACATATGTGCTTTACTAATGTTTGAAGTTAAGAAATTAAATAGAATAGTAACACTAACAATTGAAACAGAGTAGGAAAGGAATTATATTATATTGGGGAATAATTTGCACAAATCTATTCGGGATAAATATTTAAATACAAATTTAATTCTTATAATTATTACTAGCATGAATTAATCCTATATTAATTCAAATAATAATCCAACAACAAATCATGCATATAATTAATTCACGTAAATCCTACGCATGCGGAATTTCTACGAGTTTACGTGAACATACCTCTCGGGACGGCAATGGTCTTGTTGATTAGACTCACCAAAAGAACTTCCCAAGTATTCCCTTAATCCTTGCTCGACTATCCGGTGGTAGGACACTTGCGAACAATTAACTAAAAGGAAAAATAAAATTTGTTGCACCACTTTTGTGGATTTACTAATTTTTCCAGCAAATGGAATTGTACTTGGGAATGAAAGAATCATCCCCTATTTATAGATGGGTGTTGGGCGAAAATTTGGGAAGAAAAATAATGTGGGAAAATCTTTTCTTGATCTCCAAGAAATCTTGAATATATCTCCTATATTCTTTTCCCCATAATTAAAATATTCTACAAAAATCCCACCACATCATATTATGGTATATTTTCGAAAAATATGAGAACAAGAATCCAAGATTTGGATCTTCTTGAATTTATGAGATATTCTTGTATTTCAAGAAATACATATCTTCCATAATATTTTTTCAAGAAAATCAAGAAAATCTTTCTTGCCCTTTATTCTTCAAAATTTCGAAACTTACTGTATGAATAACCAAGTGGGAGATTTCTTGAATTTAATGAGATAATCTTGTATTCCAAGAATACATATCTTCATTCCATAACAAAATTCAAAGAAAATCTTTCTCCCCTTTTATCCATAAATTTTGAAAATTACAAGGAAAAATAAGCAACAATATTTATTTTATTTTAAACACCTTTTTCAGTTATTGGACTATATGTTGGGCTACTTAGGGGGCCTTTAGGAGAATTAAGATTGGACCTTCCAATGGATCTTGAATTATCAATATTGAGCCACAATATTATTCAAGCCCATAAATATTAATTAATCCCACTACATAATTAATATTAAACTATCCATCTTAACCCATATTACAGTCAATATGTCTCTCGGTTATTATTTCCCGTGTTTAAGATTATCTAGCCCATTAATTAATTCAAGCCACTGAAATAGCTTTTCGTTAATTAATATCATTTATCCTTGGTCAAGGAACGGTTCAACATTATTATCCATACCGGAAACTAATTCCACTTGCAAGATTTGGTATGATAAAGCTTATGAACCTCCCAAGGGGGCAAATTGAACAAGCGTACTTGCACACGATTCTCCGTATTAAATCTTAGCAATCACATGTGACCAATAATATTGCCCAAGATAAAAAGTATTGAATCTCGTTGATTCTCTACCCATGATAAGTCAAAGCAATAGTTACCAATCACACGTGATCCTATTTAAGGAACAAAGATTAAGAAATAACGAACCACGGAGGTCTAATTCTTACTTGTTCAGTTCTGAAGAATTTGTCCTCCTGTAGGTCCTATTCAGTGCATCAGTCATGCACTAGTGTAATCTCTTGGTCAAGACAAGCCAATCTGAGCCTTACACTTCAACCTTTCACGATGGATATTTCATTTCCATCTAGGTCGTGAATGGCGTACTTTTAGTTACAAGGATTGTTAATTTAATCTTCGTGATCCGTATCACTAAATTAACTACAATGTAACACGAAGATTTATTGAAGCAGCTTATGCAAAGAAATATATATAACATTCGATGATATTTAAAGCATCATTGATAAACAATTTATTTCAAAGAATAAGTCCGAAATTAGTTTTGATTATACAAAGTAAAAAGCATACTTTCCAAAGATAATCCCAACAATCTCCCACTTATACTCAAAGTCCGCTTTTAAGTATACTACAACATGTCTCGTGTAGTCCTAATAACACGTGACATCTAATGTCACCTACACGAACCTAATAATTTCTCCCACTTATACTCAAAGCAGATTGACAACGGTCTTGACACCCATTCCTTCCACATGTCTCTCGAATGTATTCAGGAGGCGACCCTTTTGTGAATGGATACAACAGTTGTCTTCGACGCTATCTTTGCCACATCTATATCTCCTCTCTTAACGATATCTCGTATAAGATGGTATTTCCCTTTCAATGTGTTTGTCGGGCTTTGTGGGCTCTTGGTTCCCTTGAATTTGCAATCGCTCCGGCATTGTCACAATAAAAAATGATTCTCTTTGGGCAAATTCGAACTACATTCAAGTCCACTAGGAAGTTCTTGAGCTAATCGCTTATTTCACATTCGCAGTTAGCCTACATATTCGGCTTCCATGGTAGAATCTGCGACGATTTATGCTTGACGACTTCTCCATGTCACGGCTCCTCCCCCATGCAAAAACACACTACGGGAGGTAGATTTTTCGAGTCTATATCGATTGGAAATCCGAGTCCCGTAGCCGGATGGAGATTCGACTATCGACCGATAAATTAACATTCTATCCCGAGTTCTTTTTAGATACTTCGTAATGTTTTTAATCGCCATTCAATGTTCTTTCCCGGGTTACTTTGATATCTTGCCACCATGCCAACGATAAAGCAGATATCCTGGCCTCGCATACACAACATTGCATACATAAGGCTTCCGACGGTACCGAAGCATAAGGAATGCCTCTTATGTCATCTATCTCCTTTTGCGTCTTAGGGCACATTTTCTTGGATAGATGGATTCCATGTCTGAAAGGTACGAAGCCTTTCTTGGAATCTTGTATGCTGGATCGTTTCAAGATAATGTCTATGTATGAAGCTTGCGACAAGCCTATCATCCTTTTCTTGCGATCTCGAGTGATCTTGATCCCAAGGATGTGTGCGGCTTCCCCTAAGTCCTTCATATCAAACTGTTTTGAAAGCCATGCCCTTACGTCTGATAACACCTTTACATCGTTCCCGATGATCAAAATGTCGTCTATGTATAGTACTAAGAATACCAATGCAGTTCCGACACGCTTTTTGTACACACAACTTTCGAACTCGTTTTGATCGAACCCATAAGACTTTATAACATGATCAAAACATTGGTTCCAAGATCTGGATGCTTGTTTGAGTCCGTAAATGGACTTCATGAGCTTACAAACTAGGTGTTCTTGGCCTTTTTCAATGAAGCCTTGGGGTTGTTGCATATAGATCTCTTCATCAAGACTTCCGTTAAGGAAAGCTGTCTTGACATCCATTTGCCAGATTTCAAAGTCGAGATGCGCAGCAATTAATAAGAGAATTCGGATGGACTTGAGCATGGCTACGGGCGAAAAGGTTTCCTCATAATCGATCCCTTCTTTCTGAGTATAACCTTTCGCCACGAGTCTTGCTTTGAAGGTTTCCACCTTCCCTTCCGGTCCTCTTTTTCTCTTATACACCCACTTGCAACCCATTAAGTGGTTTGACTAGCTCCCACACTCTGTTATGAAACATAGAACCCATTTCGTCTTTCATTGCTATTTGCCAAGAATCTGCATCCTTGTCTTGGATTGCCTCGTCATATGTCCATGGGTCTGATTCATCTTGTCCGGGAATCAAGTCCGAGGACTCTCCTATTCCCATGAATCTCTCGGGCTGTTTCACAACCCTCCCACTACGACGAGGTTCCGGTTGTGTAAGTGTGTCGTTTGGTATATCATCTTGTACTGTTGGCATTGAGGCTAGCCCCCTTAGCTCATTTAAGGTAATCTCACTTTTGGGTCTTCTTTCATTCATATAGTCTTCTTCCAAAAATCTAAAGTGGGTGCTTATTACCACCTTTTGATCTTCGGGACCATAGAACATACACCCTTTTGTTCCCTCGGGGTATCCCACAAACAACCTTAATTCTGATCGAGGATCCAATTTTCCGGCTTCCTTATCCAACACGTAGGCCGGACACCCCCAAATCCTCATTTGTCTCAAACTAGGCTTGCGCCCTGTCCACAATTCTTTGGGAGTTTTGGGAACCGATTTGGATACCACCAAGTTCAGAATGTAGGCTGCTGTTTCCAAGGCATGACCCCAGAACGACTTGGGAAGATCCGCATAACTCATCATTGATCTAACCATTTCCAAAAGAGTTCTGTTTTTTCGCTCTGCAATCCCGTTTTGTTGAGGGGTTCCGGGTGCAGTTAGTTGGGATACAATCCCTTCATCAGATAAGTAGTTCAAAAACTCATCGCTGAGGTATTCGCCTCCACGATCGGATCGTAGAGACTTGATACGTTTTTCCCTATGATTCTCTGCTTGAGCCTTAAATTCTTTGAATTTCTCAAAGGTCTCAGATTTATGCTTCATAAGGAAAATATAACCGTACCTTGAGTAATCATCAATAAAAGTGAAACAATACTCATAACCTCCTCTTGCTTTGGTTGACATTGGACCACATACATCTGTGTGAACGATCTCTAACACTTCTTTGGCTCTATTCCCCTTGGCTCCAAATGCCCTCTTGGTCATTTTACCCTCCAAACATGATTCGCAGGTTGGAATTGGTTCAACTTGGAGAAACTCCAGTGAACCGTCTTTCACCAACCTTTGGATCCTCTTTGGATTTATATGACCTAATCTTAGATACCATAGAAGTGTTTCGTTCACGTCTGATGAACGTTTTCTTTTCTCGGAAACAGTTGATGTGTTATAGGATGAATTTCGTGAGTGGTGTGCTTAGTTAATTGTATAGAGATTATTCGACAACGTTCCATGACAGATAAATTTATCAAAAAGAGAAATGATAACAACTTTATTAAAAGTAACCGAATATCCATCAAGAAAAAGTTTAGAAACTGAAATTAAATTCTTTCTAAAACTCGGAACGTAAAGAACATCTCTTAAAATTAAAACTCTGTCTTCAAAAGACAGGTGCACTTCTCCCACTGCTTCAGCTGCCACTCTCGTAGCATCGCCCAGCGTGATGAGGATCTCACTCCCACTAAGTTGCCGGGTCCGCTTGAACCCCTATAATGTGAAACAAACATGATCAGTGGATCCCGTATCCACCACCCATAAATGGGAGGCATACGCCGCTAAACAAGTTTCAACAACTAGTGCGTGAGAATTACCTTTCTTTCCATTCCTTTTGGGTTTGGAACAGGCTGACCTCCAATGTCCTTTCTTACCGCAATTAAAACATTTTCCTTTTGGTCCTTTCTTGACACCCAAACAACTAACTATCTTTTTCTCACTTTTCTTAGTGATGAGTTTGCTTTGGTTCTGACCACTTTCCTTTTCTTGAGACTTGCCTTCCATTGGCCTAGATCTCGAGAAAAGACTTTTGGTCACCAATGCTTCGTCTTTCTTTCCTAAATGCTTCTCTATCTTCTCCAAGGCTTCTTGTAGGGTGTCCATAGTAAACATGTGATCACTCATCACAAAACTACTGTAAAACCCATCGAAGCATCTTGGAAGAGTTAGCAAAAGAAATTCGATTTGGGCCTCATCACAATACTTAGTTCCAAGATAAGCCAGTTTTTCAAAATGGTGTTTAATTCTGAGAACATGCTCCCTTACGGGTATTCCCTCAGCCATCTTTAGCCTGGCCACATCGTCATTTTTAAACTGATTGATCATGCGGTCTTTTGTTAAAAACATTTCTTCAAGACTTTGCATAATTTCTGCAGCAGACTCAACACCTTCATGACTGTGTCTCAAATCATCAGACAGTGAAGTCAAGATTACACGTTTCATGGGTTCATTGGTCTGCTCCCAAATATTATATGAGTGTCTTTCCGCATTGGATCATTCATCAGTAGACTTATGTTGCTTGGGTACATCAAGAACCCAATGATTTTCTTGTGCAGGTAGGACAAAACTCATATTTCGTTTCCAAACATTATAGTTGTCACCAGTTAATTGGTGTTCTTTGAGTATATATAACAGTGGATTAAAAGGTTGCGACATGATGAACTGAAATAAACAATAATATGCATAAGCACAAAAATATCACAAGGTTCGATCACATGCATCATATTATTACTCAAAAAAAATATAAACATGCATCAGCCAACATCTCAAAACAGTTTAAATAAGCCACGTGGGGTGGGTCATTATTTAAACACATTCAAGCAAGTTACAAACAAGAACAATTACAAACCTTTAATATCCAGATTAATAGTTGGCTCCCACTTGACCAATATAAAATTGACAGGGACTTCGGGGAAGTATATGCATATCAATTTTATACCTAAGTAATAACCATGATTAAATACATGATTATTATTTCGCTTTGAACGAGCCTCGTGGGGAGGGTCATCGTCGCCACTAGTAATAACCCACAATCATCCATTTGAAATTCATTCATGTGAAAGTTAACTTTTGACCGTCCCGTGGGGGGAATTTCTCCAAAAGAATTCACAAATAAATAAATCATGGAGGTCAAAATTAATTCAATTTTATTTTCCGGAATAAGATTGTCAATTAATTATTTAAACATACTTAGTAATTTTTTAAGGTGAGATTTTTCATTGGGCAACTCTCATGCAAACACATTTAAACAAATTAAATAAAGCATAAGATAACACAATAATAAATCAAGCAAAGCGGAAAAATAAACATATTGGGCACAAATTATCCAATTGTCATGGTTTGATTTTTCTTGGCTTGATCTTGAAGAAATGCCGTCTTGAATTTCTCCCACTCGATCGTCTTGAAAAGAACTCCGTCTCGAAATGCCATGCCAAGTAGCACGCGGGGATGCACGCCAAGATCCGCCGGCCTGTTAAGTCACCTAAGACACCTCGGCAAGCTTCCCTCACCGCGGATTCAGCGGCGGGGCTTTGCGATACCTCGGCGAAGCGTCTGCAGCGTAGCGCATCGCGTAGCCTTCGCCGGTGCTGCCTCACCGAGGAACTTCGGCGGCGGCGTCCCCAGCGCCGCCCGTCGCACATCCGCCTTTCGCCTCCGTCCTCGGCTGCTTGGCGCCTGCGGTGCGCGTGCGCGCCCTATCGCCCGCCCGTCGCCGTCTGATCCCGGCGCTCGGCCCTCGGCCGCCCGCCCTAACGGCGTGTGTGCTGCCGCGCGTCGCGTCCGCAGTAGCGTGCCTCCCTTAGCGCGTTCGCGCGATACCGCCGCCACGGGATTACGGATTTTATCCTTTAATTCTTCATCTCCGTCTTCGTTTTGATCCTATTTACAATTTATTTAAAAAATAAATAAACCTAGATCTAGACTAGTCTATTACAATGATCAAATCAAACAAATCCTAATCTACTCGTGGATTTTCTCACGAGGCAAAACAAATCCGAACGAATCGAATTAAAAACCACAATTTATATGCATGCATAAATAAACACATTAAATTCCATGACAATTGGATACCTGCAAAAAAGATCTAGCAATTCTACTATCCAAATTGAAATTTAATGACAGCGAATTAAATTACAATTTAAAATTCAGAGCCCGAAACCGTGGCTCTGATACCAGTTATTGGGGAATAATTTGCACAGATCTATTCGGGATAAATATTTAAATACAAATTTAATTCTTATAATTATTACTAGCATGAATTAATCCTATATTAATTCAAATAATAATCCAACAACAAATCATGCATATAATTAATTCACGTAAATCCTACGCATGCGGAATTTCTACGAGTTTACGTGAACATACCTCTCGGGACGGCAATGGTCTTGTTGATTAGACTCACAAAAAGAACTTCCCAAGTATTCCCTTAATCCTTGCTCGACTATCCGGTGGTAGGACACTTGCGAACAATTAACTAAAAGGAAAGATCAAATTTGTTGCACCACTTTTGTGGATTTACTAATTTTTCCAGCACATTGAATTGTACTTGGGAATGAAAGAATCATCCCCTATTTATAGATGGGTGTTGGGCAAAAATTTGGGAAGAAAAATAATGTGGGAAAATCTTTTCTTGATCTCCAAGAAATCTTGAATATATCTCCTATATTCTTTTCCCATAATTAAAATATTCTACAAAAATCCCACCACATCATATTATGGTATATTTTCGAAAAATATGAGAACAAAATCCAAGATTTGGATCTTCTTGAATTTATGAGATATTCTTGTATTTCAAGAAATACATATCTTCCATAATATTTTTTCAAGAAAATCTTTCTTGCCCTTTATTCTTCAAAATTTCGAAACTTACTGTATGAATAACCAAGTGGGAGATTTCTTGAATTTAATGAGATAATCTTGTATTCCAAGAATACATATCTTCATTCCATAACAAAATTCAAAGAAAATCTTTCTCCCCTTTTATCCATAAATTTCAAAAATTACAAGGAAAAATAAGCAACAATATTTATTTTATTTTAAACACTTTTTTCAGTTATTGGACTATATGTTGGGCTACTTAGGGGGCCTTTAGGAGAATTAAGATTGGACCTTCCAATGGATCTTGAATTATCAATATTGAGCCACAATATTATTCAAGCCCATAAATATTAATTAATCCCACTACATAATTAATATTGCACTATCCATCTTAACTCATATTACAGTCAATATGTCTCCCGGTTATTATTTCCCGTGTTTAAGATTATCTAGCCCATTAATTAATTCAAGCCACTGAAATAGCTTTCCGTTAATTAATATCTTTTATCCTTGGTCGAGGAACGGTTCAACATTATTATCTATACCAGAAACTAATTCCACTTGCAAGATTTGGTATGATAAAGCTTATGAACCTCCCAAGGGGGCAAATCGAACAAGCGTACTTGCACACGATTCTCCGTATTAAATCTTAGCAATCACATGTGAACAATAATATTGCCCAAGATAAAAAGTATTGAATCTCGTTGATTCTCTACCCATGATAAGTCAAAGCAATAGTTACCAATCACACGTGATCCTATTTAAGGAACTAAGATTAAGAAATAACGAACCACGGAGGTCTAATTCTTACTTGTTCAGTTCTGAAGAATTTGTCCTCCTGTAGGTCCTATTCAGTGCATCAGTCATGCACTAGTGTAATCTCTTGGTCAAGACAAGCCAATCTGAGCCTTACACTTCAACCTTTCACGATGGATATTTCATTTCCATCTAGGTCGTGAATGGCGTACTTTTAGTTACAAGGGACTGTTAATTTAATCTTCTGTGATCTGGTATCACTAAATTAACTACAATGTAACACGTAAGATTTATTGAACAGTTATGCAGTAAATATATATAACATTCGATGATATTTAAAGCATCAGTGATAAACAATTTATTTCAGTAAATAAGTCCGAAATTCTGTTTTGATTATACAAAGTAAAAAGCATACTTTCCAGTATAATCCCAACATATTAATGTATAAAAAAAATTAAATACACATAGATATAAGATGAAGGAATTGGAATGCATGTTGGAAACAGAATACACCTATTTGTAACCCCTAAGGGTTGGCCTAGTGGTTGTAGGATTGGGACTTAGGAGTATGCTCCTCTCTTCGTCTCAGGTTCGAACCCTCTCAGATTTATATCAACTCTTGAGATGGGCCAGTCCATACACAGCTTAGCTCTGCCTTGAAGTGGGTCCCCCCGCTAGTGGACGGTGGGTTCTGGTCCCCCGGATTAGTCGGCCTTTGAGCCAGATACCGTGTTATCAAAAAAATAATACACCTATTTATGTCATATCCAATAAGGTTGCTTCATCAATAGCCGTTTTCAACTTATCGTGCGTCATTTGAACATCATATATCCTACTCCTGTTTTACTATAGTTGATTGATCACTAATAATCCCTACCAAAGAAGCTGATATAGTATTTTACCTTTTATGATCGATTTATATTTCCAATTTAGAAATTTGTATATAAATAAAATATACCAACCACATAAGTTTAACGTTTTACTCCTAACAAGAATAATTTAATGTGTTTTGTTTGATGTTGCAGTTCATTATGGCCATGTTTAATATAGACGATTGTATTCCTGCAAGAGTACACACTCGTGCTGATACCCACAAAATTATGACCACAATAAAAAAAGGTTCGGGTGTCCAAAACATGAAAAAAATAAAAAAAATCATGTTTCGGACACTTTCTGAAGATGCCACATATACAATTTCAAGGCCAACTCTACGTCTCTCTACTTTGTATACAAGACACGTCCAAATGTAGGTCAAATATAGTTTTCAACATCAACCGGCCATGCTGCAGTCTTTGGCCCACGGGAATTTTCATTGATGACAGGTCTTAGTTTTGGTAACTTTATGTACATACCCGGTACTTCAAAATTCTACAGTAAAATCTTTCGAGGGAAAAAATAGCTTTTTTTATCAGATGTTCAGAGTGCATTCATGAAAGAAATTGACAGTGAATCAGATACTAAACTGAAATTGGCCATGCTTCTAATTATTTATCGACTACTGCTTACTCGCCACAGTACACATAAGAAGATTGACAGCCAATACATCCACTTAGCTGAAGATTTCAATGTATTAAACAACTATCCATGGAGCCGATTAGCTTACGAGTTTCTTGTCAGTAATATACGTGATATTATGCAAAGGGTAGAAGAGAAAAATGTGATTGAAAGATGCAACAGTGATGTGAAGAAGCCGTATATTGATTGCTATGGATTTGTGCATGCACTCCAGGCATGGGCATACGAAGTAGTCCCGGCCATTGACAATTTATGTGCATCAAGGACTGCAGAAACAAACACAGAATGCCCCAGAATGTTGTGGTGGACATGCAACGATAAAATTACATTGAAAGATTTAAAGAGACAAATATTCATATCGCAAACAGTAGGTGACGGCCTGTCGGATAATGTATGTGAGATATGTTTTCAATTATTTGAAAATCCTTATTGTTACAATGATTTTGTATTTCCATTCTTAATTATATTTTATTTGTTGTTATTGTTTTGTACGAGAACAAGATACATGTGAATCAAAGATTGGAACCGACTGAATACAAGAAGAATAGTCCATATTACATTACCTCTGTGCAGTGGGAAGCTGATCATCCATGTCCACCTCTACCTCAAAATCTACCTCGTTCTAGAGTACACACTAGACGAAGTAAAGGTAAGCGTCGACTAACTGTCGAATCAGATGAGGAAAGTGAAATGGAGGAGAATGTACAAGAACATAGGGTAGAAAGCAGCAAAACACACACGCGGTTCTAAGAAAGGTATTCGAGCTGAAATTGACGAAATTAAAGTTCGGCAGAACGATATTGCTGGAAAACAAGATGACATTGTTGCAATGTTGAAAACAATCATGGATCATATTGGTCTGACAATTCCAGAAGATACTCGGAAACAGAATGCAACGTCTCATCAACACTGTGATCCCTCCAATCAACGTGTAATATGTTAATCAACATAAAATTACAGTATACAATATTAAATAATATTCAGATATATTTTGTAGAAAGTTTTATGGTCTGACAATATGTTTTGTTAGGATGATGGAGAAAAACAGACGTCGCCGTTTGTTGAAGATGAAGAAAAAAGACAACAACGATCGATGGAGAATCAAACTGACAATTATGCAACTCCACTTCAAGACAGTTTATTTTCTGATGCCGAAGAAGGAGAACTCGATAACCAGGTTTGAAAGATTATATATTTTTTGGCAGTAAATCTAGTTAAATTATTAACATTGATTTGTATTTATGGATATTAAGTGTAATCTATATTCGTAATTACAAATGTTAAACGCGCACAACCAACCGATGCCAGGACAACGTACAAAAAGATTTACAATCTTCTCAGGATGATGTGCATGAAGATGGAAAAAACCAATGCCAGGTTAGGCTGTTTTGTTGTTTAAATCTACTGAAATGGTTATTGTTCATTGTTAATTAAAATGTGTTCAGAAATTCCAGTCTCCACTTGTTGATGATCAAACTATCGAAGAGGGATTATTTCTCAAAACGATGACGTGGATTGTAATGCAACCATTAATAAAATAATAGTAAGCTAATTCATTATTTGTAATAATATCAGATAAACACTTGCATGGATTGTTCATAATATTTTTTTAATTAACAGCATGATATCAACAACGACGAGACGCTACAGGCGACAGAGGTTGTCAATGAGAGATTGAATGTGAATTTTGAACAAAATGATGTCGATGTGGTTTCGGAAGTGTCGATGAAAACAGTGCTGAGGAAGGTGGTTAGGAAGGGGAAGAAGAAAATTGAAAAAAACAAAACACAAGGTGAGGAAGAAGAGGTGAGATACAAGACCAGGCGTAGTAAGAGGCTTGGGCCAACGCTTCTTAGTCCATTCACAAACCCTACGAACCGTGTTACAAAAAAACAAAAGCAGAACGAACCGACGATTGGTAACTTGTCATCAATGTACGATCCGATGGTGCCATGTAATGATAAGAAAATGTAAGATTTTGACATATGGTGGACGAGGACAAAGGGAAATGATGATATAATTGTTGACCTAAGTTGTGGAAACCGTAAGATCGTGCCCACATGGTTCCAATCCTTAGGGAAACTATGGGATCGCTAAACTCAGAAGTAAGTTATTTATGCTTCAAATTCTTATTTGATTTTTTTTTTATTATATGAATACCTTATATCAACTAAAATTGTCGATTAAATATTTCAATAATCTGAGTACCGAAATAATTTTTAAAGTATTCATATTCATTTGTTGGGCTGTTAATAGCTGAGTTATGTTAATGGTTAATTTACAGCATATAGATTCACTACTTCTTCTTGTCGTACAAAAGTCAAAGTTGTGGCCTCACAGATTCCTCAAAGACTGGACTGTAATTGAAAACTTATTTTGGGTACGTTGTCATGATTAAATATGGTTATTATACACCATTCAATTGGTAATATGATATGTTTTAACGGTTTTGTCAACAGGAAAAGTTAACAGCCATGTACACCAGTTGGTCATCAGCAAAAAAAGATAATGAGAATTGTGATTGGTGGACTGTTGATGAGGACATAATGAAGTGCATAACCGGAGAGGTGCAAAATAATGGACATAACTTACCATGGTCGAAGGCAGGTAATGTGTATGGTGTTGCAAACTGCGGGAACAGTCATTTCGTGCTTTACGAGCTAAACATCGACACTCGAAATATTGTTGTATATTATCCCATCACAAAAGACAATCGTTGGCCAAAAAGGATGCTCAAACATTTCCAAAACATTGCAGAAATGTTGCCAACTTTGTGTAACCAAGGTGACGTTTGGGTTAGGACGGTGGATGAATCAAAACACTGGACCATACAGAGACAACCTGATACTGCACAACAACAAATACAAAAAAGCGATTGTGGGATAATGTGCATCAAGTTCTTAGAATGTTTGGTCACTGGGCATGAGCTTGATCACGTTGATCCGGAAATGTGTGGAATATTCAGAAAAGCATATTGTGCTGAGCTCTTTGCCACTGAAGAACAATATGGTTGTTAATTATTCGAAAAACAAACTTTATTTTACCAACCCTGACTGGGAATTTGCCAACAAATATTACGACACATTTTAATCCCGTAAATAGTTAACATTTCACTTATTTGCAAATTTATATGGTTATTATGTTTATAGTAACTTATTTACACATGTAAATCATATGCCAACAGGGATGTTGCAATGCTAACTTATTGCCAACCTTCAACCCAACGAGTTAAACAAATAATAAACACAATACTAATGCATATAATTCAATGAAATGAAAGAAAAATGAAACAATTACATTGCACATAAATCAAAACTTAAATTGATATGTTGCCAACGTGTTGCCAACATATATGCCAACTACTGCTATTACTGGCTAAATTGTAAAATATTATTGATGGCTTTAAAACAATATACATATCCAATATTCAAAAATGTGATTATACATTGCAATATAATTCCTCACAAATATTTAAATGAAGCAAGTGCCAACTCATTATAAGTATACACCAACTATATGCCGACACAATTGCCAACTGCTTCACAACCTTTAAAAAAACCACTTAAATTTTTATTTAACACTGAATCCGCACAAATATTTAAATGTAGCGTGTGCCAACTCTTTATAAGTATACACCAACTATATGTCGACACAATTGCCAACTGCTTCAGAACCTTAAAAAAAACAACCTAAATTTATATTTAACTTGTATTTAACACAAGCTACATAACTTATCAGAAAAATGCTCATTGGCAGGCCAATGTCATGTTATCAAAAATCATTCATTTCTAAGTGACAATATACATTAAATCAAAAATAAACATTAGTGACGTAAACATATCAATATTCAATACTACAATACATCATACAATCCACTGATTACAAATTCAAACATGATGGTTAAACATATCTTATTGATAAGATTGGTTTCAATTCCACATCAGCATCAACATAAGCGATTCAAATTCAGCATAATACTGGTAACTCAAACAAATTCTGGAAAAACCTACTATCAAATGTTTATTAAATAAAACTTATTTTTATTTCAAACAACGACCGGTTTTGGACATTTCCTCTTCGTATGACCACTTCCCCGGCACAACGAACACCTGCGAGCTTTAGGTTGTTTAGATGTTCCTTCCCCATCGCCGGACTCTGCATCATCCACCATGGTATCAATTGGAAATTTTTTTTACACGTCGCGCTATATAACGACAAATAACTTATTAGAACCTTTAAAAAAACCACTTAAATTTATATTTAACGACAAGCTACATAACTTATCAGAAGCCTCACAAATATTTTAATGTAGCGTGTGCCAACTCTTTATAAGTATACGCCAACTCTATGCCGACAAAATTGCCAACTGCTTTAGAACCTTTAAAAAAACCACTTAAATTTATATTTAACGACAAGCTACATAACTTATCAGAAGCCTCACAAATATTTAAATGTAGCGTGTGCCAACTATTTATAAGTATACGTCAACTATATGCCGACACAAATGCCAATTGCTTCAGAACCTTAAAAAAAACCACTTAAATTTATATTTAACTTATATTTAAGACAAGCTACATAACTTATCAGAAAAATGCTCATTGGCAGGACAATGTCATGTTATCAAAAATCATTCATTTCTAACTGACAATATACATTAAATAAAAAATAAACATTAGTGAAGTAAACATCATCAATACTACAATACGTCATACAATCCACTGATTACAAATGCAAACATGATGGTTAAAGATATGCTACTGATAAGATTGGTTTCAATTCCACATCAGCATCAACATAAGCGATTCAAATTCAGCATAATACTGGTAACTCAAAACAATTTCTGGAAAAAGCTACTATCAAATGTTTATTAAATAAAATTGATTTTTATTTCAAACAACGACCGGTTTTGGACATTTCCTCTTCGTATGACCAATTCCACGGCACAAATCTAACACCGCGAGGTTTAGGTTGTTTAGATATTCCGTCCCCATCGCCCGACTCGCATCATCCACCATGGTATCAATTGGAACATTTTTTTACACGTCGCGTTATTGTGGTTTGTGCCTTTACAAATAGAACAAGAACCCCTATTCTTCTTCTTCTTATTCTTCAAGTTCGATGATGAAGACTCGAGTGGCGATCGTATTCTTCATCTTTTTGGACGACCTGCTTGCTTCAGGCAGGGAGGAGCATTGCATACAAATTTTTTTATGTGATCAGGCGTTACCCATTCATCAGGGGATGGTACAGGCATGACAGTACCACTCCACATTGCTTGTACACAATCAGCTTTATAAAACTCATCAACAAAATAACTGATAGGGTAACCTGCATGCCTATGGTAAAACATAAAAATGTTCAAAATAACATCAACTAAATTATTAAACAAATGAATGTAGTAAAATTGATTCTTCAAACTTATTACCTGATTGCAGCAATTGCATGAGTACAAGGCATCCCTTCTAACTGAAAAACGCAACAACTTCATTTACAATTTTCCAAATCTACTATTTGACTCTTGGTACCATAAACAACACGATATCTATGATTAGAAAGCGGGTGAATGGTATATTTGTCAACTATCAAACCCATACAGGACAAATGAGTTGTGACCTGAGAACATAAAACACTACTACCAGTAATCACTTCCGTTGATCTAACATGAAACCATTCTTGAATGACAGTCCTAATACTTTCCAAAACATAAACAATAGGTTTCGCATGCGCCCACTTCAGACATTTATTCCACGATTCAGCTGCATTAGATGTCATGAACTCGTACCGTCGAGACTTGCAATGCACTCGGGACCACCTCTCAGGTTTTGCATTTTCCAAAGTCTTCATGATCTTGCCATTGTCAATGCGTCGAAGGGAATCCATAATTCTGAGAAAAGTATTTCATTGTGATTAATATAATTATTGGTGACAAGAATAAAAATAAACATATATATATATATATAATAAAATATAAATAATTTTTTAATATTTTACTTCCTGTATTTGGACGGGAGGGTGCTCATATGCGGCTGAGCAAAAATTTTGTACAACTTTTTTACCATACACAACTAACTTCTTTTGAAGGTGGTAATAGCACAGTCCATGTTGAGCTCGTGGAAAAACGGTCTTCACAGCGTGAATAATGGATTTGTGTTGATCGGAAACAATCACCAAATCTTTGTGATATTCATGTCCAATTGCATCTGTTAATCTATCTAAAAACCAACACCACGGCTCATTATTCTCCGCATCACCAACACCCGTAGCAATTGGAAAAATATGATGATTGCAATCATGGGTTACAACTACAAAGACAACTCCCTTGTACTCTCCTTTTAAATGTGTCCCATCAATAACGATCACAGGCCTCCCGTAATTAACAAATCCTTTTATTGATGCACCAAGAGCGTAGAACACATACTTGAACCTACCTTGTTCGTCTGTTTTTATATGTTCAACGCTATCTGGATTAGCAACCTTCAGCTCATGCAAATAAGTTGGCAACATCTTAAAGGAATTTTCAGAGTCACCATATATCATGTCGTCAGCCAAACGTTTACTAATCAACGCCTTACGGTATGATATGGTCAGCCCATGATTTAATTTCAAATCCTTCATAATTGATGTAGGCAACTTTGCAGTATGAGGGTCTTGTTGTCCAAATAAAGATAGTATGATGCGATTACTTTTAGGGCAAACTTCGTCGAGAGTTTCTATCTGGATCCATTTGACATGTGTGACATTTGAACTTCGAAACTGAAAAAAAAAATCCTTTTCCCCGTGATCATGAAACACAAAATCACAATTGTTATACTTGCATTTCAAAAGCCATCTGCATGGATCAGATTTTTTTACACGGTAAGCAACTCTATTTAACAAATGATATATTCCAACAGACATGCACATTTCTGATTTGCTAGTAAAAGTGTTGTCCAAATTGATTACGCCGGGTACCCCATTCGGGATTTCACTAATGTTTTCCTCTTTATTAACACTAGGAATTGTGCAAGGTGAAGGTATACCTGCGATGATCCATGGACACTTTGAATTTGGAGTATGAATATCCGGTTCAGTATTTGACTTTGGCGTATTCTCAAACGATTCGTAATCAACAGAATCGTCTGAACAATCATCACTTGAATCACTCGTATCATCCTCAATATCTACAACCTCATTGTTGTTATGACTTGGGAGATGAGGTTCATCACCTACAGGGATGTCGTTTGAAGACATCGGTAAACCAAATACAGATCGTGGATGTGGACTTGGTATATGATTTTCATCAGCAATATTTGATGCATTCTCAAATGAATGGAAGTCAATAGAATCATCAGACGACTGATCACTTGAATCATCCATATCAACATCAATTCCAACTAATATCCCCTTTTCCTTAGATTCAACAATGTCATTATGTAACAGTTTTGCACGATTAATAGCATCAAAACTATCAAGCAATTGAACAAAGCCCATCTCTGCTGTGTTCGGGATTGTTGAGCAACTACCAACAATAGCATCAACATCATGATGCACAAAATCCAGCACATCACTTTTAGGTGACACAAAAAGCTCCTGTTTACACGATGATCTTAATACGCTTTCCAAATCTTCATCATTTTTAATAAAAGCACGCCACAGATTACCATGCAAAGAAACAACCTCAAAAAATTGAACATCGCCTAATTTCATGTCACATTTTAAAATGTGATTCAGATCACAAACAAGTTTTTTTAAACTATAACCTTGATCACTGATCTGGAAAGCAGTCTGCACACCTCCTACATAGGATTTACCATCCCATTTTCCATTACAATGTATGAACATATATTTCCTTCTAACCATCTGCAATAAGTGGAACCGGATGTAGAAGGTATCATACAAATGAAACATTTAAGGTTTTCTCTAAATTACAACCAAACAACATTCTAATGTAAATGATGCAGTCTTGTGCTATTTATACAGTTGACTATAACAAAGCTTCCTATCAAGTATCTGACCTCTTCATACTTACAATTTTAACTATTCTAAACAACTTTAAGCCATAGTAAAACTTGTGAATTACTTTAAAAGACAGTATAAAATGTTTACCTTTCAGTTGATGTAGTTATACATTTCAGTCTATACACTAATACATTAGCATAAAATTATAGTTAATTCAAATTTGGCAGTAAATATATCAATTGTGTTCTTCTATATATCCAAATCTGTTCATAACTACAATCTAAAAGGTTGTAAAAAACTATAAGTAATGTGAAAAATAAATAGGGTAGTCTAAACAACTATAACAGTAATACCCGTGATATCTTAATGGAAATAATCGGAAATCTGTTCTCTCTTCTAATCAGGTTATGCCCACATAATATTTCGATAACAATTACCAATTAGTACAAATGACCAACGAAAATAGAAATCAATCAATAAATATGAACAAGAAAAATTGAAATTCGGCCTAAAATGTGTTAGAATTACTTACGTTACCTTCGATAATAGATGGGTTCTCGCCGTCGATCTCAACACACACGACGGTAACAATGCAATCTGGAAATAATCTTATCTTAATGAAAATAATCGGAAATATGTTCTCTCTTCTAATCAGGTTATGCCCACATAATATTTCGATAACAATTACCAATTAGTACAAATGCCCAACGAAAATAGAAATCAATCAATAAATATGAACAAGAAAATTTAAATTCAGCCTAAAACGTGTTAGAATTACTTACATTACCTTCAATAATAGATGGGTTCTCGCCGTCGATCTCAACACACACGGCGGGTACAATGCAATCTGGATATTCGCCGGCGCTCTCACGCATAAATAGATGGACCGTCGATCTCAACTAAATAACAATGCAATGTCGATAGTCGCCGTGCTCTAAACTCCAACACGGCGGTCGACAATTTTAACAGAGCAAGCATATGAAGAAGACGACCTAAAGTCTAACTAAATTGGTAGATATGGTACAATAAATAATAAGAACGTGTTTGGATGATAAAACAATGATAGTAGGGATGGGATGAAAACACAAGTTTTGGAAGGTATTTTTGTCTAAAGATAATGAATATTACTGCCCTAGGGCAAAAAAGTTCTTTTTACAGAAACGGGGCAAAAAAATACGCGCATTACAAATTGAGGGCAAAAACGTGTATTTCCACTTAATTTATTCGTCAACTGGCTAGTCTTCCTTGCATGTGCATGCATATCCAGGGGTGGATGCACTTAAGCTATGTTTTAAAAGCGGAAGCGGTGATCGATTCGGACAAACTTAGAGCTTTTGGTCGGACCGGTCTGATCGTTATTAAAGTGGTTGAACCGGTATGACGTCATAATTATGTAATATATAATTAAATATATAAATTATGAAAAATCAAATAAACATACATCTAACATTGTAATTTCAAATTTAATTTTAAGAATCTAGATCAAAGTTATTTTCTACAATCTCTGTTTTGAACCCATAATTCTATAAAATATTATTTTTTTAATAATTTTAAATAATTTTTACTCCAATACTAAAAATAAAAATAATTATTATATTAATCAAAATACTAATTCCACAACTAAAAGTTTGAATAACTCCACGTAGCCCCCCTTTCCCACCCCTGTAGTCCTGTACCCCACTATCTCCTTTTCAATCGTCCTCACTCCATCTCTTCTCGAAAAACGAGAACCTTTTTATTTCTTCTCCCAAATAAACTCATTCTCTCTTTTTTGAATTCCTAATCTCGTCAAATTTTAATTACAAGAACCAAATTCTTTTCACCTTCTCGGAGAGAACAGAGCCGCCCCACTGAACGGTGCCGTTGGGAGGAGAAGCCGCAACAATCCGTGAAAAATGGGTATGAGAATTGATCGACCCATATTCTTTTTTCAAATACATCAAACCGCTGAAGCGTTCGGTTCAACCCAAGACCGGTTAAATCCGATTTTTCCCGTTTTTGACCGGTTCCTGGACGCTTCGGAAGATTGGCGGTCGGATGCTTGTAAGCGGTATGTTGAGCTCTCAGGGTAGCGGTCCAACCGGTCCGATCCGCTTTTCAAAACATAGCACTTAAGAACAAGTGGTACAAGTGCATCCCCAACTTGAAAATTTTAAATTAATATATATGGTCTAAAAAGAATTGTACCCAATAAATTTGTAGGAATAGCCTTAGTGAAAGGAGATAAAGTCATAAAGAGTTAATAATAACATTCACGTCTCTATCTTTCATTGTTCCAATTCCAACTTTTATATTTTCAATTTTACTTCTTTCCTATGTTATTTTAACCCTATAAAAAAATAGTGAATTGTCTACAAATTTTTTAATATAGTTACGAAATTTTCAACGTAAATAATTTTATTTTAAAATAGTTTTATTATCTATAATTTACCTACAAAATTTTCCAATTATATAGACATTTTTATTCATAGATAATTCATAGGTAAATTTATTTGTAGCTCATTTTTAAATTACCAATATAATTACCTACGAAAAAGTAAATTGCCTAGGGAAATATTTGTGTAGGTAATTTATTTGCCTATAAAAATTACAAATGTGTAGGCAGTTTGCTTGTAGGTGATTTATTTGCCCAAAGAATTATTTGTGACGTCAAAATAACCGTCTTTAATATTCCGACGGTGGTGACGTCATAACCCATCGCTAGTACCGACGGGAATATCTGTCGCTAGTAGCGGCGGTTAAAAACCGTTACTATTAGCGACGGATATTAGTCGTCGCTATAACCGTCGCTAAATCGTGAATTTTTGGGGAAAAAAAAGGCTCACGGTTGTTCGAACCCGGGCCTAGAGGGCGCACGGGTGGGCACCGAACCACCCGAACCACGGACCATTTCGAACCCAACCACAAGCATCTCATATATAACCCACCAAGCCTCCCAATTAAATGTGGCAAATTTTCGCTCCCAAGTGGGATCGAACATGAGACGTAGGGGCGCCTAAGCGGGGGTCAATCTGGGCACTTGCTTTCTTACATTTACTTAATGATATTAATTGTATATGTTCTAAAAAAATATTTTTTTCAATTTTTTTCTAAATTCTTTATTTCAATTATCTTTTTTGTTGATTCAATCACATTTTAATATAACAATTTTTATATAAATTTAAATTATATTATATTATATTAAAATTGTATTTTTCTATTTAAACAAGTTATACTTTTCATTTAAACAAGTTATACTTTTCTTTTAAACAAGTAATACTTTTCTATTTAAACAAGTAATAATTTTCTATCTAAAAAAGTAATACTTTTCTATCTAAACAAGTAATACTTTTCATCTAAACAAGTAATACTTTTCATCTAAACAAGTAATACTTTTCTTTTAAACAAGTAATGCTTTTCTATCTAAACAAGTAATACTTTTCTATCTAAACAAGTAATACTTTTCATTTAAACAAGTTATACTTTTCTTTTAAACAAGTAATACTTTTCTTTTAAACAAGTAATACTTTTCTATCTAAACAAGTAATACTTTTCTATCTAAACAAGTAATACTTTTCTATCTAAACAAGTAACACTAAAACACATTTGGGCTTGGACAGCTGTGAAAAATGACCTTGGAGAGCGGTTCATCTGTCCAAGCTTGGACAATGATAAAAACATTTGTCAAGAAAAAGACTTGAACAACTAATTTATTAACATTTGTGTAAGATTGCGAATTAGACAAATGGTTTTCAATCATTGTCTAATATATTTTTTAAAAAAAAATAAATATTTAGGCACGGACCCACCAAGCATCTCATATATAAGCCACCAAGCCTCCCAATTAATTGAGGCTATTATTCGCTCCCATGGGGGACCGAACACGGGACCTTGGGCGCCGGGAGGGATCAATTCCGCCGCACTTTGCTTTCTTTGCGTTTCTTAATGAAATTAATTCTATATGTTCTAAAAATCGTTTTTTCTTACAATTTTTTTTTAAATTCTTTATTTCAATTATCTTATTTATTAATTCAATCACATTTTTATATAATAATTTTTTTATATAAATTTAAATTTAAATTAAATTAAAATTATATTTTTTACTTGTACTTTACAAAATTTAATTAAAATCAGTGGCATCTTCCTATATTTCAACGAGTTTTGGTTTTCTTTTACAGTGTCCATAAATTTATTTTCTGGTTTTTTAGTCAAAATAGGTTTGGTTCAATCCATTTTTTTCAACTAACTTTGAATTTGATTTGTCTGCCAATGATTTAATATTTGTGAGTAATATTTATTAAAGTTTGATGGAAGAGAGACAATTGTTTAAGAGGCTTGTTCAAATTTTCCCTTGACGAATGTGAATGGAAAAGAATGTTACACTAGAAAATACAGTGAAGGATTTTAGAAGTTAACTAGTACATGTTCCCACATGTTAAGCGGAATTCTTAAAGAAATTATTAATTTCATTAAGATTAGATTTGAAAATTTTAATTAAACTTTAATTAAAAATAAAAAAAATGTAGAATAATAAAAGAACTACGAAAAAAGAGATAGTGAATTTTTAGAGTGGTTAAATAACATTGGATCTGGAAATTTAATAATGAGAAAGTTAGAAATTTTGGAAGTTAAAACTTAAAATAAGATTAGTGTAATATTAGAAATAAAAAAAATTGTAAAATAATGAGAAAATTAAGAATTTAATTTGTAGGAATTTGGATAATGCTAAGTAGGAGAGAGAAGATTGGAAAATAGATGTAAGGGAGTTTTAAAAAAATATTAAATTAAACAAAAAAATAAAACAAAAAATACAAGCTTTATAAAAAAAAAAAAAAAAAATCACTTGGAGGCGGTTCATAACCGCCTCCGCTCTTTTTTTTGGACAACGGTTCAAAACCGCTCTCCAAGTATTTTTTGCTATGATTATGAACATTGTCTAAGATTTGATCTTGGGCGGTGATTTTTTTAACCGCTATTATCTTTTTTTTTTTTTTAATAGAACCGCTCTCCAAGGGACCACTTGGAGAGCTATTCGAAAAAAGGGCTGTCCAAGTTGAGCTCTCCAAGCTCAAATGTGTAGTAGTGTAACACTTTTCATCTAAACAAGTTATACTTTTCATTTTAATCAAGTTATACTTTTCTATTTAAACAAGTAATACTTTTCTATTTAAACAAGTAATATTTTTCTATCTAAACAAGTAATATTTTTCTATCTAAATAAGTAATACTTTTCATCTAAACAAGTTATACTTTTCTATTTAAAAAAGTTATACTGTTCACCTAAACAAGTTATAATTTTCTATTTAAACTGTTAGTGTTAGTGTCCTAGAGACAATCTATTGTAAGGACATAATACTCGATGATATTCAGTTTGATTTAATATTATTATTCATTTAATATTAATATATGGCAATACACTTATTCGAATATTATGTTTATTGTTTGCATTTATTCTTATTTGTGTTCCAATGAGTCATTGTTGTCATTGAGATTGTGAGAATTCAGATGACTTAAGCATGATTCTCAAATAGCCCCGATCAAGGATCATCAATGGAGATTGGTCTGCGATCAGCATCATGCTCTTAGAGAGTGATTAGGGTCATAATTGCATTAAAACCGTGCTTTATTTGCTTATAAATATTTTTGATATGATTTTATTCTCATTTGTTATTAAAAGTGTTATTAATCCCGTTTGTTTGAGTATGTAATGAAGTGTGTAGGAAATGGGAGAAAATGAGCAAAAGTTGATGAAAAACTGTTCTGATATACAAGGATTCTGAATAAGTGGATTCAACCATTAGAAGCACGTCGAAAAGAGGATCGCTATGAAAAAAAAATAGAGTCAATCGGAGTTCATGAGCTCAAGTTATGGACGAAACAAAATTAATGGGCAACACCGAAATACACTCGCGAAATCAGAATAAATGGCCCATTTCAGCAATAGTACAGCCCACGATTTTCAGCTATCAGCAGCCCATTTAACAATTAATCTTGGCCCAAAGAAGATATGATAATGGGCTTATTCGTTTGCAACTAATTTTGGCAGCACGAGAACCACATAATCAGAAGCAAAAATATATGGAAACCGCGTGAAGCATATTTGCTCGAGATATTGCTAAGATTCAAATATGTCATTTATTTTGAAGATATTTTCTATATTGAGGATATTCGAAGATATATGGAAACGTGTGCGGCAGAATTGTTGGAGATATTGCTAAGATTCGTATCTTAGTGATTTTTTAGAAGAATTCTGTAGAGAAGTTTTCAGACCCGTTTCGTCTAGGATTTTTTTCTACATCTATATATAAACCCTCAACTTCTCTAGATTTAACACACCTCAGACAACACACAATTTAGAACATTTAATTTCTGCAAGGATTATTTTTATGCTTTTGTTCTTGAATTCTTGAAGACCATTCAAGGTGAAATATTTTTAATTTCAATAATTTTATTTTAATTATGTCTTTCATCTATTTCATGGTTTTGATTTCTCAAGTTATGGAGTAGTCTTATTTGTGTTTGGGTATTTTGAATCATGTAGGATAAAACAGTGGTTTTAATTAGTTTTCTTCTATATTAATTCAAGGTTGATGAGATTAGATTGATGGGTTTTGTATGTCCTTGTGTTTAATTATTCTGTTAGTTTATAAATTGATGCATGTGTATTATATATGAGAGTTGCGTATGCATGTGGATTTTATGAATCTGAGTCTCAATTAGTCACTTGTGTAAATTATGATTTTATTGCAATGAGAGTTGGATCAATTCATTAGAACCCCCATCAGTCTACATAATTATTTGAATGTAAGTTTAAGTAACTTGTGAAGGGACATAGGAAGTCTAGATCTTATTACTCAGGTGGGAACACCTTAGATAAGGCTACATTACCCAAGTGGAAACATAAATATTCATCCTCACAATCTTATGTGCTTTTTGGAGTTAATTATTTATAATTAATCAACGCGTTCACTTAAGTCTTATCCAGAACAAGTCTATGTAATTTTTTGATTGCCCTTATCAATCAACTGAGATCAAATTTAGAAGAGTAATTAAACCAACATTGAGTCTTGCATGAGAATAAATACCCGAACACTCCTTTCTCATATTTGATAATTTTAAATTGATTATTTGCTTTAGTAATTTAGTTTCTTTTAATTTAATTAAACTGGTAGTATAATAAACAAACTCTTTTATTAATTTTTCATTATAATTGCGTAAAACTATAGAATTGGGGATACACCTTGTTACTAGTCCTTTGGGTTCGATATTTAACCGGGCACTTATCTTACTACAATCGATCCTCTTACACTTGAGAGGTGGTATTAAAGAAAACATGTGTCAAGTTTTTGGCGCCGTTACCGGGGATTAGTTTAACTTAATAGGTGTAACTTAGTTTTCTTCTAACGTGATTACTAGTGAATCTTATTTTTTTATTTAAAAAAGTTCATTCTCTTCTTGGTAACATTTGACTCTTGATTTTCTTTCTAGGGGTGTATGATCACAAGATCAAAAGGAGTTGTAACGATTCCAATTGATTTAGAGATTGAAGCTACTGCAAGGAGGAGAAATCGAGATCGGAATCGTAAGGGACAAGGAAGAGAGATGGCAAATAATAACAACGAAGGCAAAAATAAGGAAAATAAAACTATTCGAAATTACTTTGAACCACCACTTCAGAAACACTATGATGGAATTGCAAGACCTGGAATTACAGCAAACAACTTTGAGCTTCGTCCAACCCTCATCCAGAAGCTTCAAAATAGGCAATTCAGTGGTGGAGTATTAGAGGATCCAAATCAGCATATTGCTGAATTCCTAGAGTATTCAGACACTACAAAGATAAATGGAGTTTCCGAGGATGCAATTAAGTTGAAACTTTTCCCTTTCACTTTGAGGGATAAAGCAAAGCGTGGCTAAACTCGATACCAAGTGGAAGTGTGACAACTTGGGATGACTTAAGTAAGAAATTTCTGCGCAAATTCTATCCTGATAGGCCCGGTGAAAAACCCATGAAATGCGAAAAAATCATGAAATGCATATAAAAACAGGGGTGAAGGAATGGTGATTCCATATTTTGCGTTTTAAGCTCATGTGTTGTGTTTTGCTTATAATCGAATGCATATGACAAGATAAGAACGTGAAGCAGTAAAGAACACAACAAAGTATAGTGGTTCGGAGACTCAAGCTCCTACATCCACTCTCCCTGTTCCTAGGGAAATTCCTTCAAACTGGACTTATCACCCTCTCGGGTTCGCCTCTGGACTTATCACCCTCTCGGGCTCGCCTCTAGATATTTAACGAGTTCACACTCCAACTGGACTTATCACCCTCTCGGTTCTCCTCTAGATATTTAACGAGTTCACACTCCAACGGGACTTATCACCCTCTCTCGGGATTGCCTAACAACTACCTCACTTCACCACTAGTTATCTCTTACGAGAATGGGGTTTGGGTTTGGTGTTGTCTCCAACTATGGTGAGATTTTCCCTTACATTTGTTTAGCCTCAATGCTAAGGTTGGGAAAATCTCTCTAAGCTTAGGATACATCGTGGGTTGCTTAGATTGGGTTCTAGAACATTCT
Source organism: Stenogyne calaminthoides (assembly GCA_037126765.1). Lineage (NCBI taxonomy): Eukaryota > Viridiplantae > Streptophyta > Magnoliopsida > Lamiales > Lamiaceae > Stenogyne > Stenogyne calaminthoides. Next base: position 35,409,736 of record JBBCBC010000011.1, read on the forward strand.
TTGAATATATGTGTATATCTACAGACTTGTGTTCTATGGTGGGAATGCTGGAGTATATGTCCTCTTAGCTCTGTAGCATCGTTTGCTACATTCTCCACGCATCCACACGTAATAATGTAGGAAGAACTTGTATTTATAGTGTGGATTTGAATGTTACCGTTGGAGAGAATCACATTCTAATCCATACTATTCTTTGTAAGTTCTGCAGCTTTTTCAGGCTGGTTGTCTTCCTTTAATTGGTCCGTCCATTTGGATTCCAGCTATATTCCTCAGCTTCAGTGCCTCGGAACATTCAGGATATACTGAGCATTCAGTACATTACTGAGTCTTCAGTAATTACTGTGCCTTCAGTATCCTTTGTCTTCAATCTTGATATCTTGATCTTGAGTCTTGAGATATCTTGAATGATATCTCGAAGTCTTCATGCCGAGTCTTGATTTCTCGATCTCATACCGAAGTCTTGATTCTCGGTTTCATCTTGAGTATTTAAACTTACCGAGTCTTGAATCTTCAGAATCTATCCTGATCTATATCTGCTGACTATACATTGTGCAGATAACATCCTGAACACTCTAAAACTGAATCCTGACTCAACTATCAAGATTATCCTGAACATGTCATACTCAGGGGTTTTGGGATCTAATCAAAATCTCCTTTATTAAATTCATTTCCCAACAATTTCCCCCTTTTTGATGATGCCAAAACCATCTTGTTACAACAACTCTTAACCTATACTCAGGTTTCAGTTTTACCTATTACAAGATTGGTATATCTCTCAACAGTTACTTCAGGAATGAATTTCTCAACAATTTTATCATTTAAACAACATTCAGGCATATCAAATATAAAGACATGTAAAAAGATAATGAAGTATTATCTTTGAGCATAAAGATAAAGTTTCATTGATTGTATGTTGTCAGTTACAAATTACAATGAACTTATCAGAAAGTAAAGACAAAAACATAAAGAAATACAAGAATCTTGATCTTGGTCTTGGTCTTCATCTTACCTTGGCTCTCGGCCTCAGTCTATCTGAGCTCTCAGTGTGTTTTGTGACATCTTCGAGTCGGACTTTGTCGATCGGGCATCTACCGACACTCAGGCTGATTGAGTTCAGTTTCTTCTGACTTCAGACATCCTGACCCTCAGGTCTCTTTTACTTACTGAGTCTCAGATCAGTTTTACTTACTGAGTCTCAGATTACTTTTACAGGCTATCTGATTTCTTCTTTGCCTAATCTGATTAGTTCGACTGATCAGATCAACACATCTTCAGATCAATATATCAGGATAGCATCTGGTATGTACATCATATCAGGTTATCATATCAGTTTATTATATTTGATCTCGATCACGTCTGATCTTGATCAGTCTCTTTTGCTTATCTTCTGATTTGCAACCTTCTCTTCTGATTTGTTGGCTTTAGTTTTTCTTCACTTCTGATTTTTGCACAGCTCATCAGTTGACTCCGGAACTCATCTAACTCATCTGATCTCGATCAGTCTTGTCTGCAGCCTCGTCTGATCTCGATCATCTACTTCTGATTCCGTGAGTTCCCCCTCAATTTGTTCTCTCGTTCCCCCTCAACTTGTTATCTGTAATTATCTTGAATAACACAAGTTGATAATGTTTTGGCATAGTTCATTAAAACTAAAATATCCCAACAATTTCACCCTTTTTGATAATGACGCCAAAACATTAAAATATATGCATTTTAAAGAAACGAGTTTTCTTTTAAAAAGATCAGTTCAGGTGATCACATTAAAAGTGATCTTTTGAACTCCTGCTCTAATACCAATTGATAGGCCCGGTGAAAAACCCATGAAATGCAAAAAAATCATGAAATGCATATAAAAACAGGGGTGAAGGAATGGTGATTCCAGATTTTTGCGTTTTAAGCTCATGTGTTGTGTTTGGCTTATAATCGAATGCATATGACAAGATAAGAACGTGAAGCAGTAAAGAACACAACAAAGTATAGTGGTTCGGAGACTCAAGCTCCTACATCCACTCTCCCTGTTCCTAGGGAAATTCCTTCAAACTGGACTTATCACCCTCTCGGGTTCGCCTCTAGATATTTAACAAGCTCTCACTCCAACTGGACTTATCACCCTCTCGGGTTCGCCTTTGGACTTATCACCCTCTCGGGCTCGCCTCTAGATATTTAACGAGTTCACACTCCAACTGGACTTATCACCCTCTCGGGTTCGCCTTTAGATATTTAACGAGTTCACACTCCAACGGGACTTATCGCCTAACAACTACCTCACTTCACCACTAGTTATCTCTTACGAGAATGGGGTTTGGGTTTGGTGTTGTCTCCAACTATGGTGAGATTTTCCCTTACATTTGTTTAGCCTCAATGCTAAGGTTGGGAAAATCCCCTCTAAGCTTAGGATACATCGTGGGTTGCTTAGATTGGGTTCTAGAACATTCTTTGAATATATGTGTATATCTACAGACTTGTGTTCTATGGTGGGAATGCTGGAGTATATGTCCTCTTAGCTCTGTAGCATCGTTTGCTACATTCTCCACTCATCCACACGTAATAATGTAGGAAGAACTTGTATTTATAGTGTGGATTTGAATGTTACCGTTGGAGAGAATCACATTCAAATCCATATTATTCTTTATAAGTTTTGCAGCTTTTTCAGGCTGGTTGTCTCCCTCTCATTGGTCCACGTCAGCTGGATTCCAACGGCTATATTCCTCAGTTTCTTCGCTTCGGAACATTCAGGTTATACTGAGCATTCAGTACATTACTGAGTCTTCAGTAATTACTGTGCCTTCAGTATCCTTTGTCTTCAGTCTTCAGTATCTTCAGTCTTCTGAGTCTTCAGAGATACACTGAATGATATACTGAGTCTTCATGCTGAGTCTTCAGTTTCTCAGTCTCATACCGAGTCTTCAGATTCTCAGTTTCATACTGAGTATTCAGAAACTTACTGAGTCTTCAGAATCTTCAGAATCTATCCTGATCTATATCTGCTGACTATACATTGTGCAGATAACATCCTGAACACTCTAAAACTGAATCCTGACTCAACTATCAAGATTATCCTGAACATGTCATACTCAGGGGTTTTGGGATCTAATCAAAATCTCCTTTATTAAATTCATTTCCCAACATATCCTACCTCCAAGACACTGCAAGCTAAGAACCGGATTGCACAATTCCGTCAAATCGAGAGTGAGAGCATCTATGAGGCTTTGGAGAGATTTCGGGAGCTTTTAAGAAAATGTCCTCAACACGGATTTGCGGATGAACAAGTGGTGTATTTTTTTCTACTACGGTCTTAATGCAAGAAATATGCAGCATGTTGATGCCTCGGCTGGAGGATCATTGATGGGAAGGCCAGCAGATCAAGCCATTGAGATCATATAAGATATAGCTAATAACACATATAATTGGCCAATGGAGAGAAATAGTGTACTTCAAGTAGCTCAAGTGGAAGGAGAGACAATTTAATCGTTGAGTGAATCTATGAAAGCCCTAATCACAAAAGTTGACTCGTTAGCCGAAAATAAGAAGGAGACAAAGGTGGGTAGTGGAAATTTGGAGGGGTTTCAAGTGATGGAGCAAGTCGAGGAAGTTAACTACATGGGTAGACCACCTTATCAATCAAGGGAACTTCCAAGGGAATCAAAACCTTCATAACCAAGCACCCTACCAAAACACAAACCGTTACCAAAACAATCCACAAACACAATTTCAAAATAACCCACCATACAACACAAACTTTAGAAAACATGATAACTTCTCCTATGCCAATCCAAAAGCAGCCATCACTCTAACTCCGGGAGTTGATCCGGGTGCATGAGCACCCAACAATGAAGGAAGAGCAAGCTTGGAAGATACTCTAGCGGCGTTTATCAACCAAAGCACACAAGTGAATGCAAATACAAGTGATCAAATAGGTGAACTCAAGGTGCAAGTGTCTACTCTAGCAAATCAAATGAAGAACATGGAATTTCAAATGGGGCAAATCACCTCTTCAAGTGGAGATCATACCAAAGGAAAATTTCCTTCTACAACGGAAGTTAATCCCAAATAGCATTGCAAGGCAATTGAACTATGAAGTGGTACCAAATACGAGGGACCTAGCATGCTGATGGAGGATGGTGATGATGGAAAGAAAATAGCGGAAGAGGAGAAGGAAGAAGAAGTTGATATGACTATAACACCAAAAGAAGCTCGAGAGAAGAAAGAGGAAAGGAAAGAAAAGAGACTACCCAAGTGGAAGAAAGCTAAGGAAGCAAGACATGACATAGAGAAAGTGCAGAGAGATGGATAGGGGGTCCCTAAAACTCCTATACCACTACCATTTCCACAAAAGTTTATGAAGAAGAAGCTTGATGAGAAATTCGCAAAGTTCTTAGACATATTCAAGAAAGTCCATGAGAATGTTCCTTTCCTTGAGGCACTCGAGGAGATGTCCGTTTATGCAAAATTCTTGAAAGAGTTCATCTCAAAGAAAAGAAAGGTGGAAGAGATAGAGATGGTTAGCCTCACAATGGAATGTAGTGTCTTGCTACAAAGAAGCCTTCCTCCGAATCCGGGGAGTTTTTACACTTGTATGTGAGTTAAGTAATAAAGAGAAGAGGAATGCTTTGTGAGATTTGGGGGCGAGCATCAATTTAATGCCTTTGTCTATTTTCAACCGATTGAATGTGGGGGAAATCAAGCCAGCTGCGATGACACTTCAACTAGCGGATCGTTCTTTTACTTACCCTAAGGGGATTGTTGAAGTTGTTCTTGTTAAAATTGATAAGTTTGTTTTTCCCGCAGATTTTGTAGTTTTGGACATGGAGGAGGATTCAAAGTTGCCACTAATTTTGGGAAGACCATTTTTAGCTATGGCCAAAGCAGTAGTGGACATGAGTATGGGAAAGTTGACTCTCAAGCTCAACAATGAGGAGCTTATTTTCGGATGCCTTTGGTGCTATGAAACACCCATCAGATGATCATGAGTGCAAAGCTATAGAGATCGAAGAGCTTTTTGTGCAAGAAACACTTGAAGACTTTCTTGATCCTTACTATCCTCATGTATTTGATAATCCATTATTTAATAATGATATTGATGATTCTTCTTTTTCTTATGATGATTATAGGCACCCCACGGAGTATACAAAATTTGAAGAAGTCAAAGAAGTATGGAGAAGGAGCAAGTTCCCGATCTTACCTTTGAGAGAGCCCATTGAAGGAGTGGAGAAACCGGAAGAAAGAAAAGAAAAGTTGAAACTACTACTGGAGCATCTTAAGTATGTGTATCTTGAAGAGAATGAAAAATATCCGGTAATTGTATCTTCTTCTTTGTGTGATAATGAGCTAAATAAATTACTTGGGGTGCTTCATAAACATAAGTCAGCAATAGGTTGGTCAATTGAAGATCTAAAAGACATTAATCCATCTATTTGCATGCATAGGATTAGGTTGGAAAAAGATAAGAAACCTATAGTTCAAAGTCAAAGAAGGGTGAATCCAATAATGCAAGAGGTAATTAGAAAAGAAGTAATTAAATTCTTAGATTCGGGGATGATATTTCCTATTTCCGATAGCCCTTGAGTATCACCATTGCATGTTGTTTCTAAGAAAGGGGGTATGACGGTAATAAAAGGGGAAAATAATGAATTAATTGCTACTAGAGTTGCCACCGGTTGGCATTTTTGTGTAGATTACCGTGAATTGAACAAAGCCACTTGTAAAGATCACTTCCCCATTCCCTTTATGGATCAAATGTTAGATAGGTTGAGTGGTTTTTCTCATTATTGTTTCTTGGACGGATACTCTGGTTATAATCAAATTATGATTGCACCGGAGGATCAAGAAAAGTCAACATTTACTTGTTCTTATGGTACTTTTGCATGGAGGCGAATGTCCTTTGGGCTTTGCAATGCTCTAGCAACCTTCCAACGTTTCATGATGTCCATTTTTCATGGACTCATTGAGAACGTGATGGAAGTGTTAATGGACGAATCGTTCGATTCTTGTGTACGTAATCTTGATGTTGTTTTGCAGCGATGTGAAGACACTAACTTAGTCTTGAATTGGGAGAAGTGTCATTTTATGGTACAAGATGGTATAGTGTTGGGTCATCACGTCTCGTCAAAAGGGTTACAAGTTGACTGGGCGCAAGTAATAACTATTGAGAAGCTACCACCACCCTCGAGTGAGAAGGCTATACGTTCGTTCCTTGGGCATGCGGGATTTTACCGCAGATTTATTAAGGATTTTTCTAAACTCTCAAAACCTCTTTCTCATTTATTAGAAAAGGATGTGCCTTTTGAATTTAGTAATGAGTGTTTAACTTTTTTCATAGCACTCAAGAAGGCCTTGATTTCTTCTCCTATCTTGGTGAGCCCAGATTGGAACGAGTCTTTTGTTCTCATGTGTGATGCTAGTGACTATGCCATGGGGATCGTTCTTGGGCAAATTAGAGAGAAGAAATTTTGGGCAATCTATTATGCATCAAAGACGTTCAATCCAGCTCCAGCAAATTACATTACTACTGAGAAGGAACTTTTGGCGGTTGTATATGCATTTGACAAGTTTCGGCCTTATCTAGTAGGAGGAAGAACAATTGTCTATACGGATCATGAAACAATTCGATACTTAATGAGCAAGAAGGATGCCAAGCCTAGGTTGATACGTTGGGTTCTGCTTTTACAAGAGTTTGACATTGAGATCCAATATAAAAAGGGTAGTGAGAATGTGATTGCGGATCACTTATCTAGGCTTGAGAGGGGAGATGAAATAGAGGATTTAGAAGAAGTAAGGGAAGATTTTCCGGACGAAAAACTTTTGAAGATTGAGGAGTTGGAAGAAAGTGAAAAATTACCGATTTTGGGAGTTAATTGGGAGAATTCCATGGTATGCGGATTTTGCTAACTATTTGGCAAGTGGTAAGTTGCCCGATGAGTTGACCTCTTATGCTAAGAAGAAGTTTCTACGAGATTCTAAGCACTACTTGTGGGATGACCCGATTTTGCTTAAGCGAGTATTAGATTCAATCATTAAGAGGTGTGTTCCACAAGAAGAGTGGGAGGATATTTTGACACATTGTCATTCTTTGCCTTGTGGTGGACATTTTGGAGCATAAAAAATGGCGATGTAAGTCCTTCAATCCGGGTTTTATTGGCCGACTATTTTTAAGGATAGTCACGAATTTGTACAACGATGTGATCGTTGCCAACGGATGGGGACTATTACCAAGAGAGATGAGATGCCCCTCACAACTTTCATGGAGGTTGAATTATTTGATGTATGGGGAATAGACTTCATGGGACCATTTCCGCCATCTTTCGGGTTTAACTACATTCTTGTAGGCGTAGACTATGTCTCCAAGTGGGTGGAAGCAATCCCAACAAAAACTAGTGATGCCAAGATCGTGATGCACTTTCTCAAGAAAAATATTTTCACACGTTTTGGTGTTCCAAGGGCATTAATTAGTGATGGCAGTAGTCATTTTGTGAACAAGCTTATGGAGAACTTACTTGGTAAGTATGGAGTTAAGCACAAGGTGGCCACAACATATCATCCACAAATGAATGGTTTAGCGGAGGTGTCTAATCGTCAAATCAAGAAAATCTTGGAGAACAAGGCATATTGGGCGATTCTTCACCTAAACTTTGATAGCACAAAGGCAAAAGAGCAACGAATTCTTCAACTTCAAGAGTTGGAAGAATTTTGTTGAATACGCATATAAAACTTCCGAATTTTTAAGGAGAAAAACGAAGAGGTGGCACGACCAAAGAATAAGGATGAAAAGATTTCATATTGGTGATCAAGTTCTACTCTTCAATTCAAGATGGAAGATCTTCCCCGGAAAACGTCAAGATGGAGTGGACCCTTAGAAATTAGCAAAGTATTTCCAAGTGGATATGTGGAACTAAAGAACAAAAAAGGTGACCACTCCAAGGTTAATGGCCATCGTATCAAGCACTACTTCTCACCCTCTCAAAAAGGAGTTGTTAGCGTGGATATCCTCAAGAATATTTGAGAAATTTGCTCCGTCCGGCTAGAAGACGATAAACTTAGCGCTAGATGGGAGGCAACCCATTTCGTTTGTTGCTTTATTTTTTTTTTCTTTTTTTTTTATATTTTGTTTTTAACTTTTTGTTTTGTTTTTTTTAGGTAATTGAGGGTATTAAAGGATGCATGGAGATGAGAAGAGGAGAGTTATGGTGCAAATTTTCTTAGTGCACTATCCTCTTTTCAAACTTAGAATTCCTTAGTAACATCTAAGTTTGGGGGAGGGAGTGGATATTTTACACATCAATTTGCACCTCATTATATATTCGCATACTAACCCGTGTAGGAGCGAGAAGGAATGAATGATGGATGAGCTTGAAGACAAGTTGGTGCAAAAGTGAGGTAACCTTATTGTTAATCGCACACTTAGAAGTTACTTAGTAACAACTAAGTTTGGGGGTTAGTATTTATTTTCTCTATATGATATTTTGCACCGGCGCACTCACTTGGTCTTTATTTCTATTATATGAGATTTGCATGAAAGTTTGATTATGAGTGCTTGATGGTTTGCATGTTTATTGTCTTCCTTGTTTTGGTTTGAGGCATATGATAATGAGTCGAGATTGTGAGTTATGAGTATGTGAAACTTGGACTTGATTGAATTTATGAATGAAGTTGGTTTTTGTGTTGAGATAATTGGTTGATGAGTAGGGATGAATAATAACATGATAAAATATAAACCATGATCAAAATAAGCCCGTGAGCGTTTGAGCTTTAACCGAATTTAATCATAAATCGGTTTATTTATTTGATTGTGTGGTCGTTTATAAATATAGTGCTCTAGAACTTGCCTTGAGTTTACTTTATGCCACTACTTGTGTTGAGTGCTAAAGATGATCTTAGGCCTTCTTTTGATTATGAGTCACTTTAGCCTAAAAATTCCTACCAAATGATATTTTCCATTGTTAACCACTTTGAGCCTTAAAACTTTATATTCCTTGGTTAGCCCAATAATTACCTTTTCTAATTCTTAAACCTTAATTGTCCTACTATTAGTGGAGAATTTGGATTTGAATCTTAATTTAGTGGAAAAGCGTTGGTGAGATATGCTTTGCGATTGAGATTATAGCAATGAAAAATGGGATAAGAGAAAAAGAAAGGAAAATATGAAAAGAAAAGAAAAAAAAAATTGAGCAAAAAGAAAAAGAAAGAGAGCTCAAAAGAGGGCAAGTGCACCAAAAGAAGAAAAACGGGAAAGAAAAAAAAATTGGGGCATTAAAAAAAAATAGTCACAAGAGTGGAAGTATGAAGAAGGATTACTATGGTTTGTATGTAAAGTTGGGAGTTACAGTTTTTGAGTTGCAACCGCGTAATTGCAATGTTTTCTTGAGAAGTTTTTTAGATGTGTCTATACATCTTTATCTCTCACTCTCCACTTATAAAAAAAAGAATAAAATCCTTGTTCTCCACTAAAGTTGAGTCATTGTTCCCATATATTTTCCACCTTGTCCAAAGAGCCGAATGCTACAACCAAATGGGATATTGATGAGGCAATTGAGATTGGTGTGCGATCACCATCATAATTTTAGAGAGTGTAGTAAGATCTCACTTAATACGAGATACTAGGTATCTCATGATGGATGCACATATACATTAGAGGGTATTGGTGTACCCATCCGAGAAACCGTTTGATGTAATTCCACAATATGTGTCTACGACCGTCTCGGTTAGTGGGAGCGATGCGATACTTCTTTGACTTGAGGTAAATACGCACGACATGTGTGGAGTGATGAATTTTGATCATGATCGACGCTTGCACCCTTCCGTGGGTAGATATGGCTTGGATTGGGTTCATCACGAAATGCATGTGCGTGGTAGTTGAGCCAAAAATCATTCCTCAATGTGGATTTAGAGAGAATACTCATCTTCTCATTATAATTTGATATAAGTCATCGGCCGATGCACGTCAACATGGACTTTGTGGCCAAGTGTGGCACAAGTGATCAATTAGTGATTAGAGATAATATGATTAAGTTATTTGAATAGACACTTCATCATGTTCAAGATTTAATCGAGTATTCGCGAATGAAAGGAAGTTATCGTAATAGCCCATGTTTTAGTTACAGGTAGTTGCACGTTTCCTCGCAACGAACCTCATAGGGTTCAATTAAGATCGTTAATTTGACTAATCGCTCGATATATGAGGGCATGTGGGTCACACAACAAGTAACAGTTGTTTACTAATTATAGTTGGTTGATTAAATATTATATTGGATATTAATATTTAATTTATGGAGAATATAATATTAATTATATTTGGAATTAATGATTATTACTAATTAATTAAATTAGATTTAATTAAATTGGATTCCCAATAATAATATATGGAATATTATTGTGGGATTTGATATATATGGAAATCAAATCCATAGAGATTTGATATACATGGAAATCAAATCCGTAGAGATTTATGTATATGAAATTAAATCTATGGGACTTAATTTATAAGATTAGAGATTTTATTTCCTAATCAGGTTAGCTTAAGTTTTAAGTTGGGCATCCCCTATATATATGAGTCATTGAAAATTCATAATACAAGACTTCATATTTTCTCCATAAAATCTCTAAGTTAGAATTTTCCTAGCAAATTTATCTCGGGGATTCAACGCTGACAAATCTGTTCTAGTTGGTAAATGATTGTTACGTGGATATCGTAGTTGAGGAATCCTTGTACAAATTGCTGTAAGAATTATGTTTACATTTACACTTTCGTTGTTGGTGAGCTGTTTAATTCCGATGCGAATGTATTATGTGTTTACGTGCCTTTATATTCTAACAGCGGTATCAGAGCTCTAGGCTCTTGATTAATTGCTAATTGAATTGATTTATTAATTTTTTTTTTTATAAATCATGGGGTGTGACCGATTTTGACAGTCACACCGATTTCCTGTTTACTTGGTTGCGTGTGTGTGCACCTATTTGTTATTGTTGGGGTATTGTTTATTTTTAATTGCAAACCCCTTTGGCTTCGTCTGCATCATCTTCCTAGGGTTTTTCTGTGCAAAACCCGCCACCCTCCTTCGTCTTCTTCACGCCGCCGCATGTGTCGATGACATGCAACACCGTTGCAGGCAAATGTTATGCGTTGTGCCTGGCATCGATTGCGGTGATTCACGATGCATCTCACGGGTTGGAGATGTTGATGGGGCCGTGAGCCCCTTTTTTGATCGATGGCCCGTCTACAGCGGCATCGGCACGTGTCTGGTTTGCTAAGCGACGGCAATCTTCATCGTTGTCTTCGGTGAGCCGATTCACGTCGGATGATTGCAGCGACGACGGGGTCCTTCACCACCGATAAATCACTTGCGATTCACCGCGTGGACCAAGCATCAGTGGCGATTTGCCAAGCCGCTTCGAGCGGTGCGGCGAGATCACTCGTGCTGGTTTTTGGCGACGGCGATTCGCCTCACGCGCCGCTATGCTGAGTGGATTGGGTTGATGTGTTGTGTGTGTTTGACACGCGTCTTCGAAACAGGCGGCGACTCGCTTCGCGTCACTTCTAATGCGGCGGCGATTCGTTTCACTCTGCCTTGCTTCGATCCTTCACTCTATTTCGAATGTCGCCATTCTCTGACCTGGTTTCTGGATTGTGTTCTTCTTCTTCGTTGTTCTTCATTGGTGGTTGAATGATGATTGATTAAGATGACAATTACAAATTTGGGGTTTGAAAATTTTGGATTTGGAATCAGATGTCCCAAATTACGGATTGGATCTGTGGAATTTGGGCAGTGATGTGGGGAGGGCTGTTTTGCAAATTCAATTTGGGCAGGCCCTCCCGTGCAATTTGAAATTTTCACCTGAACCCTTAACAATAAAGTAATAAAATCTGATTTTTTAAATTTTTTAAATTGGATTATTGGTTGGACCAAATTAATAATTAATTGGATTAATAATTAAGTTTTAATAATTAATTAATGATTATCGAATTTCATTTTTTAAAATTGGATTTTGAAAAAAAATAAAATTTGATAAGAGTTTAATAAATTATTAAATTTCACTTAGTTAACTTATTTAATTTAATTCATTAACGCATTAATAGTTTGCATTATAATTGTTTGGGTAGGCGGCACCCAATAATTGTCGGACCGTATTAATTGTTTGGGTAGACGGTGCCCATATAAGTGTTAGTCTGTATAAAATCATGTTTGGGTAGGAGGTGCCCAATAATTGCTCAAATATGATGTAGATTAACATGTTGGTTCTCGATTAAACGATTAATACCCCGCCTTTTAAAAATGTTCCTCAATAAAATATGGTTTTTCATTAAGATGAAACGATATCTTCCATCGAAATTAAAAGTAAACCGAAGATTTCGTTCCAATGAGTATTTAAGGCCCAAGTCTTTTGCTCGGATCTACATCTAACGGGACTTTTATAGGGACATTTAATGTCGCCGCTCGATGGTTGTAAACCAACTTAATTTTATTTCACCAGCCCAAGCAGGGAAACGAAAGTTAAGGGACATCCGATTGAACTAGGTTCAATCAACTAGGAATTGCAATTATGCAATTGGTTTGGAGACCTACCAGTTCTGCTATTATAGTAATCAGCCCAAGCATATATTATAATAGTAGGAATGTGGATCCTAGTCCATTATAATTTATATTTGATATAAATTCGTACTCTTCCGATGAGGTAGTTGAGTATGTGAAAATAATGGAGATAAAATAAATTTAAAAGGCCATGTTTATTTTGATTGCTGAATATTTATCATAGGAATTATGTGTTTTAATTCCCGTTTTATCATATTCTCTTGGTTAGTTGAAATATATAACTGTCATTGAGATGTGTTTTGAAAACAAACAAATTGGCTAGGCCAAATTTTCTGGACTGGCACCGAAACGTGCATTTGGTGCTAAGGCAAGAAAAGATTGAGTACGTGTTGGACACGCCAATCTCGGTTGCCCCTGCAGCTGGTTCCCTGAGGCAGCCACGTTTGACATAGCATCTCAGAAGAAGTATCAAGTGGATGCTTCCCAAGCTCAGTGTGTTATGTTGCTCGGCATGACTCCCGAATTGCATAGGCAAACATGAGAAAATGGATCCTTTCGAGATGCTCAAGCATTTGAAGGATCTCTTTGATTCTGAATCTCGTTCTGAGATTTATGAAGTGATGAGAAATCTGTTTAGATGCCGGTTAACTAAAGGAGGGAAGTTTTCACCTCATGTGCTTGAGATGATAGGCCTAATTTAGAAACTTGGTAATTTAGGCATTGAGCTAAAAGACCAACGTTTTTCATTTATGCTATCCTCCAGGCACTCCTAAATTCATATTCTAGCTTCATTATGAACTACAATATGAATAAGACTGATGCGACCATGCGTGAGCTTCGTAACATGCTCAAGACTTTTGAGTTCACTACCACTAAGATGGTGTTCAAAAGAAGGAGCGGGTAGAAAAGGATGTGTGTCTCTACTGTAAGCAGAAGAGGGCACTGGAAGAAGGACTGTAAGGTTCTGGTTGCTGAAAGGAATGCATTGGGTGCTTCTGGCACTAGAACATATATGTTTGTTATTAAGATTAACATGTTCACTAATAACGCTAATTGCTGGGTATTAGATACCAGATGTGACACACATCTGTACGAATGTGAGGGGCCTCATGTGTCATAGGGCAGTTAGGGTGGATGAAGCGCCTCACACGTGGGAATTGGAGCAAGAGTTGCTACTGAACGTGTGAGGACTTATGTTTTAGACTTACCCTCTGGTTTTGTTGGGAAATTGTTATTTTGTTCCTTCTATTACCTGCAACATTATTTATGTTCCTATGTTAGACATTGAGGGTTTTTCCTTCCATTTTGCAAATAATAATTGTTATTTATGCTTAATGGTGTGGTTTATGAGAATGCCCCTTTATTGAATGGTTTATAATTGTTGAATTGTGGATATAATGTTCTTAATATACAAAATAAAAGACTCAAACTTAGTAATCATGAAAACCCAACTTACTTGAGGCATTGTAGACTTGGTCATGCAAACGAGAAAAGAATTGCAAGGTTAAGGAAGTTGGACTACTTAACCCCATTTGACTTTAAGTCTTATGGTAATTGCGAATCTTGTCTCAAGGGCAAGATGATCAACAAACCCTTTTCTGGGAAAGGGGTGCGTGTCAAAGAAGTTCTAGAGTTGATTCATAGCAATGTATGTGAACCATTGCCCACTCTAGCTAGGGGTCACTTTTATTGACAATTTCTCGAGATACAGATATGTGTATCTTATGAAACACAAGTCCAAATCTTTTGAGAAATTCAAGGAGTTTAAAGCTGAAGTAGAGAAGCAACTTGGTAAGAGTATCAAGACACTTCGATCGGATCGAGAAAGTGAATACCTTAGCCACGAATTCACTGATTATCTAAAGTTGTATGAAATCCAATCACAATGGACTCCTCCCAGAACACCTCAGATGAATGGTGTGTCCGAAAGGAGAAACCGAACCTTGTTAGACATGATAAGGTCCATGATGAGTTTTTCCTCTCTTCCAACATTCTTATGGGGTTGCGCACTCCAAACCTCAATCTACATTCTGAATAGGATTCCGTTTAAATCAGTTGAGCATATACCATACGAGCTATGGTGTGTTAAGAAACCAACTTTCTCACATATCAAGATTGAGGTTTGGGGTGAAAAGGGTTATTTTGTGGGATATCCTAAGGAAACTAGAAGATATTAGTTCTATCTCCCTGAGAAACAAACAGTGATTGTTTCTAGGAAAGCCATGTTCCTTGAAGAAGATTATGTCTTTAAAGAACAAGGTCGTAAGACGATAAAACTTGAATAAATTCAAGAACCACAAATTAACAAAGAGACTGATATCTTGTCAAGGCAACATGACAAGGAATCAGTGGGAGCATTCAACGACTTTCACAATGGAAGTCTTTCACTAGGTGATCGTCTTTCAGCCAGTGGGAGTAGGGGTGGACGGTATGGCATATCGAGAATTTACTCACCATACCGTTGCCGTACCGAAATTTTTGATACCTAAAAATGTCATACCGTTGTCGTACCAAAAATTCGGTATACTAAAATTTCGGCAAACCGAAATTTTCGGTATGTCAATATTACATATCGACACCGTACCAAAATTTCAGTATATACCAGTATACCAAAAATATTTTGGTATTTCGGTATACCAAAATTTTATATATTTTCATACCGTTATCGTACCGAAAATTTTAGTATGGTACCGTACCAAAAATTTCGATAAAATCGATATTTTTCGGTATCGGTAAGTACGGTATACCGGTATTTTCGGTATTTCCTCCACCCCTAAGTGGGAGCGTAATTGGAGTTGGCTTGCTCGTACAAGAACCTCCAAGGGGGCTGAATGAGAACAACATAGTTCAAACTCGCGTCCAAGAGGCATATGAAAGTATAGCTCTTGAGGACTCTCCGGACATTAATGAAATCGATGCACCACAAAATTTTCACGATCAGAATGTACAGCCTGCACAACCAAAACTCCGTAAGTCAATTAGGAATCATAATTCTCCCATTAGATACGGTTACCTCTTAGAGGAACTCGATAATGTGAACATACCAGATAAGGTCGATCATAATACTTACTCTGAAGCAATATCATATATTGATTCAAGGAAGTGGCATGAAGCCATGAAATTCGAGATGGACTCGATGTACACCAATCAAGTCTAGGACTTGGTTGAGTTGTCTAAAGGGGTTAGACCCATAGGTTGCAAATGGGTCTTCAAGCGTTAGACTGATGCATATGGCAAAGTACAAACCTACAAAGCTAGGTTGGTGGCGAAGGGTTATAGTCAACGCGAAGGCATTGACTATGGCGAGACCTTCTCACAGGTTGCAAAGATCAAGTCCATTCGAATTTTACTTGCGATAACAGCACACTATGATTATGAGATTTGGCAGATGGACGTCAAAACAACTTTCCTCAATGGAAACATTGATAAGGAAGTGTTTATGACTCAACCAGAAGGTTTTATATCTAAGCCAAATTCTAATCTAGTATGCAAGCTAAAGAGATCCATCTATGCATTGAAGCAAGCTTCTAGGAGTTGGAATATCTGATTTGATGAAGCTATCAAGTCTTTTGACTTCATCAGAAACTCGGAAGATCCTTGCGTTTATCATAAATGCAACGGGAAGAATATTGTTTTCATAATCGTGTGTGTCGATGACATACTCATTATGGGAAACAATATCCCGTTAATGCAGTCTGTTAAAGATTAGTTGTCAAAGACCTTCATGATGAATGATCTTGGTGAAGCCTGCTACATCCTAGGGATCAAGATGCACATGGGATAGATCCAAGAGGATGTTGAGGCTGTCATAGTCCACCTATGTAGACGAGATGTTGAAGCATTTTGCATTGGAGAACTTTAAGAGAGGGTCTCTACCGACAAATCATGGGATAAAGCTATCAAAGAAGGATTGTCCTTCTAGTGAAGCTGATATCAAGAACATGAATGACGTCCCATATGCATCTACATGGATCAATCATGTACGCTATGACTTGCACTAGGTCCAATGTGGGTCTATGCTGTCAGCATCACTGGTAAGTACCAATGGAATCCGAGTGATTCTCACTAGATTGCTGTCAAGACCATTCTGAAGTATCTTAGATGAACTAAAGAATATTTTCTTGTCTACGGTGGGCGGTCAGAACTAGTAGTAACTGGTTATGCTGACACCAGTTTCCAGTCCGACTGTGATGATTACAAGTCACAGCCAGGTTATGTTAAACTCTCAGTTATGTTACACTCTCAATGATGGGGCGATCAGTTGGAATAGTTTCAAGCAAGAATCGACCGTAGATTCAACAACCGAAGCTGAGTACATTGCTGTATTAGAAGCCTCAAGGAGGCTGTCTGAATTTTATAGTTCTTGAGAGAACTAGGGGTAGTTCCGAGTGCTAGTTGTCTAATAAAGTTGTATTGAGACAATACTGGTGCGATTGCGCAAGCAAAGGAACCGAGATCAACAAAAGCAAGCTTGTACCCGGGCATATCATTTGATCCGAGAGATCATAACGATGGGAGAAATAGAGTTAGAACGTGTTCCCACATAAGATAATTTGACAGATCCTTTCACCAAGTGTTCATGTACACACTAGACATTTGATGGTCTAGGGGTTAGGCATGTAGGTGATTGACTCTAGTTCAAGTGGGAGATTGTTAGTGTTAGTGTCCTAGAGACAATCTATTATAAGGACATAATATTAGATGATATTCAGTTTGATTTAATATTATTATTCATTTAATATTAATATATGACAATACACTTATTTGAATATTATGTTTGATTGTTTGCATTTATTCTTATTTGTGTTCCCATGAGTCATTGCTGTAATCGAGATTGTGAGAACTCAGATGACTTAAGCATGATTCTCAAATAGCCCCTACTAATGATCATCAAGAATGCAATATTGATGATCATCAAGAATGGGATATTGATGATGCAATTGAGATTGGTGTGCGATCAGCATCATACTCTTAGAGAGTTTAGTAAGATCTCACTTACTACGAGATATTAGGTATCTCATGATGGATGCACAAATACCTTAGAGGGTATTGGTATACCCATCCGAGAAACCGTTTGATGTAATTCCACAATATGTGTCTACGGGTGTCTCGGTTAGTGGGAGTGATGCGATACTCCTTTGACTTGAGGTCAATACGCACGACATGTGTGGAGTGATGAACTTTGACCATGACTGACGCTTGCACCCTTCCATGGGTAGATATGGCTTGGATTGGGTTCATCATGAAATGCATGTGCGTGGTAGTTGAGCCAAGAATACGATCCATTCCTCAATGTGGATTTAGAGAGAATACTCATATTCTCATCATAATTGGATATAAGTCATCGGTGCACGTCAACTTGGACTTTGTGGGCAAGTGTGACACAAGTGATTAATTAGTGATTAGAGATAATATGATGAAGTTATTTGAATAAACACTTCATCATGTTCAAGATTTAATTGAGTATTCGCGAATGAAAGGAAGTTATTGTAATAGCCCATGTTTCAGTTACAGGTAGTTGCACGTTTCCTCGCAACGTACCTCATATATTGAGAATGTCTAATTTATTGTCTATGGGACTAATTTCTCGATATATGAGGACATATGGGTCACACAACAAGTAACAGTTGTTTACTAATTATAGTTGGTTGATTAAATATTATATTGAATATTAATATTTACTTTATGGAGAATATAATAATAATTATATTTGGAATTAATTATTATTATTATTTAACTAAATTTGATTTAATTAAATAGGATTCCCAATAATAATATATGGAATATTATTGTGGGATTTGATATATATGGTAATCAAATCCGTAGATATTTGATATACATGGAAATCAAATCCGTAGAGATTTATGTATATGGAATTAAATCCATGGGATTTAATTTACAAGATTAGGCTCCATTTGGATGGATGGATTTGAAATCTATGGATTTCACACACAAATCATCATTCTCCAATGGATTTACAAATACTTAGATTTGAGAAGCTAGTTCAAAATGGAGGAATTTCAAATCCTCATCAAAACCTAGTCATTTGTGAAATCTCTTCATCTCCACCCCTTCACCCTCTTCCCTAAACTCTCACATCTAAGTATTTGTAAATCCATTGGAAAGTATGATTTATGTGTAAAATCCATGGATTTCCAAATCCATGCATCCAAATGGAGCCTTAGGGATTTTATTTCCTAATCAGGTTAGCTTAAGTTTTAAGCTGTGCCTCCCCTATATATATGAGTCCTTGGGAATTCATAATACAAGACTTCATATTTTCTCCATAAAATCTCTAAGTTATAATTTTCCTAGCAAATTCATCTCGGGGATTCAACGCTGACAAATCTGTGCAAGTTGGTAAATGACTGTTACGTGGATACTGTAGTTAAGGAATCCGTGTACGAATTGTTGTAAGAATTCTGTTTACGTTTACCCTTATTTAATTATGCAATTATATGTTCGTTGTTGGTAAACTGTTTAATTTCGCTGCACATATATTAAAACAAGTTATACTTTTCGTCTAAACAAGTTGTACTTTTCTATTTAAACAAATTATACTTTTCATCTAAACAAGTTATACTTTTCATCTAAACAAGTAATACTTTTCTATCTAAACAAGTAATACTTTTCATCTAAACAAGTAATACTTTTCTATTTAAACAAGTTTTACTTTTCTATTTAAACAAGTTATACTTTTCATCTAAACATGTTATACTTTTCTATTTAAACAAGTTATACTTTTCATCTAAACAAGTTATACTTTTCATTATACCTATATAAACGATAAGTGCAAAAAAAAAAAAAATCAGTAAAACAAAATTATATAAATTAACGATATAAACATTATACGTAAATAAAAAAGTAAATTGTTCAAACTGACTGGACAAAACACGGCCAACACCCACATAATAAAAAAAAAAGGTCATATGAATGATTTAAAAATAAAAACAGAGTATTACAAATTACCACCTTGGGTAAAAACTGTCCTGAATATCATCATCACCGCCATCATCGTTAGTCGTAAAATTTTCGAATAGAAATGCAGTTAGATCAAAAATTTCTTCACCGCTACCGGCACTGCCACCGCCACCGCCACCCCACCGCCAGCTATGACTCTGGCCCCGCTGCCACTGCCACCGCTGTAATCATGACCAGCACTGCCACCACGACCACGAGCACTACCACCATCGCCACCGCCACTGCCACCACCACTACGGCCAATGGTTAGGCCACCACCTGTTGGGGTTATACTGAAACGTATGCTTTTAATTTGTATAACCAAACTGAATTTCTATCTTATTTACTGAAAATAAATTATTTATCATTGTTGCTTTAAATATGAATGAATGTTATATATATTTACTGCATACATGTTCAATAAATAGTACGTGTTACATTGTAGTTAATGTGGTGATACCAGATCACAGAAGATCACATTAACAGTCCCTTGTAAATAAGTACAAATTCACAACCTAGATGGAAATGAACAATCCATCATGAAAGGTTGAAGTGTAAGGCTCAGATTGACTTGTTTTGACCAAGAGATTACACTAGTGCATTATGATGCACTGAATAGGACCTATAGCGAGGTCAAATTCTTCAGTACTGAATATAGAAGAATTAGACCTCAGTGATTCGTTATTTCTTAATCTCCGTTCCTTAAATAGGATCGTGTGAAATTAATAATTATTACTTTGACTTGTGTTGGGTAGAGAAACAATGTGATTCAATACTTTATATCTTGGGCAATATTATTAGTTACATGACGATTGCTAAGATTTAATACGGAGAATCGTGTGCAATCACATCTTGCGTGATTTGTCCCCTTGGTAGGCTCAGAAGTTTTATCATCTATGGATAATAATGTTGAGCTGTTCTTAATCCAAGGAAAAAAATATTAATTAATATAAAGCTTTTCAGTGGCTTAAATTAATTAATGGACTAGATAATCTTAAACACGGAAAATAATAATCGGGAGCCATATTACAGTAATATGGGTTAAGATAGATAGTGCAATATTAATTATGTAGTGTGATTAATTAATATTAATGGGCTTGAATAATATTGTGGATCAAATGATAATTCAAAGTCCATTGGAAGGTCCAATCTTAATTCTCCTAAAGGCCCCTCACGTAGCCCAAAGATAAAGTCCAATAACTGAAAAGGTGATTAAAATAAAAGAAAATATTGTTGCTATTTTTTTTTCGAAAATAAATTAAGAAGAAGAGAAAAGGAAAGATTTTATTGGTTTTCTTGAAAAGACTTTTATGGAAAAACATAAGTATTATTGGAATACAAGATTATCCCATAAAATTGAAGAAGTCAAATCTTGATTCTTTGAATCTTGATATTTTCGAAATATTAGAGGAAAAAGGGAAGAAAAGATATTTTGTGATTATTATGGAAATAGAATATATGAGATATGTACAAGATTGTATCTTGAGAAGATACAAAAGAATTTTCAAGAACTCTAATACTCACATAATTTTCGTACCCCTCATCTCTATATAATATATATAGGGGATGATTTTTTCATCCCCAACTCAATTTCAGTCTTGGAAAAATTAGAAATCCACAAAGGTGGTGCAACAAAATTTTCTTTTCCTTTTGTTAACTGTTTGAAGGAGAATCCTACCACCGGGTTATCAAACAAGGACGTTGGGAATACTAGAGAAGGTCGTTGGGTTTGTGCTCATATCCTCTAGCCATTTAATCTGCCAAAAGGTACGTTTCACATAACTCATAGAATCCTCATGTGTAGGATTTACATGGAATTAATATGCATGATTTGTTGTTGGATATTTAATTGTTATTTGAATTAATATAGGATTAATTCATGCTATTAATAATTAAATAATTTCAATTTGTATTTAAATTGCACCACGAATAGATCCGGGCAAAACGTTCCCCAACACCACCTCCGCCTCCGCCTATGCCAAGGTCGTCTTCCTCGTCGGAAAGGTTGTCGAGGAAATAATCGGGCGGGCATCCCATTCGATCGGCCAGTCGGGCTGCAAGTCGCCGCCACTTCTGTACATTTTCTTCTCTTAGCTCAGCCCTGAGCCCCTCCCTAATCTGATCAGCCGTCTGCTGAGGCGGCTGTGGAGCTGAAGTAACAGAGGGTTGAGACGAGTAGGGTTATGTCTCCGCGATCAGGGAGGTAGACAACCTATCGTACCTGAGTACCCGTTGTCTGGCAGTGCCGGCCTCCTCCACATAGATCTGAGTGATATTAACTGGAGGTGGTGGATTTGAACCCGATGGTTCACCCGTCTGGGCCTGGCTGGCATTGTCGATCCTTTCTCTCACCGTTCTCTGTAAAAATTAAATATTATTAATTTCGGGTGTAATAATTATGAAATATGACTTAATTAATTACTTACGTGTACGTGGGTCATGCGGCTGTTGGTGGAAGTCCCCTCTTCCTCATCGTAGGGGTGGCCGAGTGCCAACGTCTCAAGGGGGTCTAGAGAGCGTCCGAGCCGTAGTTCCTATTAATAAATAAAAATATTAATATTAATTATTAACTTATTATATAATTAAATAGATAAATTACTTACTTCCGCCATGCGGTGCTCCAGAATCGACCAGGATCCAGCCCTGTGAACAACGACGCCCCCATTCCCTCCTTGCTGGCTCAAGCGATTTTGGCGATTCTTCAGGCACATCTCTTGGTATGCGGGATCACTCCAAACCGCCACAATCAACGCCAAGACGCCTGGGTCCATCTGCTTGGTCAAATCCAGGCCTTCATCCATCCACCCAGCATGCCACCTATAAAGCAAGTCCTTGTATCGGGCTTGGGCAAGCTTACAGAACGGCTTGTAGAAATCGGCCGGTGTTAGATCCTCCCTCCACTTCGTCTGTTTCTGCATTTAATTAACACAAACTTTATTTATTTATTATATATATATATATATAAAATTAAAATAAGTAATCAATTATTGTACGTACCCTAAACTCGTCGAAGTAGAGTTGGCGTTGTTGTTCAGACACGCCTCTCCAACTGTAGGCCCCTATAGCAATCCCAACTCGCAAGATGGAGTTAGTGGCTAAATCGAAAGCCTCGTGACCGCGTATGATGCTGAAAAATTAAAAATAATAAGTATAATTAAATAATTAATTGTATAACTAAATAAATTAGTAAGTAAAAGTTATAACTTACCTTTCTGAGCTCAGATCGATCGCCAACCGAGCAATGGGGGCTGAGCCATGATGAAGCAATGGCCGAGTCGAGTCTCGACCTCTTTGGAGATGACCTCGAGCCGTGGGCGGGGCCGAGTCTTGAGTTGGACCCGTCATGGGCGAGTGGGTGCAGGGTGACCTGAGATCTAAGGATAATTCCTCCTGGTGCTTTGAGGAACCGGGCCGTCGCCTTGACCACCACCACTGCCTCGACCATTGCCGCTGCTGGCAACCACTATCACTATCACGTCCACCAGTACTCAACTGCATTATATAAAATAAATTCATAACATTTTTTACTAATAATTTAATTCACCAACAAATTTTTACAAAGTCTGGACTGTATTATATAAGACTCATATTCTAGTCGACCAACAAATTTCAATTCTAATTCCTAACATATTGACTAACAATTTAACCAATCAAATAATTTGATATAAATTAATTAATTAAAATCGCGCCTAAATTTCGACAGAGTTTCGACCGTATTATTTTAAACTCATCCTAGTCAACCAACAATCTAAAATTCTAACATATATCACATAATAAAATAATTACATAAACATAATCTCCTAATCTAACATGTACGTTAAATTAACATTATCTAACAAGACTAATCTCCTAATCAACAAGACTAATCTAAATAAAATTGACTAATATTCTAACATATTAATTTGACTAATTAATTTAACATGCATATATAACGTTCGTATAATTTGACTAATTAATCTAACATGCATATATAATTAATTCAACATTAATCTAATGAGTGGGTCTCATGCGCACCTAGGTGCACCGTGCACTCACAGTGCATTTTAGAAACGTGCAACTATAGAAAACAGAAACATCCAACTATTCCAAACAGAAGCATGCAACTATGTTTTCATATTAACAGTTGCACTTTTCTATGTAAATAAGTCGCACTTTTCAATATAACAAATTGCATGCTTCTAAAATGCACTATGAGTGCACGGTGCACCCGGGTGCATACAAGACATAGTCTAAGCTAATATATATCTAACATTAATCTAATATAACATGCATAACATATATATCATACGAAATTATAATTAATCTAATATATATATATATTTCGAAATTAATTAATATATATATTTTTATACATTATATATAATTAATCTAATATATATATATATATATATATAAACGCATATACGTATATAAAATGAGAAAATAAACGGTTAAAAATTAGAAAAATTACCGTCAAAAGGAAGAACGCGACGGTACGATGCTTTCCACGTGCACTGAATGCTCATGACGTCGACAACGAACGGCGTACGGTGGTGGTGGTGGTGGCGTAGAGTTCTATTTGCGAAAAAACCACGTCAGAGTACAGCGTGCACATGTTATATAATTGGAATTTAGCGACGGATATTTAATGATTGTCGCTATATTTAAAAGACCGTCGCTAAACTCGGTCTGGCGGTGGGCCAAGTGCCGAGGCGTTTTGTGCTCCAGGTCCGACTTTAGCGACGGTTAAAATTGTCGCTAAACGTCCCGATTTGACCCAGTTTGAATTAACCATCGCTAAGCCTCCGCTATTCCGTCGCTAATAGCGGTGATTACCAAATTTATCGCTAAATTCGGTGACTTTGACCATCTGGCGGAAGCCGTTGACAAAACTGTCGCTAACAGCGACGGTTGGTTGAGCCGTCGCTAAAATCCGTCGTTAAAACCCGCGGTTATTGTAGTTGTATATTTCAGTGCAACAAATTGAATGTTCTAAAATACATTATAGAGTGCATGGTGCACATAGTGCATACAAGACTTAATCATGGTGTTGCCTGCAACCCACACCACTTCTTGAAGATAAATTGAATTTTCTCTTAAAAAATTATATTAGTAATTTAATATGACTCAAATTTATTATTTGATTCAATTTGGACATTTGTTAAAGATTTTGATTTAAAATTTTAAGTTACGGATTAGGGTTTATGTTGTCCTCACTACATGCGTATATTAAATAACTTTAACTAAGATAAATTTGTAATATATTCTTTTAAAACTGTTGTGGGTTAGCAATTTGAGTGTTCTAGAATTGTTATGACGTTTAGATTTGTGAAATATATATTTTTTTATTTTGAATTTTAAATTATTCATTTTTATGAATTTTTATTTCTTAGTTGTAATATCATATTTATTTGATTACTTTTTCTTATCAAACAAGAAATGATAAAGAAAAGAAGAATCTGTATTGAAAGCTTGAAGAATCAATGAAACCGTTTACAAGAAATGTGTAACTGATGATATGAAAAGATAAAAGACTAATCCTATTCTAATGTGTATTTATAAGCGGGGAAAGGGAACCTTCTATTCTAACTAACTCCCACTTTGACACTTTATAAGTATAAAAGAAATAAGTAACAACTTTACAAGTGAATAACACTTTTTTTACTCTTTAGACCCCCCCCACAAAATGAGAGTGAATGTTCAAGAGCCTCATTTTGGACTTGAAGTTGCTGAATGTAGTAGGCAAGAGTGGCTTTGTCAGCATGTCAGTCAGGTTCTCTTCAGTTGGGATGTGGATGATCTTTAGAACCCCTTCTTTGATTTTTTTCTCTAGTGAAATGGCAATCAATAGAGATGTGCTTGCTTTTGTCATGTAAACAAGGATTGAGGGCCATCTTAAAAGCAGATTTGCTATCTGTGTAGATGGTTGTTAGTAGCTGAACTCGTACTCTCAAGTCCTTCAAAATGTATAAGATCCATTGTGTTTCACAGGCTGTGGTTGCCATGGCCCTATACTCAGCTTCAGCTGATGACCTGCTGACTGTGCTCTGCTTTTTGGACTTCCATGATATCAGTGAGTTACCCAAATAAACAGCATAACCTGTGACACTTTTTCTTGTTTCTAAACATCTAGCCCAATCACTGTCAGTGTAAGAATGTAATTTAAAATCATTGGTAATGGAATAAAAAATACCCAAACCTGGACTTCCTTTTAAGTATCTCAGGACCCTGTGGACAGCAACCATATGTTCCTTTGAAGGGTTGCTCATGAATTGTGACAAGGACTGAACATCAAATGAAATGTCAGGTCTTGTTACTGTGAGATATAGCAACTTTCCCACAATTTTCCTGTATAATGTTGAATCTGTTCTGTTGTTTTCACTAGCTTGAACAAGCTGAAGTTTGGAGTCCATAAGTGTACTGCATGGTTTACTGCCTAAGTAACCAAAATCATTTAAAAGGTCTAATGTGTATTTTCTTTGACATAGAGTTAGACCTTTTTCTGATCTTGCTACGTCAATGCCAAGCATGTATTTCAGAACACCTAAGTCTTTGATTGTAAACTTATTGTGCAGAAAGGTTTTGACATATTGAATCTCTTCTAAAGAATCTCCAGTCACAATTAGATCATCCACATAACACACAATGATAGTCAAAGAAATTTCAGTTTGTTTTGAAAACAAAGAGTTGTCTGCCATGGATTGCACATAACCAATATCAATCAAAGACTCAGAAAGCTTATTGAACCACTGCTTTGAAGCTTGTTTTAAGCCATAAAGGCTCTTATTAAGCTTACAAACTCTATTATCAGTTTCAAGACAATAACCAGGAGGAGGAATCAAGCTTATTTCTTCATTCAAATCACCATGCAAAAAAGCATTATTGACATCTAAGTAATGAATAATCCAATTTCTAGCAACATCAACAGAAAGTAGTATTCTCACAGTAGTAATCTTTGCAACAGGACTAAAAGTATCAAAATAATCAACACCCTCTTGTTGAGTGTACCCTTTAGCAAGCAACCTATCTTTATACCTCTCTATAGAGTCATCCTGTTTGTACTTGATTTTATAAACCCATTTACAACCTATACACTCCCTATTTGGTGGCAAAGAAACCAAACTCCATGTCTTAGTCCTTTCTAAGGCATCAAGTTCTGCTTTCATAGCTTGCTGCCAATTAGGGTTGTCTTTAGCTTGTTTATAGGTCTTAGGCTCTTGATTTTGAGAAATAGAGGCAGTAAAAACCTTGTGAGCATGAGATAATCTATCAGTAGCTAAGTAATTAGAAATGTCATACTGTTTTCCATTAGCAACAATCATATTTGCCTCAGGTTGATCATGAACTAAAGACTGTGGCAAAGAAATTTCATAGACTTTCAAATAAGCAGGTTGAGATTTTGATCTAGAAGATCTTCTAATAGGGTCAGCATGCAAGGAAGGATCAGTAGTTTGAGTAGTGGACTCATTATTGTTTGAAATATCACTGTTCAAACAATCAGAAGTGGGAGACTGCACATAAGATGAATGCTCATGTATTTCATCAATAATAGTTTGAAGTTGTAAAGAATCACATTGCATACCAGTATCATGTATAGAAGAAACAGGAGAATCATCAATGCTATCAACATGTTCTTCTTAAAAAGAATTTCTTGCAATTAATTGTTGAACAAACTCATGTGCACCTTTCTTATCAGCATAAGGGAAAATGGTTCCAAAAAAGGTTACATTTCTAGAAATAAAAACCTTTCCAGAAGACAAGTCAAGTAATTTGTAACCTTTTGTGCCAAAAGGGTATCCTAAAAATAAACACTTAACAACTCTAGGATCAAACTTGGATCTGTTAGTAGATAAAGTGTTTGCAAAACATAGACAACCAAAACATTTTAAGAAAGTATAGTCAGGCTGCCTTCCAAATAGTTTTTCAAAGGGGGACAGGTTGTTGATTACCATAGAAGGCATTCTATTAATTAGATAAGCAGCAGTTAGGATGCAATCACTCCAATAAGTAATAGGTAAAGCAGATTGAAACAATAAAGCCCTAGTAACCTGTAAAAGGTGTTGATGTTTTCTTTCTACCAAACCATTTTGTTGTGGAGTCTCCACACAGGATGTTTGATGTATAATGCCCAAAGAATTATAAAAGTCATGTAATAAGAACTCAGAACCATTATCACTTCTCAAAATCTTGATTTTCTTTTGAAATTGAGTCAATACCATATTGTAAAAAATTTCCAAACAAACCCTCACATCAGATTTTGATTTTAAAAAATAAACCCAAGTGCATCTTGAGAAGTCATCAACTATAGTGAGGAAATATCTAAAACCAGAATAAGAAGTAATGGAAAAGGGCCCCCATATATCACAGTGTATAAGATCAAAACAAGCTATTGTAGAAGAAACACTAACAGGAATGGGCTTCTTTTTCTGTTTAGCAAGTGGGCAAATAGTACAATGATCAAGAACATCAGCATGGGTTAAGCCTAAACCCTTTATTTGTAACATACTAGCAGGAGACATATGTCCTAATCTACTATGCCAAAGATTAAAAGTACCATGTTTGACAGAGCAAGCAACTGAATTTGTAGAATGAGAAACTCTTAGCAGGTACAACCCTCCATGCTGCTCAGCAGAACCAATCACCCTGAGGGAATCCTTGTCCTGCAGAACACAACTTGAAGCCATAATGCTAATTGAACAATTTGAATATCTAGTCAAATGACTAATGGAAAGCAGATTAAAAGCAAAACCAGGTACATACAACACATTGTACAAAGTCAGGTGTTCATTAAGAACAATTGTACCAATATGTGTTGCAGTAGATATAGCATTATTAAGCAAACTGATCTTTATGTTTGCTGGTGTAGGTGGTGAAGTAAAACACTCTAGATCAGAAACCATATGATCAGTTGCCCCTATATCTAAGATCCAAGTATAAATCTTAGAATCAACAGTAGAATGAAAACAAGAATGAGTACCTTCAGGGTGAATAGAGTTAGTATCAGGAATTGTGTGTGCAAACACACCAACAGCTGAGTGAATAGGCTCAGAAGGTTTCTGAGCTTGCTTTGCCAGAGATAAGAGCTGCTCAAGAAGCTCTTGAGTGAAGAGGGGATTAGAACCCACAGCTTTATCAGGAGAAGAAACTATAGCATTAACACTTCTATCCTTCCCCCTATTTCCCTTAGTACCTTTCCAACCAAGGGGGTATCCAATTAACTCAAAACATCTATCAACAGTATGACCATTCCCATTACAATGTGTCAACTTTACAAGTGAATAACACTTTTTTTACTCTTTAGACTTTTATTGAAAATGATGTGTTTTTACAAATTTTTCGATGATGCTGTCATAGACCACTTCGAAAACAAATGAAGACTCGACATATTTAATTGTAATTTTAATTTTATATCAAAGCTATGTATTAATATAGTATACACCGAGTTGCGAGACTATATATATTGGAGTAGTAATATTTTAAAATAATTATTTTATCGTACCCTCTAATTTGAGATCTTGAATCCGGCCCTGTGCATATCAATACCCAGTATGGTATTTTTGTCTTGTATAGTAGAATAACGATACCATAAACTAACAAAATATGCATCTGCCTTGTGCTTTACTTACAATATTGTCCGATCCAAACCTAATTAGTTGGTATTTGTCTTCTATACAGTGGAAAAACAAACAATGTCATTAAAATGAATGAGCCCGTAACACTCGATCCTGTGAACTAAGTTCACACTATAAACCTTAATTTAATATGATCCATTTTAAGTGGGTTGACCCGAATTTGTATTGCACATGCTCAGTCTGGTTCGAGTCTTTCACATCGGTCTCTCTCGCACGCTCAATCATCTCTCTCGTGCCGCCGCGCGCTTAATCATCTCTCTTGCTTCGCGCCGTCATGCGCTCATCAATCCAGCAATGAAGAGCAATGAAGATGAAGGTGTGCGCTCACCAATCCATGCAATGAAGGTCAATGAAGATGAAATTGTAAGTGACAATAGCGCGATTGTGAAAAACTCTCACTTTAATTTACTCAGAAAAACTCTTACTGTTAGGTTATAAAACTATCACTATTATATTATAAAACTATCATTGTTATTCAAAAATAATCTCACTGTTATTAAAAAAAACTCTCACTCTTATTTAAATTAACTCTCACTGTTAGGAAAAAAAACTATCATTGTTATGAGAAAAAATACTGTCCAGAAAAACTCTCACTTTTACCCATAAAAACTCTTACTGTTAGATTATAAAACTATCACTGCTATGTTATAGAACTATCACTGTACATTTTATTCAGAAAAACTCTCACTGTTAATAAAAAAACTATCACTCTTATTCAAATTAACTTTCACTGTTAGGAAAAAAGAATTATCACTGTTATGAGAAAAAGTACTGTTCAGAAAGACTCTCACATTTACCCAGAAAAAGTCTCACTGTTAGGTTATAAGACTATCACTGTTATGTTATAAAACTATCACTGTTATTCAGAAAAACTCTCACTGTTATTCAGAAAAACTTTCACTCTAATTCAGTAAAACTCTCACTATTATTCAGAAAAACTTTCACTCTTATTCAGTAAAACTCTCACTGTTATTCAGAAAAACTCTCATGCTATTCAAAAAACTCTCATTGTTATTATTTATTAAGCGTGTAGCCATTATTGACTTGCTGACCTTGACCAATGACCATAAGTACCACATCCATAAATCTTCATTCGCACTAATAAATCTCGCTAAAATTAACTCAAATTTGATTATCTCCATCTCCATCTCCATAACCAAACGCAGTGTTAAACAACAATGAAAATAATGTCGTTCGGTAGAAGCTTCTCGAAGAGGCAGAGGAGAAGAAGAGGTTACAACAGACTACCACCACCCAATAATCCCAAACTCAAAATCATCAAGGTTGGATCAGGGAAGCGTCTCTGGCGGTTTAAGCTGGCTCCGAAGCTGCGGGCGGGTGAGGGAGGAGCGGGCAGAGAGATCGGTGGCGACGCCGGTGGTGACGAGGAGATCAGTGGCGTTGAGGGAGTAAATGGGGAGGGGAAAGAGGAGATGTGTGAAAGAAAGAATGACCCAAACGATTTATATCTGACCCGCTTTGTAGTTTGGTCAAGTTTGACTCGGGTTCATAGCATGAACCAAGTCTACACAAGTTTTTGTCATTAAAACTAAGTTGATGCAGACAACGTGTGCTTTCATTCGGTATATTGCATGTGTAGCAAAACCACATTAGTCTGTGCAAAGCCCAATTCAATCAGATTATTTCATTTACAAATCATACTCTCTTAAAAGTTAAGTTTTTAATCTCTCTAGCCAATTAAATTAAAATACGTTTATTTTAGCATATTTATTTATAAAGATATGACAATATATACCCCGTATATTTTTATATGCATTCATGCCCCACACCCAATATTCACATTTTCTGTATTTAATCTCACATTCAATATTCAAATTTTTTTATATATATATATATATCTATTTTTTTTCTTTTGTAATTTGATCATTAATGCATGAGAGTATTGAGATAAGTAATTTAAGTTTTAAATTTAATTATGAATATTTTTTATAATTGTATAATTATTTTTTATATTATATGGAGTTTTCTTATATTGCACTGTGTAATTATTTTGTATATTGCAGGGAGTTTTTTTTTATACTGCATGGAGTATTGAGGTGTGTAATTTGAGTGTTGAATTGTGGATGAGTTTCTTCAGTTTTGTTCATAGTGATTCTTCTAATTTGATGAATTTGTTAATTTAACTATTCACGTTTTGTATATTTAATCTGATGTAATTATTTTAATTTGATGAATTTAATAATTTGATTTTATGTTGTATATTTAATATGATTTGATCCGATTCTAATTTAATGAATTTGTTAATTTAATTTTGTATTTTATATTTAATTTGATTTTATTTTTTATACTGTAGGGTATATTGCACAAAGTATTGAGGTAAGTATTTTTAGTTCTAAATTGGTTATGAATGTCTATTGCAATTGTGTAATTATTTTGTATGTTGCATGTAATTTTTTTTATATTGCACTGAATATTGAGGTGAGAAATTTGAGTGTTGAATTAGTTGTGGATGAGTTTCTTCTTTTCTGTTCATAGCTAGTCTTCTAATTTGATGAATTTGTTAATTTAAATATTCACGTTTTATTCTAAGTTGATGAAAGTATTTGTTGGGAGATATTGGGAGACTGATTTTTTTTCAATCTCGCGCGAAATTCTAGGGTTACGTGCTAGTTATTATATATTTTTATCTCTAAAATTAGGATTATAACAAATATATGACACTATTAAATTTAATAAAATTTAAGTGCCTACAAATGACCCGTTGTAGAGAAATATGGCGTCTGCAACTTAGTCTCGAAATCTTGATGTAAAACTCCAAAGGTGATTTGACATGCCCCCAAAGGTGAATTTTACATGTCCCCATGAAATTCTACAAACATCCTTATGGAGAGGAGATGAAGAGCGAAAATGGTCCTACTGGACGTGCCAAATCGTAAACCAATAAATTTAATCACCTACAAATAAACATATATAGAATGCGAGAAAAAGAAGGTAGACATATATTTATTTATAATTTTGGGGTTATAACTTTCGTTGATCTCTTGATTCCTCTCTCTCCAAAGATATGATATCGAGGTCTTAGCGACGTATTCAAGATTTTTCCTACAATTTGATAGTAGGGGGGCGATGGGGTCGTTAGTGACTTATTCCAACTGACTTCGGACCTCCAAATCAATGTATCAATCCAATGCATTTACAAGAAATTTTTTGGGCGACGACACGGCGATTTCGTGGCAAAGCGGATGTTTAGGTTTTCGCGATCTGTTCTGATGGAGTCTCGATCGACGGTGGACTCGCTTCGTGCCTGTGGAGCTGCAGAAGGTAGTGGCGGCGACAGCGACGTCCATGGCCGTGGAGTTAGAATGGCGGCCAGACTCTGGTTCGCAGATTGCAGCGGTTTGTGCGTGGATTTGTTGCTGCTTCAGACGGTTGTCTCGGTGGTGCAGATCGCAATGGTGGTTGCATGGTTGGCGGCTTGGTTTGGCCAGTTTCTGGGCGGCAGGTTCGTGGGCGCAGCTCTAGGCAGCAAGCAGGCGATTATTCTTGTGAACGTGGATATTGACTCAATTGCATAACACGCAGAATGTGGAAGGCACTCGGGAATAGATTTGGAAGATAAGACAAGGGCTTCAATTTGTGTTGGCTTGACTTATATCATAGCCGGTCCTGATATTCTTTAGGCCTTGGGCGAACAAGAAAAAATGGGCCCCCTCTTAATAATATCAAATAATATGAGGAACATGCGTATGCAAAAAATAAGACTATCCCAAATTGGAGGATCATAAATATCTAATTCCAATATCGAAGCTGGATGTCCTTCATTTATGTCATTTTCTGCAATATTTGATCCATTTATTTCCTCATTCAAATCTTTATCGTTTATGTCCAGTTTTTGATTCATTCATATGATTCATGCATATTCAATAATATTGTATCAAAACTAGTAGTCCATTCAAATCATTTACATCTATGTTGTTTGGTTCTTGTTCACTATTAATATTTTCATTCAAGTCTTCTAAATGACTCGATTGTCCTATTTTTTTTGCAAAAAAATTATCTAATGCTCCTTTCTGTGATGAGATTAGTTGTTCTGCTCTTTTTTTTTTTTCCTATTCTCACAACCAGATTCGTGCCTTTTAGAAAACATACTTATTTTAAAAAATAATTATTAATAATTAAAGAATCACAAATCAATAAGTGAAAAGAACTGAAAAGATAAACCGTGCTTTGGATTTTGGCGAAAGAGAACGCCTAGCAGCCTTTGGCAAATGACAATCAACAGGTGAATTTTGAGCGACTGAACATTTGAGGCCTGAAGATGGATTTTGAGCGAATGAACCGCTGAGCCTTGAGCGACTGCGGCCACTTGTAGTGTTTTTCCCTCCTCTTTTGAGTTCTTAATTTCTTTTTAAGCAATATATATACTAAAATTTATTTATGTTATGAGTAATGACTAATGAGCTTACAAGAATTAGTCCATTAACTTAAGGCTCCGTTTGCTTGCTCAGCTTGTAATCGGCCATATTAAAAGGCCCAGAATTAAATGGGCCTGGTGATATTATTTCCTACCTATTAATGTGTGTT
Organism: Stenogyne calaminthoides; assembly: GCA_037126765.1. Classification (NCBI taxonomy): domain Eukaryota; kingdom Viridiplantae; phylum Streptophyta; class Magnoliopsida; order Lamiales; family Lamiaceae; genus Stenogyne; species Stenogyne calaminthoides. The sequence goes on from JBBCBC010000011.1 coordinate 35,443,376, forward strand.
GGGATATTTTAGTTTTGGTGAATTATGCCATATCATTATCAACTTGTGTTATTGAAGCTAACTTACAGATAATAAGTTGAGGGGGAACGAGAGAACAAATTGAGGGGGAACTCACGAAATCAGACGTAGATGATCGAGATCAGACGAGGCTGCAGACGAGACCGATCGAGATCAGATGAGTAAGATGAGTTCCGGAGTTAACTGATGAGCTGAGCAAAATCAGAAGAAAAGAAAAGCTAAGCGGTGACCGATCGGAAGATCGGATGACCGGATGACCGATCGAAGGAGGAGGAGGTTCGGGAAGAGGAGCAGATGAGACCGGATCGAGATCAAACGTGATCGAGATCGGATAACCTAACCGGATATGCTAACCGGATGTACTATCTGATGCAGATAAACTGAGATCTTGACTGATGCTATCTCGATCGATCGGTGAGCCGTCGATCAAAGAGAAGAAATCGAAGACAAGTCATTCAAGTCATGTTCATTGAGAATCGAACGCCATCGATGATCGGTTAGCTGAAATGCTAGTGACTCGAGGGTCGAGGATGTCGAAGAAGAAGTGAACTCAGTTAACCCGAAAGTGTCAAGATGCTCGATCGCACAAGGTCCATCAAGAGAAGTCTGCTGAATCAAGAATCCTGAAACTCAGAAGAATCCTGAGGACTCGGAGAACCCTGAAGGACTCAGAAGATCCTGAAGAATATAGCCGTTAGATTCAGCTGACGTGGACCAATGAGAGGAAGAAAACAAGCCTGAAAAAGCTGCAAAAAACTGCAAAAAGCTACAGAATAGTATGGATTTGAATGTGACTCCATCCAACAGTAACATTCAAATCCACACTATAAATACAAGTTATTCCTTCATTATTCGTGTGGAAGTGTGGGAAATGCGTGATCCATCAAGCTTCAAAGACAAATCATCCAGCATTTCCACCATAGAACACTGAGTAAGAAATACACGCATATATTCAAGAGTGTTCTATCTTAGATCTAAGCACAAATGTAATATCCTAAGCTTAGAGATATTTTCCCATCCTTAGCATTGAGGCTAAACAAATGTAAGGGAAAATCTCACCCTAGTTGGAAACCAAACAAACCTTGCCCAAATCAGTTTGGTAGGATAAGTTTGTAGGTGAGTGTGAACTCGGTAAACATCTAAGCAATCCCGAAAGGGAGGGTAGGCGATCCCGTGAGGGAGATAAGTCCCGTTTGAGTGTGAACTCGGTAAACATCTAGCAATCCCAAAAGGGAGGGTAGGCGATCCCATGAGGGTGATAAGTCTCGTTTGAGTGTGAACTCGGTAAATATCTGTTGGGTGTTGGACTAACACGTTAAACTAAGTCCAGTTGGTTAAGTTGGTGTCCCTGATGATAGGGAAGAGTGGATGTAGGAGTTGGACTCCGAACCACTATAAAATCGTGTGTTCTTTACTGCTTTATGTTCTTACTTGCCATATGCATTTGATTATAAGCAAAACACACATCGTTCTTAAAAGCAAAAAAAATTGGTATCACTCTGCCCTCACCCCTGTTTTATATGCATTACATGGTATTTTCCGCACATGGGTTTTCCTAAACGGGACCAACAATGTGTTTGGTTCAGTTATTTTTAGGACATTATTATTTCATTCTTTTGGTTTGGTTGCTCATTTATAAGTCAGATTAAAACATTAATTTACCAATTTGTCCTTTGAAAGTAAGAATTCTTTAATCATTCTCTACCAACAATTACATCTTCATCTCCATAAAAAAAGGCAAACCCTAGTCTTCTCCATAGCGGCACGATTTCTCATCCGATTTTTATTTCACACAGTGACTCTTCGGCCAACGCGGCGTGATTTCTCCGACGAACAATGCGATTTCAGCAGCGAGGATTTCCTCCGGCCGCGCGATGGACGTGCAGTTTGGTTCCACATATTACAAGTTCATGAGCATATTGTTTGTGTGTTTGGTTGTTCAGCAACTACTGTAGGGTTGTTGTAAATCATAATCTAATGTTGAATTAACAATATTCAATGGTTGTATAATGAAGTTGTTACTACAAGATTATTGAATGGTTGTTAAATTAGACATGCTGCGAGAATTTATTGGTCCTCAAATTTGTTTATTTGTTAAGCATTGTTATGCCCAAAATAAAAACAGAGTAGAATTGCAGTTTGCAAAGAGAGATTTGGGCATTATACTAGCTCAATAAAACCCCCAAAGACGGAAATCAACGAAACAGATGCGATTTCCTTGTTAACCATAACACAAAACCCCAAAAGTACTTAAACCACCATCGAAGAGATGCGATTCGCGTTGAACCATAACACAAAAACCCGAAAGACTGCAGTTAGAGAAGATATTGTGTTCATACCTTTCGTTCTTGTCTAGGATCGAAGCTTCACTCCACCAGATCTTATGCCCGCCGCCGACGTCCGCATGTTGTAACAACAACAAAAAAAACACCGATTAGCACATGTTACACAATCTTCTTGTAAAAATTAACAGACGAAGTCGTCGGAAATGAAATCGAAGTAGATGAACCCGTTTTTTCGCAGGAGCAGATGGAAATTCTGAGTGCGGCGGAATTGTGTTGGAAATCTAGGGTTTCCTTCAATTTTTGAGAAGATGATTGATATATATACTTGAGGGGTATAAACGTAATTTACTGTTTGAATAGTAACCCCTTAATCGCACAGATTAATAATCGGAGGGGAGCTGATCGATTATTAATAAGGCGAGCCCGTAAAATAGAGCGCGGGCCTCTATTATTTCTCAGGCCCAATACGGACGAACCAAACACTTGAAAATGACTGATAGTGCAATTAATCGGCTCTATTAAGGCCTAAACAGCCCAAGCAAACAGAGCCTAAATACATATAGTGCATCGTGTTTTGTGAACATAATTAATTGTGCCTAAGAATGAAATTATTGAGGCGGGTGTTGGAGAATTCCAAGGATTGAATTATTATTTTTCCAATAAAATATTACCGATCACTTTTGCTACTTTTACATTATATAAACATTTAGTAGGCCCCAACTTTAGGGGCTCTGGGGTGGTTGCCCCTCCCGCCCCTCCTCAGGGCTGGTAAAAATGTTTTTTCAGGACCGTAACTTTGGAGGGGTGGCAAAAGTAGGACTGTAACTTTTTGGGCTGACAAAAGTAGGACCGTAACTTTTAGAAGTAGCAAAAGTAGGCCCGTAACTTTATAAAATAGCAATTTAAAGTCAAATTAAGCCTGAATTGCCCTCTTCCGTGCTTGAATCGCACACGTGGAAATTCTTACTAATATAAACATATTTTAAATTTCCACATATTTTTTTAAAGAATTAATTCCATTAAGCAATCACCATTACCAACTCTGTTTACGGCGTCATCGGCGAAGGCGGGCGGAGCCCTAATTTTGCCGCCTCCTGATAAACCCGACCAATAATTTGTGCCTTAATTTTGGGCTTGAATTTTATTTTGCTCCCACAATATTATTATTATTTTTAATTGATGGATTGATGAGCTGATTTAATAGTTCACACGATTCCCATTAATAAAGTTGGGAAACATTTATATTCAGTTTGCAATTTCAGCAAACACACGTTGATATGGGATAAACGAGACTTTTTCCATATGGAAATTTTTTATATTACATCTTGTAAATTTGGTCAATTCCAAAATAAATCCTTTATGTTTCTACTTTATCATTTTTGGTCCTAGGTATACGATTTTCATCATTTTTTGACCAATTTAGGTCCTAGAGTGTACGATTTTCATCTTTTATATTTCTGCTTTATCATTTTCGGTCCTACTGTGTACGATTTTCATCATTTTTTGATCAATTTAGGTCCTTTTTCATGTGACTTTCCAGCCACTTTAAAATTTTCCGACGAAAAAGGAACAAAATTGGTCAAAAAAGGATGAAAATCGTACACCTAAGACCAAAAATGATAAAACTGAAACATAAAGGATTTATTTTGGAATTGACCAAACTTACAGGACATAAAATGAAATATGCCCTATTCCATATCAATAAACTTAGAAGTGAGACATAGTTGTCTCACCTCAAAATTATTATTTCAGAATTAGAGTTAAGACATCTCTAATATCTGTATTGTATCTCGAGAGACGGATCTCTCTAAAGCTTGCACATGTATATCCCAAATATTCGCACGTACATTAATATGGATTAAACGGGAAACATTCTAGAGACGGTGCAAGAGTAGCACTACACAGTTGACTTGGTTATGGCATTATGAGAAGAGTCACTTCTTAGAGACATAGTTGGGTTTTTGTCATATCTTAAACCCTTAAACCACCATGGATTGAGTCGTTATCCTTCTTGTGATGTCAGAGTGTACGAAAAATCATCTGTGTCAGGAAAACCACATTCTCCTACCAAAACCGAATTGAAATCCTAGTCCCCACCAAACCATTTGGGCTACACAAGACAAAAGACTGAAATGCCCTTTACAGGGAGTGATGTCCCATTTCTACCCCTTAAGGAGACAAGGTATATATGCCAATTCATTTGTATTTGTAAGGTAAGTTATTCATATTTCACACACATAAATGTATTCTTGGTGTTCTTGGTTAAATACTTTATTGAGCGTCGGAGGATCGATGCCATAGCCCCTTCTGGCCCGATTTTGTGCAGATATTCCGGCGATACTGGCGGGAGCTTTAGCAATTTCTGGAGTTGTCTGTGGCTCAACTGTTACTTTGCTTTCTCTGTTTTCACTCCTTGAAGGCTCATCTAAGTAATTTCTTGCCCTTGTCTTCTCTTTTCACTTTGTTGTACGTGGGATCTAAACTCACCCACATCATATGTGTTTCTTTTTTTGTTTTTTGTTTTAATTCAAGTAAGAAAAATTAAATTATGATGGAACTTGAATTTGGAAATTTAAAACAGTTTAGTCTCATATTCGAGAGGTTTGATTTCGATTTGTTTGATAGTTTATATATACCGAAATACCGCGGTATACCTAATTTTTATATTGTTACCATACCGAAATTTTCGGTACGGCATCATACCGAACCTAAAATTGGATAAATTCAATATTTTTTCGTTACGGTAAGCGCGACATGCAAATTTTTTTTTCCACCCCTAGTTCTTCATATTCGATTTATTATCTTTGTTTTTGCCCCATTTCCTCATCAGAATCTGAAGCATAGACGTAGCAGCTAAGAAATCTAAGCGCCGCCGCCACCGCCCTCACCATATTCTCTCTTCCGGCCAGTCGTCGCTCCGTCTCCTATCCTCCATCTTTCAGCCATCTCTCTCTTCACCTCTCCTCAACCATCCCATCTCTCTCCCTTCCAAACACCTCACTCTGACCTCCATTTACCATAAAGATTGTCGTCGTTTCCGAGATCCTAATTTTTGACGATAGATTCGTCATTGTCTATGCGATTGACAACTTCTTCGATTTGAATTTCACACTCACACCCACAGATCTGATAATTAGTTACCCTAGATCCGAATTCCAGTGCCTGAAATTGGAACCGATCTCACATTTCAAAGAGGCGTCGGAGGTCCCAAGGGCTGTGCGCCGCTGGAGAAAGCAGTGGAGGCGGCGAAGACGCAGCAGAAGCAAAGGCTGTGTTTTGAAAATATGTCAGAGTTTATTTATTATTATTTTTGGTTTATTTTTATTGTTTTTATTGAGTTGGATTTTTTTTAATATTCAATTTTTTTTTATTGTCTGAAATTACACACATGACACGCCAAATATGCAAAAAATTCAACCCAGCAGCTTCCGGCAAAAAATAAGGGCGTGTGGTAGACACTCGAGTAAAACGACATCGATTTGGGCTTTTTTATCTGATCTCCGGTAATCTGGAACTAAATTGGAACAAATTAAATACATATTAGATTGAATTAGACAAGTTGATAGTTACATGACGATTTCAATAAAGGTGAAAAGTTACGAGACGAATTTGGTTTAAATCCCATAAAAAACCAATAAATCTACATACAATCACCTTCATACATTGCCTGCTCATCACGAATAATATAAAAAATTGGTGGAAGAATGAAATCATCATCAAGAATCGTAACTAGTCTCTGATTATCAACTGACAAGAACACGAAATATGATGATAAATGATGGAGAAATAAATACCTAGATAAAAGATGGAGAAATAAAGGCAGGTGGAACTGGTGCCGAGGCCGAGGACCATGATGGACTTGATGTAGTCTGGGATTAAATCGGAACAAAAATTGAATACATATGAGATTAAATTGGACAAGTCGATAATTACGGTATATTTCAACAGAGGTGGAAAGTTATGAGACGATTTTAGTTTAAATCCCGGATAGGTACCACTTTACTCTTTTTCCCCTAAATTAAAGTTAGAACTTTACCAATTTTCTATTTGAAAGGTACCACTTTACGTCTTTGGTTTTAAAACGAATTCGCCAAACCCCTTTCAAGGATATGCACAGTGCTGTTATTTCCATCTCATCTAAAGTTTTAATTTCATTTATATAGTTACTTCACTCTTCATGATTCGTAGGCTGCATTCTCTTATACCATTATTGGGAAGAGGGTCATCGAGTAAACAATTTAATATGAGTGGAGTTGCTTTCAGTGGGAATCCAACCCAAGGAATGAACGTGAGCTTGATTAAATGCTCTAATACAATGAAAGAATTTAATCTCATCTAAAAGTCCGAACTTGTAAAGAGGTGTGAAATTAATTCACATATATAGTTAGTTCCCTAATACTCTCCCTCACTTGTGGGTTCGGTTGTCCTCTGAGCTTGTCAACTCCATCATGGAGAGGACTAAGAAGACTCAACAAGTGTATAATTTAATATGGGTAGAGTTGTTGTCAGCGGGGTTCGAACCCAAGTGGGCATGAGCCTGGAGGCTCTGATGCCATGAAATAATTTCATCTCATTCAAAAATTTGAACTTGTAAAGTGATGTGTAATTATTTCGTTTATATTATTTCCCTAGCTAACACGAATTACTTAAATTTGTCACTACAACAAAAGTTACATTATGTAACACCTCAAATATGTTACTTAATAGCTATAATGTGTTATCATGGCTAATAAGTAACACTTTTAAGTGTGTTGCAATTATTAATGCTTCCAAAAATTTAAAGTAACATTTTTAGTAACTTATGTATCACTTTAAAAAAGTGTTATCATCGTGTAACACTTTATAGTAACACTTTTCATAGGAAATAAATTATGCAAAAAAAAAGAGAAAAATGTACTTCTTGGGAATTGAACCATGCACCTCAATGATTGAAAGCCAAACAATTACCAACTATGCTAGTCCATTTGAATTTTTATATTTTGTACAGTAGTTTTTTACTTTTTTTTTTTTTTTTTTTTTTTTTTTTCTTTTTCGTTTTTTATTTTTCATTTTTTTTCATTTTTTTTTTAAATAGCATGAATTAAAATCAATTCACATGTATTCTCAACGGACTAAATGCATTTTATGTTATGATTTTAAATAAAAAATTTAAAGTATAGATTTTTTTAGGTATATAATAAACATAAATATAAGATATAAAGTATTACTAAAATATGATACATAAATAAAAAGAGTAACCTAAAAATGTTACTTATTTTTAAATGTTACTTAAAAAGTGTTACATTTGTTAAAGTGTTGCTAAGAAATATTACATATGTAAAAGTGTTACTTAAAAAGTATTACCTATGTAAAGGTGTTACCTTAGAAGTGTAACTTATTTAAAATTGTTACATGCAAGTGTTACATATGAATAAAGTGTTACATAAAGTGTTACAAAATATATAAATTAAAATAGTGTTATCATAATGTGTTGCATAAAATAAAGATGTTACAATAAAGTGTTACTTAAGGTCAATTATGTTGTAGTGAGTTAACTGTGCAAAGTGCATGCATGAGCTGTGGTTTCTTCACACTGATAGGTTAGGTTGCAGTTTGAGATAATGGACATGATAGCAAACCCTAGCTAGCTAGGGCTACATACATTTAATCTTACCTAAAACATAAGATAATATTACAAGCATTCCACAACCGACTTTGGTAATTCGATATCATGTTTTATTGTGTAGATGGAACGTGTTAACCAATATATGCCTCGGGCAATGGTATTTTAACAACCGGAACTACACAAAGACCATATCTTTTTCGTCCCGAAAGTCCAGGTAACTCGGTTAGATTCACGTCGTTTGGTTTCATTCCATCAGGCAGAATCCAATCAAAATGGTAGAGAAGCATCGCCAGTTCTATTTCAATATTGGCAATCCCAAATGATATTCCAGGGCAGATCCTCCTCCCAGCGCCAAAAGGGATGTATTCCAAGCTACTTGCTTTAAAATCAACAGACTTTTCCAGAAACCTTTCTGGTTTAAAGCTCTCTGCATCTTCCCAATACTTGGGGTCTCTACCTATTGCCCAAGCATTCACCAGGACCCAACTTTTTGCAGGAATCTCGTACCCGTTGATCTCGCAGTGCTCCCTGCTTTCTCGGGGCAGCAAGAGCGGTCCGGGTGGGTGTAATCTAAGAGTCTCTTTGATGACTAGTTTGAGGTAGTTTAGGTCGTCGATATAGCGTTCGTCAACATGATTTCTTCCACTAAAAACACTTCTAACCTCATCTTGTGCAGTTTTCAAGACTTTAGGGTTCTTGAGCATTTCTGCAAATGCCCAATCAACAGTTGTGGTTGATGATTCGACTCCAGCACCATCCTGTGGTTACATATATAAATTTTGTGATTTTATTGTCATGTCCATGACCCTAATCGTTTTGTTTGAAAGAGGCGCAAAAGCTATCTGAATCTCCTGTAATCCTATTACACTACATTATAGATTTGGTTCCAAATTGAGTCCAAAACAATTTTGGTCCCTATGTTTTGAATTGGTCATTTTTTTAGCAGTTTTAGTCCCAACCGTTAGTCAAATGGATGAAAACTGTTAGTTGATCAAAACATTATGGACCAAATTTGCAAAACGGAGAAAAATGATACTAAAAATTAATTATATGTGTAATCAACATGAATTCATAAATTATAAATTCATTGTAAATTATATATATGTGATTAAAAAATAAAAAAAATATTTTTGTAAACTAAATACATTTATGTAAAATTCTTGAAAATATATACATATACACATATATATTGTCCATAATTTTAAAAAACAATGAATATATATGTAACATCTAAAAAATTGTATATAATTAATGTAAAATCTAAGAAATTTAAAAAATATATATATCTATAATATTTATATAATTTTAAAAAATATTTTTTTCTAACCAAATAATAATTTATGTAAGATCGGAAGATCATGATAATAATATATAGAAATTGAATATAAAAATAATTCCTCATGCACATGTTTCGAAATTAATACTTTATATTATAACATCTGATACTTTCTAACGAAATAATAATATTTTTTCATAAAACAACTAATAATATTAAAAAAAATATACGCGAAATGTAAAACAGTTGCACATCGCCACTTTCACTGCATTCGCTATTGCCACCAGCCCATCCCAGCACCCCACAAACCAACACTTGACGTCGAGAAAAAATCGCAAAAAATTAAATTCAATATCTTCTTATCACGTAGATCAATATCACACATAAAAATCATAAATGATAATTGTTGCATCCTATATATATATATATATATATATATATATATATATATATATATATATATATAATGTAATGTCAAACCGACTTCAAAAATATTAATTACATTTTTATAAATCTAAATAATTTCAAACTGACCATATCTGCAATTTTTTGGGACCAGATCTGCAATTAACGGCGCGTGTGACTCACTTCCGTTAAAAATGGACGAAAAATCTTATGTGACCAAATTTGTCGAAAAAAGGACTAGTTTGCAATTGCCCCCTTCTTCTGGGACCAAAAGTGCTATTTACCCAATACGTTTATTGTGAATATTATCTCTTCTATCATACATATCAATCATCCTACGAGTGTAATAGGAGTTGTTACGCTATAGTGTAACAAAGATCCCGACAGAAAAGAAAAAGTATCGTTTAATATTTTTTAATCTTATGTAACAAGGGATCTTCTACGGTCAGGAACGGCTTCGCCCTTCTTAACGTCAGAAAATCCGTTGATTACGTATAATTTTAATTTTAAATGATTGTACTTTGCACTAGTGCATTTGCGATGTGCATACTGCAATTGCATTGCATCACCCTACTAATAAATTAAATTAATATTTATAAAATGATAAAATTATCCCAGACCCAGACCGAACCCACCCGGACCCAAATTCAAAACAGAATGCAGATCTGGACCCATACTCGGATCAGACCCGGACCACATCGGACCCGCCCTGACCCGGACCCGATCCTAGACCCGGACCAGACCCAACCTGACCCAGACCTGGAACCGGACCCAACCTGACTCGGACTAGGACCCAGACCAGACCCGGACTCAAACCCAGATCCGACCCTGAATCCGGCCCAGAATAGTGTCGAACCCGAGCCCAGACCTGAATCACGACCCAGACCAGACCTGGACCTGCACCAGACCCGCACCCAAATCCAACTTGGACCCAAACCCTGACTAGGACTCAGACCCGACACAGGACCCGGATCCAAACCTAATCCGGACCTAAACCTTGACTAGGATTCAGACCCGACACAGGACCCGGATCCAAACCGGATCCGGACCCAAACCCGAATCGCGGAGGGGTTGGGGAGGACCGCACATGGGCTGAGTTCGGCATCGTGGACTAAAATTTTTTAATTTATTAATATTGTATTTTTTTATTAAAAAAATGTTATAAGGACATTTCAGTAATTTTATCATTTTTATTAAAAAAAAATATTTATTTTTATGGTGAAATAGTATCGCCCATGAAAAAATTAAATGATGTGACAACCTTTTATTGAAAGTCTAATGTTAGGAAGGATAAAGTCGTTCCTGACCATAAAAAAACCCATGTAACAAAGATCCCGACAGAAAAGAAAAATTATCATTTAATATTTTTTAGTCTTATATATAAGTTATCTCAATGTTTGTTAGTTTCAATCCTATCAATTTTCACAAATTGAAAATAGTTTTATAACTTTAAATGTTTTGACATTTTAGTTTAATAACTGGTTATAGGAGGTGAAACATTCAATTGACTACTTAAAACATTTTAGTCTAGGACGGCAAATTAGACTCTACCATGTCAGCATCAACTAGATGTTTAGACTCCTACAACTGGTTACCGAACTAAAATGTTGAACAACAGTAAGTTACCAGACATTTTTCATTTCGTTAGATCAGTCGATAGGACAAACTGAAATAAGTATAATTAATTTACAGGACTAAAAAACAATTTTCCCTTTAAGTTACTAACCTATAGTGATGAAAGTAGATGAAAATTGCCACGGCTAAATTTGTGATTGTTATAGTTAATCAAACAAAATTGACGAGCGATTTCTATCAAATTAAATCGAAAATTAAGGTAACCTGCAGCAAGAGCGTTTTCTATAGTTAACGGGCGATTTCAATCAAATTAAATTTTGTGATTTTATTGTCATTTTGTTTGAAAGAGTTTAGAGTACTCACCAATAGAAGAGATTTGATGTTTTCTGTAGTTAAGGGAATTTCAAGCGTTCCATCTGTCTGCAACTTCAACAGTACATCAAGAAGGTCATGTTCATCATCACCGTCCTTCATGGCGTCGCTTTGCTTTCGCTCCTCGATTATTGCGTCAGTTATCCCGTCCAGAATCCGATGATGTCTCTCTATCTTCCGCTTCATCCCACTGAAGAAACGCATGAACTTCATGGAAGGAAACACATCAACAAAGTTGAAGACAGTCAGAAAATCCTGAGCTTCTTTTATTACTTGTTTTAGTACTTTACCAACTTCACCATCCTTCTTCCCAAACGCGGCCCTAACCATAATACCCAGATTCACCATCCCCACTCTTTCCGCAAGATTGATCTTCGACCCTTCATGCATGGCTATCCATCTGCACAGCTCCAACACCTCTTCCTCTCGTATACGTCCAAAAGACTGGACACGCTTAGCTGTCAGAAGCTCCAGCGTGCAGATTTTGCGCAGCTGTCGCCAGTACTCTCCGTAGGGGGCGAACGCTATGTCCGTGCTTCCGTAGCAGTTGATCTCCGGTGCTAGGAGGGACGGCCTGGATGCGAAGATGGCGTCTTGTGTTTTCAAGAAGGGTGTCGCGGCTTCAGGTGAAGAGACGACGATGGTGACGATTTCTCCGAGCTGGAGATGCATCAACGGTCCGTATTTCTTTGCCAAATTGGCTAGGGTACGGTGGGCAGGATTAAAACCGGCGAGCAGGTGCAGGTTTCCGATTATCGGCAACTTCCATGGCCCCGGAGGGAGGTTTGGCTTCGGCTTACGGCTTTGGAAAAGGATGAACACAATGAGGAGGAAGAGGAAGAGGAGGAGGAACGAGGAGATTTTGAATTCCATGAGGATTTAAAAAGAAAGGATTTAGACTTCTTAGCTAGGTTGGATTGTGATGTGTTTAAGTTCATTCTGCTCACCAATTTATATAGATGAATTTAGGGATACGTCCTTTTCGGTTATTAATTGGGGTGAAAAATTTCTTCAAAATAGCCCCTAAAAATTGTAGAACAGACCCTTTAATAAGTTTTAAAATTGTTGTAAATAGCTCTCAATTTTGTTTTATGTTTTATAATTGTCAGATCAGCAATTAGTTGACAAGTTCTTTTTTTTTTTTTTTTTTTGATCGGACAAAACTAAATGTTAGTTGTTAGTACACCAAGCACCCAAATACTCCACGAAATCGTCAATCCACCTTATAACTCCCACAACTCTAAATTCGTTCCCAGAGGGAATCGAACCTGGATCTCCCACTCAAATGAGGAGCCCAGTGGCCAGGTGGGCTAAGTCACCCGCGCTTTCCCGTTGTGCTTGGCGAGTAACGTTTGCGGCCAATCCAACCCGATCTTTAAACCATAGGAGAAATGCTACAAATATATATATATATATATATTTTCATAAATACCTAAATTTGTTGTGGCAATTCATGGTTGTAAGACGGCTGCATAAGCATCGTTGAAGAAGAATAATGAGCACGGGAGTATAGAAGGTGGCAAAAAGTTTAAAAAGTTTACCTAATATATAGGTACTGGAGTGCTAATTAGCCCTTAATATTAAAGTTAATTTTATCTCATTTAATTTATAAAATTGCTACTATTTTTACCATTTAACCACTATCAAAAGTAACTTTATGCCTTTTAATAATAATAAATAATTCTTTTCTTAAAATTGTAGCCGCAGTCAGATGGGTTGTCACTCAATCAACATTAGAATACACACATTGTCTCTTTTTCTCTCTCTTTTTTTTTTACTTTTCTTACACATTTTACCAACCAACAATACATTTAATATTTCTTATAACTTGTGTCAATCCTAAATGTAAAATTTACCATGGAACAGACGTAGTATAAATTATAGATCACCGTATTTATATTTTTAAATTATAGATCATCGGTTAAAACATAGGGGAAATGCTAAATATATATATATTTCATAAATACCAGCTAAATTTGTTGTGGCAATTCATGGTTATAAAACGGCTGCATAAGCATCGTTGCAGAAGAATGAAGAGCAGGGGAGTATATAGGGACTATAGTGGTAATTAGCCCCAAAATTTCTGGCAACTTATTAATTCCTTTAAAAACGGATTTATCGACGGTTTAAACCGTCGCTAAGAGCATTGGTGACCGTCACTTGGTTATAAACCGTCGGTATTTAGCGACGGTTTTGGCAACGGACAATTTGGTTCGGATCCGGGTCAGAAAAACCGTCGTTAGACCGTCGTAAAATCAGCGACGATTATGACATCATCAACCGTCGCTATTAGCGACGGTTCTTCCGACGGAATTGATCATCGCTATTACCGACGGTTATTTTCTTCGCTAAAACTGTCGCTGAATGTGAATTACAAAAACAAAATATGGCTCGCTGTGGTTCGAATCCGGGCCCAGGGGCGCTTGGGTGGGCACCGAGCCACGGACCATGTTGACCATTAGCACCAAGCATCTCATATATAACGCTTGGGCGGGCACCGAACCACCTAGACATATTTTCGCTCCCAAGGGGGACTGAACACGGGACCTCATAGCGTCTGTGAAGGGATCAAACCACTTGGACACTTACTTTCTTGCGTTTACTTAATAGAATTAATTGTATATGTCCTAAAATTCTTTTTTTTTTCAATTTTTTTTTAAATCCTTTATTTCAATTATCTAATTTAATAATTTAACAACATTATAATATAATAATTATATATTTTTTTAATTTGTAAATTTTAATTAAATTACATTATATTATATTAAAAATGTATTTTTATTTATTTTTAATTCTTTTTTTTACATTTTTTTTAACTTTTTTATTTAATTTATTTAATTTAATTATCTAAGAAGCTTTAAAATAATATATATATATATATATATATTTAATTTATAAGTTATAAATAAATGATTATATTATTTAAAATTTTATTTTTAATGGACAATTATAAAAAATAGAATATTTAAAAAAAATTAGTTAATTTATTCCACTTAACTAATTTAATTATTTTATAACCTTTTTAAATTATATTAACCAAATTAAATGCTAAAATTATAATATGTAAATATTTAAATGATTGTCAATGTGAATATTACAAATAAAGACACTATAATTATTATTCGTCATCGTCATCGTTGTCCTCATCCTTGTTATCATCATTTTCGTCATCATCCTCCTCTTCCTCATCATCCTCCTCCTCTTCCTCCTCATCCTTATCTTCTTCCTCCTCGTCTTCTTCCTCCTCGCTGTCTTCCTCCTCGTCTCTATATCAAATCTGGATTTGCAGCTGATAAGTCCACAAAAAGATTAAAGTCTTCTGTATGCACCTCAGTTTAAGCCTCAACTTGTTCCGTTTGGAACGGAATTTTGTCGTCTTCGTCACTTCCTTTTGTTTTAGGAACTTCCACTAGTGATCTCACCTTTACTTTACAAACAGCCACCCAGTCATTATTTGCTCTCGACCCTGGGTACTTGCAGTAGTATATAAAGGGATCATACCCCAGATATTTTCTTCTTCTATGAACATCAACCTGTTTGTAGTCGGGATGAATCTTTTTTTCTGAATCATATGGATCAAACAAATCACACATGAACAACACTACACTATTCTCAGTAAATCCCGGATATCCAACTTCAACGACGTCTTGCAACTCTCCGAAGTAGTCATGAGTATCTACATCGAAGTTTGTACTCTTATTGCAAACACCACTATTTGTAGTAGCTTTGGTTGATGCATAGTCAACTGTATGGAACTTATAACCATTTACATAATACCTGAAGTATGTGTTGACCCCACGTAGTGGTCCTCTACTGAGATCCCGTATAAATGGATTCTCATTGTATTTATTATGTCCCTGTAACTGTTTTAGGCTAAAAATAATTAATTAATTAGATTTTAGTACAAATATAATATTAAATTATAAAATACTCATACAGTTTTGGAACCACATTGGAAAATCACGAGAAATATATCCACATACTTCAGCATCTGAGATGTTTGGGTTTTGATGTTTTAGTTCTGCAGTATAGATCATAATTGAAAATAATATGTTATTAATTGATCAATATTATATAATAAATATATTATTTATGGAACAATATTATTTATTTAAATACTAAACAAATGAAATACTTATTGAATGTACGGTTGGACTTCATCACAATTCAATAACACATATCTATGTGCAGTTTCAACCTCTTGTCAGTTTAACATGTAGGACCGTTTTTTTTTGCTCCCAAACTTCGACATGGAAACTTAAATACCGACAAGTTACCCTCAATACCTTCAGCGCCATTATATGTGCCTTTACCGTCGTAATAACGAGGCTCATTTCTCAACCTTGTTGTAACATAATCCTCGAAATAGTAAGAACAAAATGATGTAACCTCCTCACTCAAGTAGGCATTAACGATTGATGCTTCAACTTTTGCCTTCTGTTTAGCATTGAGCTTCAAATTATGGAGATACCCATAGATATATAATAAAGTGTATCGTTCAACATAATTTATACAAATAAAAATATATATTTGTATATAGATATATATATATATATATATATATATGTGTGTGTGTGTGTGTGTGTGTGTAAGTGCTCCATCGAATCAAAAAGGTGGGGGGGGGAATGCGTTCCAACTTGCATAAGATAACAGGAATGTCTTTCTCCAAACGGATCATGTCATCAACTGTAATCATTGTTGACGTTAAATCTTTAAAGAATAAACTCAATTCAGTTACAGCCCTCTAGACATTGTTCCATAGAAATTCCCGAACTGCAATCGGTAACAGTCGTTGCATAAACACGTGAAAATTGTGGCTTTTCATCCCAGACACCTTCCCGTTTGATGTGTTTACACAGCGACTCAAATTGGATACATAGTTATCTGGAAAGTTCAACTCTTCAATCCACTTACACAGTGCCAGTTTTTTATTCCTAAGAAGTGTGTAAGGGGCTTTTGGATATTTTCCTGTATTCTCATCCTTTTCCAGGTAACTACGTTTGCATATCCCGTTCAACTCATCGCGGGACTTTGAAGTGTCTTTTGTCTTGCTCTCTGTATTCTGATTGTGTGGAACATATTATCAAACACATTTTTTCCGATGTGCATCACATACAAGTTGTGTTGAATGAAAAGTGAGCTCCAGTAGGGCAAATCCCATAAAATACTCTTCTTCTTCCAACCACCCTGTACCATTTTATTATGTAAAGTTGTATGCTCTTCAGTTGACTTCATCAATCTCATCCGATTAATTTCAAGTAAACATCGTGTGCCTACACAAATGCAAGGAGATGTATGTTTATTAATTAATTAAATTTACATACATAAATATAAATACATTAATAAACACAACTAATATAAAAGTTACTTGATCGAATGTGCATTGAGCGTTTTGCAACAACTTTGTTCTTGGTAAATGCAATTTTATTTCTCCGAAAAGGATGGTCATCTGGTAAAAACTTTCAATGGTTGTCAAACCATTAAAATTTTCTTCTAAGCGGAAGGCTGAAAGCTTCAGAAGATTCCTGGAAGTATGGACATGCTTGTTTCTCAGTTGTCCTCCACCCGGACAACATGGAATGCCCAGGTTAGCCGTTGATCGTCCACAACACAACAACCTTCATCTTGAAGTTCTGTTTGTTGGGATAACATATGCCAGGATCTATCGGGATGACCTCATAAACACAAATTTAAATTAACAATTATTACTAGCATGAATTTACCTTAGTGAATTCAAATAATAATTAAACCAACAACAACATGCAAATAAAATTTTACGTAAAAGATCCAAGCATGCGGAATTTCTAGGAGTTTACGTAAACGTACCCGTTGGAGAGACGATCTGAGACAGACAGGATCAAGTATCTGGATACCCACCAAAAGTCCTTCTCAAGTATTCCCAAGTCCTCGTCCAATAACCCCGGTGGAAGGTTCTCCGATGAACGATTTATAAAACAAGGAAAATAAAATATTGTTGCACAACCTTTGTGGATTTCTAATATTTCCAACACATTGAACACTAGTTGGAAATGAAAAATTCATCCCCTATTTATAAGTAGAGGGGTGGTCGAAAATTTCAAGGCAATTAGGGCTAGGAAAGATCTTTTCTTGATCTCCAAGAAATCTTGAATATATCCAATATATTCTTCTTTCCATGTGTATTTTTTCCACAAAAATCTCACACCCTTATTTGGTCCAAATTTTCGAAAATTACAAGAAAGAATTTCAAGATTGGAACTTTCTTGAATTTATGAGATATTCTTGTATTCCAAGAATACATATCTTCCATAAATCTTTCCAAGAAAATCAAGAAAATCTTTCTTCCCTTTATTATACAAGATTTTTGAAAATTTACTATTAAAGAAGCCAAGTGGGAGTTTTCTTGAATTTATGGGATAATCTTGTATTCCAAGAATACATTATCTCCTTTCCATAAAATCTTTTCAAGAAAATTTTTCTCCCTCTTTTCTTTAATTATTTTTGAAAAATTAGAGGAAATATTGCAACAATAAATATATTTTATTTTAAACACCTTTTATTTATTGGACTTTAATTGGGCTGCTTGAGAGGCCTTTAGGAGAATTAAAATGGACCTTCCAATGGACTTCTGAATTCCAATATTGAGCCACAATATAATTCAGTCCATTAATATTAATTAATACCACTATATAATTAATATTGCACTATCCAATCTTAACCCATATTATGGTAATATGGCTCCCGATTATTATTTCCCGTGTTTAAGATTATTTAGTCCATTAATTAATTAAGCCACTGAAAAGTTTTATATTAATTAATATCTTTATCCTTGGAGTAAGGACAACCCAACTTTATTATCCATACCGGAAAATTAATTCACTTGCAAGATTTGGTATGATAAAGGTTTCGGGCCCACCAAGGGGACCAATCAAACAAAACTTTTGCATGCACACGATTCTCTGTATTAATTTAGCAACTGTCGTGCAATTAATATTATTGCCCAAGATATAGGGTATCGAAGTCGCAATGATTCTCTTCCCATTTATAAGTCAAAGCAATAACTACTAATCACACACAGTCCTTATTAAGTGACAGAGATTAAGAAATCAACAACCACTGAGGTCTAACTCTTCATCCCTTAATAATTCAGTGCGAATGAGTTTATCCTCTCTGTAGGTCCGCTTCAGCGCATCGAATGCACTAGTGTAATCTCTTGGTCAAGACAAGCCTGTTGGGGAATTAATTGCCCGGATCTATTCGGGTTGAATATTTAAATACAAATTTAATTCTAACAATTATTACTAGCATGAATTAATCCTATATTAATTCAAATAATAATTCAACAACCAATCATGCATATAAACAGTTCACATAAAACTTACACATGCGGAAATACTACGGGTTTACGTGAACTAACCTCTCGGAGTGACAACCGTTGAGAAGATGGATCTCATTCACACGAACACACCAAAAGGTCTTCTCAAGTATTCCCTTATCCTTGTTCAACAATCCGGTGGTAGGAACACGCGAACAATTTAACAAAAGGAAAAATAAAATTATGTTACACCACCTTTGTGGATTTCTAATTTTTCCAACACATGGAATTGCACTTGGGAATGAAATATTCATCCCCTATTTATAGAGGGGGTGTTAGTCGAATTTTTGTGCATGAATAAGATGGGAAAATCTTTTTTTTGATCTCCAAGAAATCTTGAATATATCCAATATATTCTTTTCTCCATATTTAAAATATTCCACAAAAATCTCAACTCCCTATATTAAGGGATTTTCGAAAATATCACATTAAATAGGGAAGAAATAGGATCTTTGACTTTTCTTGAATTTATGGGATAATCTTGTATTCCAAGAATACATATTCCATAAAATCTTTCCAAGAAAATCAAGAAAATCTTTTCTCTTTCTTCCTTCAATGATTTTCGAAAATTATGGAAAAATTAGCAACAATAATTTATTTTATTTTAAACACCTTTTTCAGTTATTAGACATTATCTTTGGGCTACTTGAGGGGCCTTTAGGAGAATTAAGATTTGATCTTCTAATGGACTTTGAATATCTAATATTGAGCCACAATATTATTCAAGCCCATAAATATTAATAATCCCACTACATAATTTATTGCACTATCAATCTTAACCCATATTCTTTGTTAATATGGGATTGGTTATTATTTCCCGTGTTTAAGATTATCCACCCATTAATTAATTCAAGCCACTGAAATAGCTTCCTTTAATTAATATCTTTTGTCCATGGTCAAGGAACGGTTCAACATTATTATCCATACCGGAAACAAATTCCACTTGCAAGATTTGGTATGATAAATCTTATGAACCTCCCTAAGGCAAATCAAAGAAGCATACTCACACACGATTCTTCGTAGAATCTTAGCAATCGCGTGTGACCCTTAATATTGCCCAAGATATAAAGTTTTATAAGTCAAAACAATAATTACTAAGATCCTATTTAAGGGATGAAGATTAAGAAATAACGTCGAGGTCTAATTCTTCCCGTTCGATCTTTCAAGAATTTATCCTTGTAGAGGTAGAGATTGTCCATGCACTAGTGTAATCTCTTGGTCAAGACAAGTCAATATTAGCCTTACACTTCAACCTTTCACGATGGATTGTTCATTTCTATCTAGGTCGTGAACAACGTGCTTAATTTAATCTTCGTGATCCGGTATCACTAAATTAACTAATGTAAATGTTTATTGAGCAGTTATGCATAAATATATGTAATAATCAATGATATTTCATCGGTGATAAATAATTTCTTTTCAATAAATAAGACATAAAGGTTTGGTTATACAAAGTAAAAGCACACTTTTTAACCCCAACAATCTCCCACTTATACTCAAAAGCTTTTAAGTATACTACAACATATCTCGTGTAGTTCTGTCGTGACATCTAATGTCACCTACACGAACCTAATAATATATCTCACTTATACTCTTAAAATTAAAACAACCATTCCTCCCACATGTTCTTGATTGTTTCAGAGGCGGACAATTTTGTGAAAGGATTAACTAGGTTATCCTCCAATGCGATTTTAGCCACCTCTTCATCTCCTCTCTTTCGTCTAAGATTTCTTTTTCCTTCAAGTGTGTTTGTTTGACTCGTGGACTCTTGGTTCCCTTGAATTTGAAAAGCGCCCTAGCAAATATTCTTAGACAAATTGAACTCTATCCAAGTCCACTAAGAAGGTCTGAAGCCAAACGGTTCCTTCAATCGCTTCACAAGCAGCTACTTAAATTGATGCATTTCGCTTCACACTTGTCCATTTCATGGCTACACTTCCCAAATGAAAGCACACTAAGCGAAATGAGATAGTTTCTTGGAATCTATGTCCGATTGGAAATCCGAGTCCGTGTAAGATGGGGTGTCGATCGATAAACTAGCATTCTATCTTGAGTTCTTTTCGGATACTTAGAATGTTTTTTAGCTGCCGTCGTCAATGCTTTTTTTCGGGATTATTTTGATATCTCGCCTCCATGCCAACGGCAAAGCGGATATCAATCTTACAACATTGCATACATAAGGCTTCCAATGACCAAAGCATAATGAATGCCTTTCATGTCATCTATCTCTTTTTGTGTCTTAGGGCACATTTTTGGATAGATGGATTCCATGCCCGAAAAGGCAAGCCTTTCTTGGAGTCCAGATGTTGAAACGCTTCAAGGCGGTGTCTATATATGAAGCTACATGCGATAAGCCTATCATCCTTCTCTTTGCGATCTCGAGTGATCTTGATCCAAAGGATGTGCCCGGCTTCCCTAAGTCCTTCATATTTGTTTTTGAAAGCCTTGCCCTTCGTCGACAAAGACACCTTTAAGTCACCGATGAAAGCGAATGTCATCCACGTATAGTACTAAGAATCATTTTCTTATTCACACAACTTTCGTATTCATTTTGATCAAACCCATAAGACTTTATTACTTGATCAAAACATTGGTTCCAAGCTCTGGATGCTTGTTTGAGTCCATAAATGGACTTCTTGAGCTTACAAACTAGGTGTTCTTGGCCTTTTTCAATGAAGCCTTGGGGTTGTTGCATATAGATTTCCTCTTCAAGACTTCCGTTAATGAAAGCCGTCTTGACATCCATTTGCGATTTCAAAGTCGAGATCTTGACCATCGACAAGAGAATCTGAGATGGACTTGAGCCCTGGTGAAAAAGGTTTCCTCATAGTCGATCCCTCTTTCCGAGTATAACCTTTCGCCACAAGCCTTGCCTTAAAGGTTTCCACCTTCCCGTCCGGTCCTCTTTTCCTCTTGTATACCCACTTGCAGCCAATGGGTTTGACCCCATTAAGTGGTTCGACTAGCTCCCACACTCTATTATGATCCATAGAACCCATTTCGGCTTCCATTGTTGTTTGCCAAGAAAACCGCATCCTTGTCTTGGATTGCCTCGTCGTAAGTCCATAGTTCTGATTCATCTTGACCAGGGACTAAGTCCGAGGACTCTCCTATCCCCATGAATCTCTTGGGTTGTCTCACAACCCTCCCCACTACGTCGAGGTTCGGTTGTGTAAGTGTGTGTCGTTTGGTATGTCATCTTATGCAGTTGGCATTGAGGTTAGCCCTAAAGCTCATTTAAGGTAATCTCACTACCACGGGCTTTCTTTTCGTTCATATAGTCTTCTTCAAAAAAATCTAAAGTGGGTTCTTATTACCACCTTTTGATCCTCGGGACCATAGAACATACACCCTTTTTGTTCCTCGGGGTATCCTATAATGACCTTTTAATTTCGATTGAGGATCGAACATGGCTTCCTTGTCCAACACGTAGGTCGGACACCCCTAAATTCTCATGTGTCTCAAAGCGGGGCTTGTGCCCGGTCCACAATTCTTTGGGAGTTTTGGGGACCCGATTTGGATGGTCGGTTGTTTCAAGGCTTTGAATCGACTTGGGTAGATCCAAGCGATAACTCATCATTGATCTAACAATTTCTAAAAGAGTTCTTGCTTTTGCCTCAGTAACCCCGTTTTGTTGAGGGTTTTGGACAATTATTTGGGATACAATCCCTTCATCGACAAGTAGTTCAAAAACTCATCATTTGATAGTGATCGGATCGTAGAGACTTGATACATTTTTCCCTATGATTCTCTGCTTGAGCCTTAAATTCTTTGAATTTGTCAAAGGTCTCGGACTTATGCTTTATAAGGAAAATATAGTCGTACCTTGAGTATTCATCAATGAAGGTGACGAAATACTCATAACCTCCTCTTGCTTTGATTGACATTGGACCCAAACAAGTCGTGTGAACGATTTCTAACACTTCTTTGGCTCTATTCCCTTGGCTCGAATGCCCTCTTGGTCATTTACCCTCCAAACATGATTCAAGTTGGGATTGGTTCAACCTTGGAGAGACTCCAATGAACCATCTTCTACCAACCTTTGAATCCTTTTTTGGATAATATGTCCCAATCTAAGATGCCATAGAAGTGTCTCGTTCACGTCGATGAACGTTCTCTTTTATTTAAAAACGATCGATGTGTTATAAGATGCATTTCGTGAGTGGTGTGCCAAATTAATTGTATAGAGATTGTCCATCAATGTATAGATACACTCATCATTTCAAGAAATGATGTCATTCTTATTAGAAGAAACTAAGTATCCATTAATAGAATTTTAGAAACCGAAAGTGAATTCTTTCTATAACTCGGGAACATAAAAACGTCTCTTAAAATTAAAACTTTGTCTTCAAAAAAGCGGGTTCACTTCTCCCTTTGCTTGTTTGCCACTCTAGTAGCATCATATGTGATGAGGATCTCACTCCCACTAAGTTGTCGGGTTTGGGATCCTAATGAAACATACATGGTGGTCGGCCGGATCGTATCAACTACCCGAATGAATGAGAAGTATCTAAAAACAAGTTTCAACAACTAGTGCGTAGAATTACCTTTCTTTTCGGCCCTTTTGGGGTTGAACAGAAACCTCCATTGCCACACTTCCTCTTTGGATTTTTCCTTGACACTCAATCTTACCATTTCCTTTGGCAACAATTGAGTTTGAATTTATAGCTTTTGGTCCTCTTCTTTTTCTTGCCTTCCTTGCTTTAGAAGATGAAGGCGGACCACTTCAAAGCTTGTGTTTGGTGCCCCATCAACGTCTCTTCGTGACCAAAAAAACAAAACAAATCATTAAGGCCATAATGCTCAAAACTTTTTGGGCAGAGAATTACCAAATCGATATGGGTCTTCGGATCATAATCTGCACCCATAACCTCAAGTTTGTTCGGATGGGCCATCTATTTTGAGGGCGTAATCCCTTACGGGGTTGCCCTCCACCATTTTAAACAATACAAGGTGATAGTGATTTTTGACTCGTCGGTTGGCTCATCCGATTTTGGTGTGTCAAGAATCCACTTTGCTTTTTTTGCGATTAACAATAACTTTTCGTTTCAATCAACATAGTTTCTATACAACTCTAGTCACTTTAAGTATATTAAAAGTGGATTAAAAGGTTGCGACACAAATGAAATAAATAACAATTTGTATAAGCACAAACATATCAAAGGTTCGATCACATGTATCATATTAAAATCTCAAAAAAATATGAACATGCATCGCCCAACATCTAGTTTAAATAAGCCACGTGAGGTGGGTCATTATTTAAACACATTCAAGGAGTTATTATAAACCTTTAATATCAGTTAATAGTTGGCTCCACTTGACCAATATAAAATTGTCGGGGACTTGGGGAAGTATATGCATATCAATTTTATACCTAAGTAATAACCATGATTAAATACAGAATTATTACTTCGCTTTGAACGAGCCTCGCGGGGAGGGTCATCGTCGCCACTAATAATAACACACAATCATCCATTCGGAATTTATTCATGGGAAATCTATCTTTTGGCCGTTCCGTGGAGGGAATTTCCCCAAAAGAATCCACAAATAAATAAATCATGGAGGTCAAAATTAATTCAATTTTATTATCCGGAATAAAATTGTCAATTAATTATTTAAACATACTTAGTGATTTTCGAAGGTAAGATTTTTCAAAACATATTCTCATGCATCGCATATTTAAACACAATTTAAATAAGCACAAAATAATGCAAAATATCAAAACAAAAATTAAACACATTGGGCACATATATCCAATTGTCACGGTTAATTTTTGTCATGTCTTGATCTCGAGAAATCGTCTTCATAGCCTTCATCGTTCGTCTCGAAAAAGCTTTCGTCATAAATATTTTCTTTAAATGTCCTCCGTCTATGGAGGCGGCGTCCGACATTGGGTAGCTTCGTGGCGAACTGCGTATCGCGTGCAACCTCGGCAACCCGCGTCAGTCCGCCATCCCACGCCGTGCTCGGCAACTCTCGGTAGCTTGCGGATCGGCGCCTTGCGCCAGCTCCTTCGCCGCCTCATTCTCGGTCCCGCACCATGTCGCGTCGCCGCCCGTGCGCTTCGGCCTTAACTCCCATTGCGTCCGACGTCCGCGTATCGCGCGTGCCTGCGTCCATACTGACGCCAATCTTGCCGGTGCTCGGCCATGCCTGCCGTCTGCGTGTGAGTGCCTCTCGGCGGCCGAATCGCGTCCTTTAGCACTTCTTGCCTTGGCCCGCAATGCGTCACGGACGATTAGTGCTTTGGTTTAATTCTTCGTCTTCGTTCGATCCGGTTACAATTTATTTAAAAAATAAATAAACCTAGATCTAGACTAGTCTATTACATTGATCAAATCAAACAAATCCTAATCTACTCATGGATTTTTCCACGAGGCAAAAGCGAATTGAGCGAATCGAATTAAAAAACCACAATTTATATGCATGCATAAATATAAACATTCATCAAATACCATGACAATTGGATACCTGCAAAAAAGATCTAGCAATTCTACTATCCAATTTAAATTTAATGAAAATGAATTAAATTACAATTTAAAATTCAGAGCCCAAAACCGAGGCTCGATACCGATTTGTTGGGGAATTAATTGCGGGGTCTATTCGGGTTGAATATTTAAATACAAATTTAATTCTAACAATTATTACTAGAATTAATTAATCCTATATTAATTCAAATAATAATTCAACAACCAATCATGCATATAAACTGTTGACATAAAACCTACACATGCGGAAATACTACGGGTTTACGTGAACTAACCTCTCGGAGTGACAACCGTTGAGAAGATGGATCCCGTTCACACGAACACACCAAAAGGTCTTCTCAAGTATTCCCTTATCCTTGTTCAACAATCCGGTGGTAGGAACTCGCGAACAATTTAACAAAAGGAAAAATAAAATTATTTTGCACCACCTTTGTGGATTTCTAATTTTTCCAACACATGGAATTGCACTTGGGAATGAAATATTCATCCCCTATTTATAGAGGGGGTGTTGGTCGAATTTTTGTGCATGAATAAGATGGGAAATTTTTTTCTTGATCTCCAAGAAATCTTGAATATATCAAATATATTCTTTTCTCCATATTTAAAATATTCCACAAAAATCCCAACTCCCTATATTAAGGGATTTTCGAAAATATCACATTAAATATGGAAGAAATAGGATCTTTGACTTTTCTTGAATTTATGGGATAATCTTGTATTCCAAGAATACATATTCCATAAAATCTTTCCAAGAAAATCAAGAAAATCTTTTCTCTTTCTTCCTTCAATGATTTTCGAAAATTATGGAAAAATTAGCAACAATAATTTATTTTATTTTAAACACCTTTTTCAGTTATTGGACATTCACTAATACACATTTGGGCTTGGACAGCTGTGAAAAATGACCTTGGAGAGCGGTTATAACCGCTCTCCAAGCATCAGCTGTCCAAGCTTGGACAACTGATAAAAAACTGTTGTCCAAGAAAAGCACTTTGGGCGGTTATTATTAATCGATTGTACAAGATTGCGGCTTGACGGCTTGATGGCCGGTTTTCAACATTGTATCTAATATATATTTTTTTAAAAAATCGATATTTAGGCACGGACCCACCAAGCATCTCATATATAAGCCACCAAGCCTCCCAATTAATTGAGGCAATTATTCGCTCTCATGGGGGACCGAACACGGGACCTTGGGCGCCTGAGCGGGGATCAATTCCGGGCACTTGCTTTCTTGCGTTTACTTAATGAAATTAATTCTATATGTTCTAAAAATCGTTTTTTCTTACAATTTTTTTTTAAAATTCTTTATTTCAATTATCTTATTTATTAATTCAATCACATATTTATATAGTAATTTTTTTATATAAATTTAAATTTAAATTAAATTAAAATTATATTTTTTACTTGTACTTTACAAAATTTAATTAAAATTACCTTTTGAATTGATGGTAATTTCAAATCTGGCGAATGGCATCTTCCTATATTTCAACGAGTTTTGGTTTTCTTTTACAGTGTCCATAAATTTATTTTCTGGTTTTTTAGTCAAAATGGGTTTGGTTCAATCCATTTTTTTCAACTAACTTTGAATTTGATTTGTCTGCCAATGATTTAATATTTGTGAGTAATATTTATTAAAGTTGGATGGAAGAGAGACAATTGTTTAAGAGGCTTGTTCAAATTTTTCCGTGACGAATGTGAATGGAAAAGAATGTTACACGAGGGAGGAGAGAAAATACAATGAAGGATTTTAGAAGTTAACTAGTACATGTTCCCACATGTTAAGCGGAATTCTTAAAGAAATTATTAATTTCATTAAGATTAGATTTGAAAATTTTAATTAAACTTTAATTAAAAAAAAAAAAAAATGTAGAATAATAAAAGAACTACGAAAAAAGAGATAGTGAATTTTTAGAGTGGTTAAATAACATTGGATCTGGAAATTTAATAATGAGAAAGTTAGAAATTTTGGAAGTTAAAACTTAAAATAAGATTAGTGTAATTAGAAATAAAAAATTGTAAAATAATGAGAAAATTAAGAATTTAATTTGTAGGAATTTGGATAATGCTAAGTAGGAGAGAGAAGATTGGAAAATAGATGTAAGGGAGTTTCAAAAAAAATATTAAATTAAACAAAAAAATAAAACAAAAAATACAAGCTTTATAAAAAAAAAAAAAAAAAAATTCACTTGGAGAGCGGTTATGAACCGCTCTCCAAGCTTTACCTTGGACAGCGGTTCAAAACCGCTCTCCAATTTTGCTTGCACAATGGTTATGAACATTGTCTAAGATTTGATCTTGAAACCATTTTTTTTTTTTTTTAATAGAACCGCTCTCCAAGGGATCACTTGGAGAGCTATTCGAAAAAAGGGCTGTCCAAGTTGAGCTCTCCAAGCTCAAATGTGTAGTAGTGATTATCTTTGGGCTACTTGAGGGGTCTTTAGGAGAATTAAGATTGGACCTTCTAATGGACTTTGAATATATAATATTAAACCACAATATTATTCAAGCCAATAAATATTAATTAATCTCACTACATAATTAATATTGCACTATCCAGCTTAACCCATATTACTGTTAATATAGCTCCCGATTATTATTTCCCGTGTTTAAGATTATCCAGACCATTAATTAATTCAAGCCACTGAAATAGCTTTCCTTTAATTAATATATTTTGTCCTTGGTCAAGGAACGGTTCAACATTATTATCCATACCGGAAACAAATTCCACTTGCAAGATTTGGTATGATAAATCTTATGAACCTCCCAAGGGGGCAAATCAAACGAGCCTTTTCGCACACGATTCTTCAGTATTAAATCTTAGCAATCGATGTGACCAAATAATATTGCCCAAGATATAAAGTATTGAATCTCATTGATTCTCTACCCGCCATAAGTCAAAACAATAATTATTAACCCACACGATCATATTTAAGGGATGAAGAATAAGAAATAACGAACCACTGAGGTCTAATTCTTCCCGGTTGATCTTTGAAGAATTTATCCTCCCAGTAGGTCCTGTTCGATGCATCGGTCATGCACTAGTGTAATCTCTTGGTCAAGACAAGTCAACCCCGAGCCTTACACTTCAACCTTTCACGATGGATTGTTCATTTCCATCTAGGTCGTGAACAGTACTTTTTTAGTTACAAGGGGTATTAATTTAATCTTACGTGATCGGTATCACTAAATTAACTACAATGTAACACGTCTTTGTTTATTGAGCAGTTATCAATAAATATATGTAACATTCAATGATATTTAAAGCATCGTTGATAAATAATTTATTTGATAAATAAAGACAGAAATTGGTTTGGTTATACAAAGTAAAAGCATACTTTCAATTATAACCCCAACAAAGCCAATCGAGCCTTACATATCAACTTCTACTAATAGATTTGTTAAGTTGTGAAACATGGTCGTATACGTGATAGCGTGGTATCACGTGATCTGGTATCACCACGTTAACTAAAATGTAACGCGCTTACTCTGAGCGGTTTGCAATAAATATATATAACATTCAATCATATTTAAAGCAACAGTGATAAACAATTTATTTCAGTAAATAAGTGTTTAATACATAGGTTATACAAAGTAAAAACATACTTACACGTATAACCCCAACAATCTCCCACTTATACTCAATGTCTGCTTTTAAGTATACCACAACGTGTCTGATGTATTATCTGGTGACATCTAATGTCACCTACATCAACCTAATAGCATTTCTCCCACTTATACTCAAAGAAGATTGGCAACGCTTTTGACACTCATTCCTTCCACATGTCTCTCGAATGTTAACTGAGGCAGACCCTTTGTGAACGGATCAGCTAGGTTGTCTTCCGACGCGATCTTTGCCACCTCTATATCTCCTCTCTTAACGATTTCTCGTATAAGATGGTATTTCCTTTCAATGTGTTTGCTGGCCTTGTGGGCTCTCGGTTCCCTTGAATTTGCAACTGCTCCGACATTATCACAAAATACCATGATTGTGTTGGGCAAATTCGGAACAACGTCCAAGTCCACTAGGAAGTTCTTGAGTCACACCGCTTCTTTCGCTGCTTCACAAGCAGCTACATATTCGGCTTCCATGGTAGAATCTGCGATGCATTTCTGCTTAACGCTTCTCCATGTTATAGCTCCTCCCCCCAGACAAAACACACTACCCGAGGTAGATTTTCTGGAATCTAGGTCTGATTGGAAATCCGAGTCCGTGTATCCCACTGGAAATAAACTGTCTGACTGATAAACCAGAATTCTATCTCGAGTTCTTTTCAGATACTTCAGAATGTTCTTAACAGCAGTCCAATGTTAATTTCTGGGATTACTTTGATATCTCGCTACCATGCCTACGGTGTAGCAGATATCCGGTCTCGAACACAACATTGCATACATGAGACTTCCTACTGCCGATGCATAAGAAATGTCTCTCATGTCATCTATCTCCCTTTGTGTCTTAGGGCACATGTCTTTCGATAGATGGATTCCGTGCCTGAAAGGTACAATACCCTTCTTGCATGTTGAAACGCTTCAAAACGGTATCTATGTATGAAGCATGCGATAAGCCGATCATTCTTTTCTTTCGATCTCGAGTGATCTTGATCCCTAGAATATGACAGGCTTCCCCTAAGTCCTTCATATCAAACTGTTTTGATAGCCATACCCTTACGTCTAACAAAACCTTTACATCGCTTCCGATGAGCAGAATATCGTCTACGTATAGTACTAGGAATACCAAGGAAGTTCCGTCACACTTTCTATAAACACAACTCTCGAAATCATTTTTGATCAAACCCATAAGATTTTATTACATGATCAAAACATTGGTTCCAAGCCCAAGATGCTTGCTTAAGTCCATAAATGGACTTCCTCAGCTTGCACACAAGGTGTTCTTGGCCTTTTTTGATGAAACCTTCGGGCTGTTGCATATAGATTTCCTCGTCAAGACTCCCGTTAAGGAAAGCTGTCTTGACATCCATTTGCCAGATCTCAAAATCTAGATGTGCAGCTATAGCCAAGAGAATACGGATGGACTTAAGCATGGCTACAGACAAAAAGGTTTCTTCATAATCGATACCCTCTTTCTGAGTGTATCCCTTTGCTACAAGCCTATCCTTAAAGATTTCCACCTTCCCGTCCGGTCCTCTTTTCCTCTTGTAGACCCACTTGCATCCAATGGGTTTTACCCCACTAGGTGGTTCAACTAGCTCCCACACCTGATTATGATCCATTGAGCACATCTCGGCTTCCATCGCAGTTTGCCAGGATTCTGAATCCTTATCTTGGACTGCCTCCTTGTAGGACCAAGGGTCTGATTCACTATCCCCGGGGACCAAATCCAAAGATTCTCCTATCCCCATGAATCTCTCAGGTTGTCGAACAACCCTCCCACTACGACGAGGTTCCGATTGTGTCGGTGTGACGCTTGGTATATCTACCTGTACAGTTGGTTTAGGAGTTTGCCCTCTTATTTCGTTTAAGGTAATCTCACTTTTGGGCTTTCGATTGTTCATAAAGTCTTCTTCCAAAAATCTAAAGTGCGTACTTATTACCACCTTTTGATCTTCTAGACCATAGAACATACACCCTTTCGTTCCCATGGGATATCCAATAAACAACCTTAGTTCCAATCGTGCATCCAACTTATCGGCTTCCTTGTCTAGCACGTATGTCGGACACCCCCGAATTCTGAGGTGTCTCAGACTGGGCTTGCGCCCGGTCCACAACTCTTTAGGGGTTTTGGGAACCGATTTAGATGGCACCAGATTCAGAACGTAAGCCGTTGTTTCCAAGGCATGACCCCAAAATGACTTGGGTAGATCTGAATAAATCATCATGGATCTGACCATTTCTTAGAGTGTTCTGTTTCTTTGTTCTGGAACCCCATTTTGTTGAGGGGTTCCGGGTGCAGTTAACTGGGAAGCAATGCCCTCATCTAACAGGTAGTTCAAAAACTCATTGCTGAGGTATTCACCTCCACGATCAGATCGTAGAAACTTGATACTCTTTTCCCTATGATTCTCCACTTCGGTTTTGAACTCCTTGAATTTATCAAAGGTTTCCGATTTGTGTTTCATGCGGAAAATGTACCCGAACCTTGAGTAATCATCGATGAAAGTCACGAAATAGTCATAACCACCTCTAGCTTTGGTTGACATTAGACCACACACGTCGGTGTGAACTATTTGCAACAATTTTGTGGCTCTATTCCCCTTGGCTCCAAATGTCCTCTTGGTCATTTTACCCTCCAAACATGATTCGCAGGTTGGAAGTGGTTCTAGCTGTAGGTCCGACAACGAACCATCCTTCACCAACCTTTGGATCCTATTCAGATTAAAATAACATAATCTTTGATGCCATAGAAGTGTCTCGTTCATGTTTTCTGAACGTTTTCTCTTATTGCATGAAACAGTCGAATGTGTTATAAGATGTATTTTGTGAGTGGTGTGCACAGTTAATAGTATAGAGATTGTTCCGTAAAATTTCATGACAGATAAACACATCATTACGGTAAGTAGTAACTTGCTTAGAAAAACGAACATAATATCCATCATTAAATAGTTTAGAAACTGAAATAAGGTTTTTCTGAAAACAGGAACGTAGAGAACATCTCTCAAAACTAAAATTTTGTCTTCAAAATTCAGGTGCACGTCTCCCACTGCTTTAACCACTACTCATGCAATACTGCAAAACTTGCTACTTCACATAGCATTTCAGTAATGCTACTTTTGTGTTATTGCAATACCCGCTACCTTCGTAGCATTGCAATAGTCGTTACTTACGTAACATTGCCCATGTGATGAGGATCTCACTCCCACTAAGTTGTCAGGTCAACTGGGACCCCGTAACTTGAAACATACATGATCAGCAGATCCCGTATCAACTACCCACGAATGGGACGTATACGCCGCTAAAAAAGTTTCAACAACTAGTGCGTGAGAATTACCTTTCTTTCCGGGCCTTTTGGGGTTGGAATAGGAAAACCTCCATTGTCCTCTTTCACTGCAGTTTAAGCACTTCCCCTTTGGATTTTCCTTGACACCACCAGCATTCTTCATCTTACCATTGCCCTTGGCAATAGCTGCGTTTGATTGCTTATGGCTTTTGGTCCTCTTCTTCTTCTTGCCTTCCCTTGGCCTAGAAGATGAAGACGGACCACTTGTCGTCAAAGCTTGAGTTTGGTGCCCCATCAAAGTCTATGCCGTGACCAAAGCTTGCAACAAATCAGCTAGCGAGGCCAAAATGCTCCAAACTTTTGGGCAGAGAGTGGAGTACCAAATCGATCTGGGTCTCCAGATCATAATCTGCACCCAGAACCTCAAGTTTGTTAAGATGGGCCATCTATTTTGAGGACGTAATCCCTTACGGAGTTGCCCTCCAGCATTTTCAGCGACAACATCTATCGCAAGGTGATCTGACGAGTCCCGCACTTTTGACTCGTCAGTTGGCTCATCTGGTTTTTGGTGTGTCAAGAATCCACTTGTGCTTTTGTCGCAGTTAGGACAATCATAACTTTTCGTTTCCAATCAGCATAGTTTTCTATACAATTCTATTCACTTTAAGTATATTAACAGGGGATTAAAAGGTTGACATGCTGAACTAAAATAAACAACAATTGTGCAAACACAAAATTATCACATAATTCGATCACATTGTTCATATCAAAATATCAAAACAATATGAACATGCATCAGCCGACATCTCAAAATAGTTTAAATAGGTCACGTTGGGTGAACTGTCTATTTAAACACATTCAAGCAGGTTACAAACAAGAATAGTTACAAACCTTTAATTCAAAATTAATAGTCGGCTCCCAATTGACCATTATAAAATTGACAGGGACTTCGGAGAAGTATATGCATATCAATTTTATATCTAAGTAATAACCATGATTAAATATAAAATTATTACTTCGCTTTGTACGAGCCTCGTTGGGAGGGTCATCGTCGCCACTAATAATAATTTACAATCATCCTTTTGGGAATTTATTCATGTGAAATCCATCTTTTGGCCGTTCCGTTGGGGAAATTTCTCCAAAAGAATTCTCAAATAAATAAATCATGGAGGTCAATTTGACGAAATTTTATTATCCGGAATAAAATTTGTCAATAAAACATACTTAGTAATTTTCGAAAGTGAGATTTTCTTTTAGACAATTCCAAATCATGCAAACACTTTTAACAAATAAAAATTACACGAATTTAAAACAAGCATCAAGACTAAATAAATCACGTTGGGCACACATATCCAACTGTCATGGTTTAAATTCCAAATCTTGATCTTGAGAAATTGTCCCATCTTTTGCTTTCATCGTTCGTCTCGAAAAACTCCCACTGAATCTGCAACAATTCTTTAAAACGTCCTCCGTTTCGGGTTAGGACGACATCCGAAAAATGAGTAGCTCGCGACCCGGAACGCGAGTCGCATGCGCCTAGGCGCACGCCCCGGTCCGGATCGGCCATCCTGCCCCGTCGCCCTTAGCCTAGCGCGCGCGAAGCATCGCCCGGATGCGCCCGCGTTCGGGGTCCCGTGCCTCATCGCCCAACTCGGCCATGCACGCCTTGCCCGCGTGCCCATGCACACATCCGGCGCGCTCCATGCGTACGTCGCATGTGTCGCCCGGTGCCCGACGTCCAACAGCCCCGTCCGTGTCCCGCCTAGCGGTGCGCGCGGTCGCTAGGCGTTCTACCTAGCCAGCTTGCTCCGCCTTAGCTCGCGTACGTCCGGGCACATGGACATCCGTCTTTAATTCTCCGTCTCTGTCTTCGTTAACGATCCAGTTATAATTTATTTATGAAAAATAAATAAACCTAGATCTAGACTAGTTTATTACATTGATCAAATCAAACAAATCCTAATCTACTCATGGATTTTCTCACGAGGCAAAATGAATCCGAACGAATCGAATTAAAAACCAACAATTTATTTGCATGTAAATAAGCACATTAAAATACCATGACAATTGGTTACCTGCAAAACAGATCTAACAGTTCTACTATCCAATTTCAATTTTAATGAACAACGATTTAAATTACAGTTTAAAAGATCAGAGCCCGAACCAAGGCTCTGATACCAGTTGTTGGGTTAACATATGCCAGGATCTATTGGGATGACCTCATAAACACAAATTTAAATTAACAATTATTACTAGCATGAATTTACCTAAGTGAATTCAAATAATAATTAAACCAACAACAACATGCAAATAAAATTTCACGTAAAAGATCCTAGCATGTGGAATTTCTAGGAGTTTACGTAAACGTACCCGTTGGAGAGACGATCTGAGACAGACATGATCAAGTATTTGGATACCCACCAAAAGTCCTTCTCAAGTATTCCCAAGTCCTCGTCCAATAACCCCGGTGGAAGGTTCTCCGATGAACGATTTATAAAACTAGGAAAATAAAATATTGTTGCCCCACCTTTGTGGATTTCTAATATTTCCAACACATGGAACACTATTTGGGAATGAAAAATTCATCCCCTATTTATAAGTAGAGGGGTGGTCGAATATTTCAAGGCAATTAGGGCTAGGAAAGATCTTTTTTTGATCTCCAAGAAATCTTGAATATATCCAATATATTCTTCTTTCCATGTGTATTTTTTCCACAAAAATCTCACACCCTTATTTGGTCCAAATTTTCGAAAATTACAAGAAAGAATTTCAAGATTGGATCTTTCTTGAATTTATGAGATATTCTTGTATTCCAAGAATACATATCTTCCATAAATCTTTCCAAGAAAATCAAGAAAATCTTTCTTCCCTTTCTTATACAGGATTTTCGAAAATTTACTATTAAAGAAGCCAAGTGGGAGTTTTCTTGAATTTATGGGATAATCTTGTATTCCAAGAATACATTATCTCCTTTCCATAAAATCTTTTCAAGAAAATTCTTCTCCCTCTTTTCTTTAATTATTTTCAAAAAATTAGAGGAAATATTGCAACAATAAATTTATTTTATTTTAAGCACCTTTTATTTATTGGACTTTAATTGGGCTACTTGACGGGCCTTTAGGAGAATTAAGATGGACCTTCCAATGGACTTCTGAATTTCAATATTGAGCCACAATATTATTCAGCTCATTAATATTAATTAATACCACTATATAATTAATATTGCACTATCCAATCTTAACCCATATTATGGTAATATGGCTCCCGGTTATTATTTTCCGTGTTTAAGATTATTTAGTCCATTAATTAATTAAGTCACTGAAAAGCTTTATATTAATTAATAACTTTATCCTTGGAGTAAGGACATCCCATCTTTATTATCCATACCGCAAAATTAATTCCACTTGCAAGATTTGGTATGATAAAGGTTCCGGGCCCACCAAGGGGACCAATCAAGCAAGACTTTTGCAAGCACACGATTCTCTGTATTAATTTAGCAAATGTCGTGCAATTAATATTATTGCCAAGATATAGGGTATCGAAGTCGCAATAATTCTCTTCTCATTTATAAGTCAAAGCAATAACTACTAATCACACACAGTCCTTATTAAGTGACAGAGATTAAGAAATCAACAACCAGTGAGGTCTAACTCTTCATCCCTTAAGTCAGTGCGAATGAGTTTATCCTCTCTGTAGGTCCACTTCAGCGCATCGAATGCACTAGTGTAATCTCTTGGTCAAGACAAGCCAATCTGAGTCTTACACATCAACTTCTACCAATAGATTGTTCGGATCTATCTAAGTTGTGAAACACGCACTCGTATACAAGGAATTGTTATCGTGATCTTCTGTGATCTGGTATCACCACGTTAACTGCAATGTAACGCTTGCTACGAACGGTTTGCAATAAATATATATAACATTCAATCATATTTAAAGCAACAGTGATAAACAATTTATTTCAGTAAATAAGTGTTTAATACACAGGTTATACAAAGTAAAAGCATACTTTCACGTATAACCCCAACACTGTTTTCTCGACACATCGTAAGTCTGCACTCCCTTCTCCCACAGATGTATCAAGTCTTTTATCAGAGGCTGAAGATAAACATCTAGTTTGTCGTTTGGATTCTTTCGGCTATGTACCAATACCTTGAGAAACATTGTTTGGGGTTTCATGCACATCCTCAGAGGTAGATTATAAGGAGTCAATATAACCGATCATAAGGAATACTGCTTACCGTGCATTCCAAATGGACAAAACCCATCAGTGCTGAGACCTAACCGAACGTTCCTAGGTTCATCTGAAAAATCAAGAAACACCTCGTCAAGATATTTCCAGGCCATCGAGTCCGCAAGGTGCCTTATCTCTCCGGAATCAGGATCATATGACTTTGTATGATGTCATGTCATATCTTTAGTTGTGGCACTAGATTGATACAGTCTCTAAAGACGAGGAATGATATGGAGATAATACATCTTTTTATTTTGTCACTTTCTTCTTACTCTGCTTCATTCGACTGTCATTCCTGTTCCGACGCGATACCTTCCACCGAGAGTGC
The DNA here is from genome assembly GCA_037126765.1 of Stenogyne calaminthoides. Classification (NCBI taxonomy): domain Eukaryota; kingdom Viridiplantae; phylum Streptophyta; class Magnoliopsida; order Lamiales; family Lamiaceae; genus Stenogyne; species Stenogyne calaminthoides. Next base: position 35,480,211 of record JBBCBC010000011.1, read on the forward strand.
CCACATATCCTACACTTATCTAGTTTACTGTCTTCATCAGTACCCCAGAATAACATGCAGTGCACTATTGATACGACAATCAATACTCTCAACTGGTAGACCTACACTCTTCAACAAACTCTTGGCTTGATATATAATTTGGGGCACCTTATTACCTGGAGGACAAACGTCACTGATCAGCTTACTAACCTGATTATAGGCTCTTTCAGAAAGTTTATTCTCAGCTTTGCTAGTCAATAGTCGAGCATTAAATGACAACAAAGAGTGAGTTTCACATCCATCATACAACTCTTCATCAGCTGGTTTGAATATTTTGTCAAACAGAGATGCTTCATCGTTTGGTTCCTCCTCCATATCTTAAAATTGAAACCCACCAGCTTCCATGATCATCACGTGATACATATCTGGTGGCTCGAAGTGCACTGCAGGTGTCTCGAACTCCTCTACAGGATAATAAGAACTACTACCACCAACGTTTGTCTCGTTCTCCACTGTAGTACTATAAAACACTTCAAGATCAGTGAAATCAACATTCCATCACTCTTCACCATGGCGTGTCCAATTGTAGTAATAAGGAGCAAAATCATTCTTCATGATATGTGCCTGAACACCTTCTTTGGGCCTGAATAATTTGTTTTGACACTTTTTTGAATTACACGGACATCTTATACGCGTTGTTGAACCTGTTGCATGATGGTTAGTTGCAAAGTTAATGAAGTTATTAACTTCATTAAAGAACTCAACATTAATAAATTTTTCGATGAAGCGAGGAGTCGAATACATCCACTGACGATTCGGATATTGCATCTGTTTTAAATCATATCAGCATGTTAATTCTACAAAAAATTGGACAAAATTTCTTCTGTATATGTAAATATCCAAATAATATATTCAACAAACAGATCCACCAAATAATTATCTATTACAATATTAATTTTAACATATACTACCTATCACAATACTAAATTAATTAACATCCTAATCAAATATAAACTAACCCATCAAAGTATATAATTAACAATATATTTAACGGTAGAAATGCGAAAAAGTATGGTGAAATCGGTCTCAACTGTAAAACAACGCCGGTAGCAATAAGCACTTCAAAGACAAATGTTGCGTCCTCTCTACACATTTTTTGTCATTTTGATGAAGAGTTTTGAGATGGGGATAGAAATAGAGCAAAAATGAGGTTGTTATCGGTGTTTGACAGTAATTTAGTGACAGTTATAGCGATTAGGGCAATCGTCGCTAATTGCGATGGATTAGCGACGGTAAGGGTAACCATCGCTATTTGCGATGGATTAGCGACGATTTAAAGCCTATGGTTTTTATTTTTGTGCATAGGGGTTAAGACATATGCGTACACAACATTTTTAACTAATTAATTGATTAACTATTAAGATATATGCGCACACAACATATTTACGACGGGATTAGCGACGGATCCAACTGTTTAATTTAACTAATTAATTAAATGATAAATATATGCGTACATAACAATAGCATATAGACAAGATATTGCACCAAAATAAAAAAAATTAATTAAACAGAAATCACAAATTCTTCAGAAAATTAAAAATAATAATATTTAAATTAAAAAAATTCTAAAATGGATTTTCCCTCCAAACAATCACAATTGAGTCTCATACATCCGACTCAAGTTCATCTGATAGGTCCATCCCTTCAATCCCCCCATGCACCACGCCACCTGCACATCTGATCATGGTACTGTCGATGAGCAACCTTACAAAATGTCTTGTAAACTTCCTCGGTCGTGAGATTGGGCTTCCACGTAGTATGTTTCTGTATTTTGAATATAATACGATAAATTAATTGTAATCAATGTATATTATAAAGCTGGTACATTATTACCGCCTTGAGAACTCATGTAAATGAAATATGAAATTATAAATTAATTAAATTATAATACAACTAATTATAAATAAATAAATGGATAAAAATGAAAATATTTACCGTTATATCGAAAAATACAGATGAATTGACTCATTCGCGTACACAACTCATTCCTTTCTGACGACTCGATGGTGGACAAATTAGGGCGAAACTGATTGACAAATTATGTTGGTCGCGTGAGTATTTATAATGTTGAATTTAGCGACGGTTTTCAAAAAAACCGTCTCAAAATCCATCGCTAAATGTGGGCCTAATCATTAACAGCGGCGCCCAACAGTCGAGATCCTTCGTTTTCTGCGCCATGCAGCGACGGTTTTCAAAAGTTGTTGCTAAATCCATCGCTAAACCAACCCGTTTTACCCGATTCGAACGAACCGTCGCTGAATCATCGTAATCAGCAACGGTTCATGAAACTGTCACTAAATGTGGTGGATTTGACTATTTGACTTACCATCGCTAAAACGGGATATCATAACCGTCGCAAAAAACCATCATTAAACGTTAAAACGCTCATTTTTTGACAACATTAGTGCAACTGGGTTTCGGAACATGGGCGGACCTACATAGAGGCAAGGTGGAGCAATTGCCCCACCTCAAATTTTACCGCGAAATAACATATATACCCCTCAAAATTTTTAAAATTTAATAAATATTTTTTAACAATACAAAAAAATAGAGAATTGCATATAAAATTTGCCAACATGCATACCTACGAAATTTTCAACAAAAATAATTTTGTCTCAAATAGTTAGAATTGTCTACGAATTCCCTACAAATTAATCTAATCATATAGACACTTTCAATCCCCAAATTAAAATATAATTGCCCACAAAAATTACAAATGTATATGCAATTTACTCGTAGGTAATTTATTTGTCTTTAAGAATTCATAGCAATATGTTTGCCTAGAATGTTAAAAATTTGTAGGCAATTCGTAGGGTATTTTAAGGACGGAACTATTTTGTTGGAAAATTTCATAGCCATATCGGAAAAGTCAATTCTATATTTTCTTTTAGTGTAAAAATTAGACATGGTGATGAATGCTTGAATGGTAATTTAGTAAACCACGAGTCAATTGTAATTCAAATTATTAATTAATTATAAAGATTTTTAATTTTATGTCTTTTTGTGGGTTATTTTGACAAAAACTTGTGTGAATCTGGGTTCACCGTGAACTCGAATTTTTTAATATCATTGGTATGTATAAAAACTATCACTGTTATGCATAAAAACTATCACTATCACGCACAAAAACAATCATTGTTTAAAAATATTTTATATTTTTGAACAGTGAAAGTTTTTGTACATAACAGTGATAATTTTTGCACATAACAATGATAAAGTTCATGTATAGACCCGATTCACATGAGTGTTACTCGTTTTTTTTTGCCCTGGCTGGACTAAATTTATGCGTCCGCCCCTGTTTCAGAAGACATAATTAAGGACGTTGCACATACATTAAACTATTATCTGGATTTGGAGGTTGTGGATCTAAGGATTTACAGCTAAAAGATACTCTAATATTAACACGCACGGTTTAATGCACATGATGGTCCTGGATTTTGTTTAATTACCATTAATGCATGGGAAGTCATTGCTTGATCAGAATGGAAACTTCTAGACCAGGATTTTGTCCACCCTAGCTACCTAGCTAGCTACCTGTTTGTTGATGCTTAAACAGTTACTAGTATATAAGATAATGAAAGTGTAATAATGGATTAGTTGCTTGTTAGATCATATAAAATTATTTGCTGGGTTATAAGTTGCATTTACAGTCCTACAGAAATTTTTTTTAATATAATTTTAGTCTAGAGTCATAAAGTGGTCCTAAATAAAAATTGGTTCTATTAAATAATTTTGACAATGTTCAATTTTAGTTTCAAATTGGTCGGAACAATATCGTCTTGTAGTTTTAAATTGGGACTTTACGACGGATGTTGTGACTAGGCTGCCATGTGTATTTTTTTTTTTTTTACAGTTGAAATTTCAAACATATAATTAAATTTTAAAAAATTAAAATTAAAACAGAATTTATAGCAAGAATTAGTCAAACACTTAAAAAAACATGTGGCAGTCCAATCACAACATCCACCGAAAATTGTGTAAAATTGTATAAATTTTGACAATGTTCAATTTTAGTCCCAAAATTAATGCATTTTGTGTAAAAATGTTATATATATTCTTTTAAGTGTACAAATTATTTTAAGACGTCTGAATAAGAAAAATGCGTAAGTTATTAAATAACTGATCGATAGAGTAGTACATTAATTAATTAACTACCATATACAAAAGATATGCTAATAGATGAACAAACCTTTCTGCCGACAAAAAAAGGAGATGTCCATACCTTTCTATTATAAATATCAATGCTTGGTTTTCCACAAGGAATGAGAATATAAATGATAATGATAATAGTAAAGAATGGAATGTGTATGTTCTTTAAAATTGTATTGTTTGGTTGATTGTGGGAATCACTATTATAATCATTGATTTTGTTTGGTTTGCAAATATTTTTTAGGAATAGAATCAACTTAATTGTAATTTTTTCAAAAAAGAATAACATTACTTAAATAGCATTTTATTTAAACATTTTTTAATTTTAACAAAATAGAGTATAAAAGAATTTTAATTGATATGTAAATTTTTCAAAAAAAATTTTGTACAGACACTTTTGATTTTAATTTTAATTGATATTTATATATTACAAATATAAATTACACATTTTTTCATAGCACATTGTTATCATGTTTTTTAGCAGAAGAAAGTGAAAACAATGCTATGTACATTTTAGCATATATATAATAAAATAACTGTAGAGTTTTATGTATGATAATACATAATTAGCACTGTAATCCGGTGGAGATGAAGAAAATGAAGGAAAAAGACACAAGGGTTGTGTGGAATGGATGGTGGAATGAAACCCTTTCCACTCAAAATCTTGAAGAATGGTTGATTCCTCCATTCTTGGGTATCATCTGCTGTAGCAAGGTTTCAAAGTGTCTAACCAAACACTTCTTTCTTATTCCTTTCCCATTTCCTTGCATGAAAGTCGTCTACCAAGCTTTTTTTTTTGACGTTAGGTACCTTTATATTCAACTTTTTAGGGTGTGACAAATAGTGGCAGGTTCGGTGGGAGGTTGTGTGTAAGCAGAGGCGGACCGAATGAAGTCAACCGTACCCCCATTTCAATTATTCTTTTACTATATATTATGTATATACACACAAAATAATTGTTCATGAAGTTAGCGGATCAGTTTGTGCAGTTTGTGCAGTTTGTGCAGTCATAGTTGACCAAGTGAGCAAGTACCTATTTTAAGTTATAGTGCGTATAGCTTACAACTAAGTTAATATTTTCTTAATAATATATTATTGTACTCTCCCTAATTATAAATTTGCCATTGATTTATTTCATTAGGAACATAAATTGATCAAACAAAAAATATATAGCAAAATTCAATACAAAATAAACACAAACTACTATTTATAAAATTTGCCCCACCCAATTTTCTTCCCATCCAAATTTGCTTCATCTACCTCAAGCCGAAAAGAAACGTGACCTTAGGGATTGTGTAATTTTTTATATTTATTATAAATATAAAATTGATAGAGCATTTAGTTAGACTATTAAGTTATTTGATGAAATTGGCGTGCTATTTCTATTTTGTAATTGTGATTTTTTTTCATATAATTGCAGTTTGCATATTCCATAGCACGAGTGTTCAGTTATTAAATGATTTATTGGTTGCTTTCATTGAGTTAATTTGGTGATATGTAGATTTAGTGATAAATTAGGGCTTGTATTATTTTTTGCATTTAATATACATGTATAAGAAATTGATATAGCATTTGGTTAGATTGATTTTTTTTTATGAAATTGACGGTGCTAAATAGATTAGGGCTTGTCGTATTTTGTAATGTGAATTTTTCACATAATGATTGATTGGTCGTTTTTCTTGAAAAAGACTAACTTTTACAAATTCTCAATGATATGCCGTAGATCATTATCAAAAAATGAAAACTCATCGGACTCAGTTGATATTTTATTTGAACTATATGAAATATCTTATATTTAATATAAAATAATATTTATGTCCAAACATTCATAAATTATCTATCGATCGTACCCCAATTTTTTAAATCCTAGGTTCGCCACTTTGTGTAAGACAGTGTTTTTAAACCCGGATCGAACTAGTCGGTTCAACCGAGAGAACCGGACATGGTACCGTTCCGGTTCTAATCATGTATCGGGTTTTATTTGGCTCGCCTTGAACCGGTCAAAAATCGGGTTGAACCCATTAAACACGTGACCCAAAAAACCGGTTTTTTAGAGGGGCGTGGGTTTACTATGAGTGTGGGTGGTGGGAGAACGTGATGTTGTTAGGGTTAGAATCAGCGGCGGATCTTGGAGGGGCAAGTGGGGGCTGCTGCCCCCTCAAGATTTTTTAGTCCTATGTATATAAATATATCCACATGTATATACTTATACTAATATGTGTATTTTTCATTCTTGTTTGGATTTATATGTATACATAAGTATAGTTACATTAATATTTTAAGTGTTGATACATATTAGTTAGACTTAAAACACGAGTTTAGTGTACTCTCGCCCCACCATCCCCCCTCCCCCAAATTTTAAATCCTGAATCCGCCACTGATTTGAATCAAATCAAATGGCTATTGTTGAGCTTTTTAACATAATATTTGTAAATGACATATTAGTTATAGTTGTAATTCGTTGCATTTTTTTTAAATATATAACTAATTAATTTTAAATATATATTAGTATAATATATTTATATAAATATAAATAAATATTCGAGTCATTCAATTTTTTTTATAACGGTTCAACCTGTCGAATCAATGATCCAACGACCCAGATTATTATCCGATACAATGGCTTATCCAGATTTAAAAACATTGGTGTAAGATAAGATTTAAAAACATTGGCTGATCCAGATTTGGGGCTAATTTCGCATAAGCATCATTGTAGCCGCACAAGGATTGTGAGGCAGGCCGTATAGACAGGGGTGGGCCCACAAATATTTTTGCAAAGTTATTAATGAGTTATTAATGTGTTATTAGTGAGACTTAATTAGCCCCTAAATTTCTGGTAAGTTATTAGTGGAACTGGTCCAGAAAATAGAAAAGAAACTACTCCTCCTCGTCCCAAAACACTTTGCACACCTTTTTCTATTGAGACGTCTCACAATACTTTGCACATATATAAAAATAAACTATTCATTAAACTTCATCTTCACAATATTCACATATTTATACAAAATGATGTCATTGCTTTGGCACTACAAAAAAAGCGGGTTTTAACGACGGTTTTTAGCGACGGTATCTAGTACCGTCGATAATTGCGACGGTTTTGTCGACGGTTCAGGTCAGACGGTCAAAGTCATCGATTTAGTCGGTTTAGCGGCGGCTTTCAAAAACCGTTACCCGATGGCAACAGTTCTTCGAATCGAGTTGGGTCGGGTTGAATCGGGTCACTTAGCTACGGTTTATCGACGGTTCAAAACCGTCGCTAAGTCGTGTACGAGACACGAGGCGACTCGGCACTTGGCCCACCGCACCAAGGGCGGTTAGCGACGGTGTTTTTAAAAAACCGTCGTTAATCCGTCGCTAAATCTGATTATATAAGCAATCCCGCAGTCTTCTTTCTGCGATTTTTTTTGCAAATTAGGAGCCGTCTCGCCGTCGTACGTCGTTCGTTGTTGCCGTCCTGAGCATTCCTCCCATTAGACGATAATCGTAACGTCGCACTCTTCAATTTGACGGTAATTTTCTTACTTTTTACAGTTCGTTTTCAAATTGTTATATATATATATTTATATATTATATTATTATATATATATTTATATATTATTTATATATTAGAAATTATTTGTATATATTATATTAGAAATTATTTGTATATATTATATTAGATTAATTCAAAATTTGCATGTTATATATATTAGAAATTATTTGTATACATTAGATAGTATTACTTGTATATGCATGTTAAATTCGAAATGTGTTTGTTAGAAATTAGATTAGTTAGATATTATAATTGTTATAATTGTTAGATTGTTGGTTGAATAGGATGAGTTTAAAATAATATAGTCGAAACTCTGTCGAAATTATTTGTAAATATTACTTGTATATACATGTTAAATTAGTTTTATAGTATTACTTGTATATGCATGTTAAATTAGTTTTATAGTATTACTTGTATATGCATGTTAAATTAGTTTTATAGTATTACTTGTAAATGCATGTTTAATTAGTTTAGCTAGTCTAGTTAGAAATTAGACTAGTTAGATATTATAATTGTTAGAATTGTTAGATTGTTGGGTTGAATAGGATGGGTTTAAAATAATGCAGTCGAAACTCTGTCGAAATTTAGGCGCGATTTTAATTAATTATTTTAATTAATTAATTAATAGTTTTAATTAAGTAATTTATGTCAAATGACATTCATATTTTTTTATATAATGCAGATGAGTACTACTGGACGTGTTAGTGATAGTGGTGGCGGGCCTGGCAACGATGGTCGGCGGCGGCGGCAGAAGAAATGGCCGAGGCAACGGCGATGGTCGAGGCGAAGGTAGTGTTCCTCAGAGCACTAGTAGGAAGAGGATCCTTCGACCGACGGTGAACGTGCACCCACCCCCCCACGGGTCGTCTCGCATGAACCCATCGCAAGCGAGGGGGGCATCTCCAGGAGGGTCGAGCTCAGGTTCGACCTCTGTTCATCGTGGCTCGGCACCCAATGCTCGTTTAGCGATCAACTTGAGAGGGGGAAAGTGAGTTATAATTTACTTTTATTTATTAATTTGTTTAGTTATACAGTCAATTATTTAATTATACTTATTAATTTTTTATATTGTTGTTTCAAACATCATACAGGTCCACGAAATTTCATTTATAGCCACCAGCTCCATCTTGTGAGTTGGAATTGCCATGGGGGCCCACAGCTGGATAGGCGTGCCTGAATCCCACCGCCAACTCTACTTCGATGAGTTTAGGGTACGTATAATAATTAATTACTAAAAGTATTCATAATTATTTATTTTAATTTAATACAATAAAGTTTGTGTTAATGAAATTCAGAAACAGACGAAGTGAGGAGAGGATAGGACCCCGATCGATTTTTATCGTCCGTTCAAAAAGCTTGCCCAAGTCCGGTACAAAGACTTGTTGTATAGGTGTACACTTGGCGTGGAAGGATGAAGAAATTTGGATATGACGGACGACATGGATCCTGGCGTCTAGGAGACGATTGTGGCTGTGTGGAGCGATCCCGCTTATCAGGAGATGTGCCGGAAGAATCGCAAAAACAGCATGAGCCAACACGGAGGGGATGGGGGCGTCACTGTGCATAAGGCCGGATCCCAGTCGATTTTGGAGCACCAAATGGCGGAAGTAAGTAATTAAAACATATTAATATTTAATTCTACAAGTTCATAATTAATTTTAATACGTGTATTTGTTAACAGGAACTACGGCTCGGACGCCCTCTGGACGCTCTGGAGACGTTGGCACTCGACCACCCCTACGAAGAGGAGATAAGGACCTCCACCTACCACCACAGCACCCACGTGCACGTAAGTAATTTAATTATAATATTGTATTTCGTAATTACTAACATGCTCATGTTGCTAATCTCATGTATATAATTTATTTTTTACAGAGAACCGTGCGAGAAAGGGTCAAAGCAGCCACCCAGGCCCAAGCCGCGGCCTTAGGTGATGATAATCCACCACCTCCTCCAATTAACTTTAATCATATCTATGTGGAGGAGGCCGACACCAGTAGACAGCGGGTCCTTGGGTTCGATAGGTTGTCTCCCATCATAATCGCAGAGACGTAACCCTACTCGTCTCAGACCTCTATTACTTCAGCACCGCATCCGCAGCAGACGGTTGAACAGATTAGAGAGGCGGTGACGGCCGAGCTCAGAGAAGAAAATCAACGGAAGTGGCAGCGACTTGCATCCGCTCTGGCCGTTCAAATGGGTTTCTCACCGAATTATTTCCTCGACAGCATTAATTTCGAGGATGGTGGTGGTCGTGGCGGTGGCGGCGGCGGTGGTCGTGGCGGTGGTCGTGATCGTGCTGGTGGCGGTGGCGGTGGCGGTGGTCGTGGCGGTGGCGGTGGTCGTGCTGGTGGTGGTGGCAGTGGTGGTCGTGGCAGTGACAGTGGCAGCGGAGCCGGGGTCAGAAATGACGGTGGCGGTGGTGGTGGTGGCTTGGATGATATCGGTGACTTCGACCCTGATAATTTATTTTTTTCTACTAATTTGGGAGATGATGAGGATGAGGATAATTATTATCCGAATCAGGGATTGGAGGGATGATTTGAACAATTTACTCTGTTTTTTTTTTTTTAGTATTACTTGTCCATCGACCCTTTTTTAATTTTTATTGTGAATTATGTATGCCTAATGTTTATATCGTTTATTTTTTTCTATTGTTTATTTTTAAAGAAAATTATAACTTGTTTAGATAGAAAAATATAACTTGTTTAAATAAAAAATTATAACTTGTTTAGATAGAAAAATATAACTTGTTTAAATAAAAAAGTATAACTTGTTTAAAGAAAAGTATTACTTGATTAAATAGAAAAGTATAACTTGTTTAAATAGAAAAGTATAACTTGTTTAAATAGAAAAGTATAACTTGTTTAAATAGAAAAGTATAAGTTGTTTAAATAGAAAACTATAACTTGTTTAAATAGAAAAGTATAACTTGTTTAAATATAAAAGTATAACTTGTTTAGATAGAAAAATATTACTTGATTAAATAGAAAAGTATAACTTGTTTAAATAGAAAAGTATAACTTGTTTAGATAGAAAAGTATTACTTGATTAAATAGAAAAGTATAACTTGTTTAAATAGAAAAGTATAACTTGTTTAAATAGAAAAGTATAACTTGGTTTGTTGGGAGATGAATTTAATAAAGAAGTTTTGATTAGATCCCAAAAAAACCCTGAGTATGACATGTTCAGGATAATCTTGATAGACTAAGTCAGGTTTCAGTATATGTTGGTCCCGGTGCAAACGAGTCTTACACGTGTATGGGGGGGGAATACACGTGTTTAGTGTTTTTAAAACTTTTTTTTTTTTCTTCGAGGTCGACTTGGGTCGGGATAATCACGAAGATTAGGTTCGAGAAGCACTGATCGCTCTCGAGTCAAAGTCTCTTCGAGGCGGTGATCCCGAAGTTGCTTTCGAAACCTCGAGATAATCCCAACCGAGTCTGAGTGTCGAGAGATCTGAGTTGCTTGGATCGAGATAACTAACTTCTTGAACCCTCGGAAGAGTATGTTCGGTTTGGTAACTATCTGTTCTAAATTTACTCGGTTGTCTTTGAATGGTTGGCCCTTAGTTTATACTCGTTTTAAGCTTTCTTTGAAAACCTTCCCTTTATGAAATAGTGATTAGGCCGTGATTCACTTATGCAACCGATTGGATTGATTCCAACCGAATATCGATTGAAAAGTATGCTTTCAAAATCAAGTCAATGCAATGAGATAAGCCACGGATAAGGAAAGCGATAAAGGACATAGCAATTATAGTGGTTCGAGAGACTCAAGCTCCCACGTCCGCTCTCCCGACTCTAGAGAAATTCACTATCAACCGAGCTTTACGACTACCTCGTAGTTTACTTACTCAACTTCGTACGAGTTTTTCGACTACTCCGTGGTTTACTTACTCAACCCGACCTTGAGCTTTTCGACTACCTCCGTAGTTTACTTACTCAATCACACACAAGCTTTGAGGACTACCCCGTAGCTTACTAACTTCTCCTCTAGAGTTTTTTCGACTACTCCGTGTAGGTTTACTAACTATTTACAACACTTCTCACCAACAAACACACTCCAACTACCTTCACAAGGGTTTGGGGTTTCTTGGTTGGTTTTCAACTAGGATGAGATATCCTTTACAATAAAGCACAATGCAAAGGGTTAGGATATCTCGACTATGCTTTTGGATAATTCTTATCAAGCTAGGCTTAGTATAGTGAGCTCTCTTCAATATTCAAGCACTTGGGAAATTCTAAGTTTTTCGAGTGCTTTTATCTTTTACAAGAATAGGCTTGAGCTCTTAAGTTGCGTATAAATTTCCCGTCACCTTACAATGTAGAGGGTCACCAGTATTTATAGGCATACACCAAGGTCACTCTTGAAAACTATCCGTTGGAGAGACTGACCGTGAGTTCCCTCTTGTGGTGTGTGAAAGCGGCTATATTTAGGGTTTGAAACTCCCTAACACTTTCTAGGCAATAGCCTTTCATGTAGCCGGTCTTCACTTTTTTTGCGATCTGGAACTTTTGTACATCGACATCTTTTTTTGAGAGACACATCCTTTGTAAGTGTCGGTATAGTCGATGTTGTCTTCCTCTTTTTGACTTTTGTCTCGGTTAAAGGTAGACACCTTCAACGGCTCTTTTTGGTTACAAACTCGAGTTTGATATAACCTTAACAACACTTCTGACTTAGTTCCTTTTGTCTGCATTTGAATGTCTTGGCAGATATCTAACTTTCTAAGGAATCGCGATCTTCTCAGTATTGCATCCTTCAGATAGATATATTCAGTGCCTCGGAACATTCAGGTTCATACTGAGCATTCAGTACCTTACTGAGTCTTCAGTAATTACTGTGCCTTCAGTATTCTTGATCTTTAGTTCCTCAGTCTTCAGTCTTTGTGTCTTGAGTCTTACGAGTCTTGAGGTCTTACGAGTCTTGAGGTCTTACGAATCTTTGTAGTTTATCTTTGGTGATGTCTTTGAGTCTTCTCGTTGAGTCTTGGTTACTCGGTATCCTCTTGAGTCTTGATAACTATCTGGACTATATCTGGCGACTATACATTCTGCAGATAACATCCTGACTCAACTATCAAGATCATTCTGAACATGTCATACTCAGGGGTTTTGGGATCTAATCAAAATCATAAATCTTTATTAAAATTCATCTCCCAACAATTTCCCCCTTTTTGATGATGCCAAAACCTATCTTGTTACAAACAAATAACCTATACTCAGGTTTCAGTTTATCCTATTACAAGATTGGTTGTCTCCCAACAATTTCTTAAATCAGAGAATCTCTCAACAATTTGAGTTTCTCAGCAGTTTAATCATTAAACAATTTCTTGAGAATGAATCTCTTTAACTAGTTCATTACCAAATACTTAAACAATTTCTCCCTTATCAACATACAATCGGTTCAGAGACATTCATTCAGGCATATCAAAATAAAAGACATGTAAATAAGATAATGAGATATTATCTTTTGAACATAATGATAAATCTTCATTGATGATTGGTATCCCGTTACATATTACAATGAGTTTATCAACAAAATTAAAAAGACAAAATTTAAAGATTACAAAATCTTACGAGTCTTGATCTTGATCTTCGATTTTTGGCTCTTGATCTTTTCGCTCTTGGTTTGCTTCATTCTCAACTTCATCATTGGGCACCTCCAGTCAAACATTCGAAAAATCTCTTCTTGACTCATTTCTTTCCTTGATGATGTCGGATTTGTTTCTGTTAAACCCAATGACCAAAGATCTTGAGCAATCTCTTGAGTAATGGCCTTCTCATTCACCAAGCCATTATCAAGTTTTGGAGGTGGATAGGAATATGGACCATGGGCTACTATATCGTACCTCTCCTTCATCCATAAAAGTTAATCGACTCTGTAGATACTTTGGATAGAAGATAAGAAGGTATTCAATGAAAGCTTCATTACGATCCGAGCTTTCCCTCTCCATTCCCGAGAACATCATAATTGAACGGAAGGTTCTCTTGACTTCTTCCCACATATCGTTGAGTTTGATAGGCATCCATTTATCAGCGTGGGGCCACTTTAGTGCTTTTGATGTTCCTTTCCTCTTGCTCATAAACTTCCTAAAATCACTCCTTCGCTTACGCTCTTCGTCTATCTTCTTTTACGATCCACAGACGCGTTCGAGACCAAAGCGGCAACTTTCTTAGCTTGTTCTTCTTGGAGTGTCTTGAGCATTTCTCGTGTTGAAGACTTTCTTACGAGGTTGAGACTTCGAGATTCAATTTGGTTGTTCTTTTTCTTCATCATCGAATCGTTTTCTCTGGATTGACTTAAAAGCCTTTAGACGTTTGCTTCGGGTTGAACAACGCCCAAGGCTTTCCTCTTCATAAGCGATTCAAGAAACATCTGGCTTGTTCCAACCTTTGCTCTAGCTTTCGGTTTCTCTCTTGCAACATCAAGCATAGCTTGCTTTCGAAACTTCAGTGTAGATAGGCTTTTCTACTTGGCGAACTTTAACTTCTCGGTAGCTCGACTTCTTTAAAGGCTTTTTGCTAGATTATACATTTCAATATCTTTTCGAGCCTTCTTCTCCAATGTCGTGCCATGAACTTTACGAGATCTTGACTTCCTTTTCCCCTTCTTGGCACCATAATTTGGAAGAAGCCCGGAAATCTTTGTGTCCATGTGATATTGCTCTTTGCTCACACAGCGAACTTCTCCTGCTATCTGATCTTGTTCGTCTTCTAGCCTCCTTAGATGGTTCTTGGCCATAGAAAATTCTTCAGATAAGTGGGCAAACTGGCCGGAGAGTGCTTCTTTGAACATCTCTGTTATCTTGGTCATGAGCATTGAGCTCATTTCCTCAACAGCAGACTTGATTAGCACCTCATTCTTTTCTGCCAGTTTCACCTCTAGGAAATCAGAACTTTCCTGGTGTTTTTACGCTTGATTCATCACTTAACTTTCGGCCTTGACTCCCTCCAGCTTCTCATTCAGCTTTCCTTCCATGGAGGTCATCTGGGTGGTTAGAGTGTTTTGAATTTGCACCAGTTCTGAAGAGTGACCAAGACCGTCCATCTTTTGAGCTTGATTGGTCAACGTTTCTTCCATTTGAGCAATATTGATCATCATTGGCTCAACCTTCTCAAGTTTCTCTATCAGGGGAGTGAGATCAATCTCAGGAATCTTCTGTACCTCCTGTGTTGTCTGATCATCTTGAGCTCCAGCTTCATTCTGAGCTCCAGTCTCCAGCTGCGCCTCAGTCTGAAGAGTACTATCAACATTCTGGTGTTGACTAGATCCAGGTTGATCAGCAACAGAAGTCTCCTTTTCAATCTGAGACTGCTTCTCAATATCTCCCTGTTGGTCCCCATCTCCATCTTGAGATTTGTCTCCACTGCTTGGGGCACCAACTCCAGTTGCTCTCCTCTCAGCCAACTTCCTCTGAACCAGCTCATCAAAATCGGAGTTTTTCATCCTGAGCTTTGTCCTTTTGAACCGAGAAATCGGTCGAAAATTTTGTCTCCTCATTCCACCGATCTCCCCCTAAAAGCGGCAATATCAAGCATCTCGGGAAGAGTCGATTGAGGATAAATCTGATTGTCCTTAATCGAAGAAAATATCTTGCGATCGAGGTATGATTTGAGCTCGGGTATCGGTCAAGTATGAACCGTTCCCCCTTGCTCCTCCACTCGCCTTCTTGAATTTCGCCCTTCTTCCATCTCGGGCTCTACGGTTCATTTGAAGTTTACGCTAAGGGATCAAGAAGTAGATCCTTTCGAGGAGCTCATCAAGAATATTCTCGCTCCACGAGTCTTCTTGACATCCCCGAAGTTTGTGCGGTACAGTCCTCGGTTTGCATCCGAGTGGGTTACGAGGCTGGCTTGGTATATCCTCGGTTTAGTCCGAGTTGGCTCGTCGATTATGAGCTTGCACATCTTGGATCGACTCGATTTGGCTCTTACATCGAGCACCTTTTTATCTCGAGGTAGGCATCTCGAGGTCCGAGCTCCTTTGAAAATTTCCTCGAGAAATTTTATACATCTTGGCGATGTCTCGAGCACCTCTAAAAAGACACGCTCCTCGGGGTCGATCCTATGTCCCGGAGATAACTTTGAGCCAACACTTGTAATGGTGAACTACGGCGGTTTGGCCCTCGGGTTGAATCTCTTCAGGATCACTTTCATCTTCATCGGTGAGAACCACCAATCTTCTGCGTTTTGGAGCAAGATTCTTTACATTTCATCATTTTTGCTCCCTGCTCCATCTTTGCCTCCAACAACACCTTCCCCCTAGTTTGTTGGGTCTCTTTTTCAGCAACTGCAGAAGGTGATTCTACCTTCTTTTCTCTCTTCCCCCTGATGACCTGCTTCCTTGCAGCAAAGGGTTTAAGGAAAAATTTGGACTTAGGAAATGGGGTCGAATTGGCGAAGATATCCTCCTCCTCTCTGCACATCTCCAAAATGTAAGCAATTTTGGTGGCATGGTGGATCTTGCCTTTGATTGAGATCGCCCCGTCAATCTTCCTCAAAACTTTGGTCTGCTCACTCACCGTCTGAATCAGGAATTTCAGCTAGTTGAAATCTGTGGTGGGTGAAGCTTCTATCGCCGCCATCAATCTGAGCTTCGGGGTACTTATCTGCTCAAAACTCCCCGCAAGACTCATGATGCACTTGCTCACAATATCCATCAACACACGATATTGTGGCTTGGAATGCCTTTTATGCGATGTCGCCTCAAACTTAACAGATTCTCGGCAATCCTATCTAAGTACTCTGCTCTCTACGACATATCGTCGTAGGATCCTCTCCTCTATCGCGAGCTCAAAAACATCATTGATTTTTTCGGAACTATATCTGAGATCCCTCTCAAAATCGGCGTATTTGGATGATTGCTCTAAGTGTGATCTGATTAACTTAGAATGCATACAACCCTCTTCATCTATCTTCAAATTCTGAGATGAATTCGATTACCTCTTTTCGCAAACTCCGGTGCGGTGGGTTTTTGCGACTAGTTAAAGTGAGTTTTAGCCCGTCAAATCATATCGCAGAGCCTCCTCTTACGGCTTTGAGTTGGTTGTGCTTTCAAGTGAGACAACGAACTCGTACCCACGGCTTGTTGGTTTCGGCTAATCTCTCGAAGCGGGGTTGGAGCCATTTTAGAGTTTGATTGAAGAAGTGAAGCTTTAGGGTTTGGAGAATTTACGGGCAAAAGGGATTTTTTAATTGCGAGAGGATTTGGAAGCGAAGGGTTTGATAAAATTTTGGCTTGAATAGTGATTGGGGTTTATATAACCTTGAGATCGTGGGGAATCGTGTAGGTTAGGTGAGTAACAACGGTTGAGATTAATCTCGATTAATCGGTATCTGAACAAGCGATCTCAAAAAAAGTAAGCCGCCAAAACATCCTCATTGGTCATTAATGTAGCGAGCATTAAATATTTATTGACCTTCTTCGAATTTAAAAGCGATCCCAAAAAAAAACATTCCTTCGGGTGTTTTTATATTTATTGCGAATGATTCTTGAATTTATTTGAGCAATAAATGGATTGCATGAGTCATTACTTCTTGGACCAATTTCCTCTATCGGTCTTATTAGTCTTGATCTTGATAAAATGTCGATATAATCGAAAGTCTTGAATTGGTTCAAGTATGTTCTTGAGTTTTCGAGACTCGATTCAAGTATTTCCATTTTATCTGAGCTTCTCGAAGGATTCGAGAAAACTTCATGCATCGAAAACCTTCATTTTTGATTTTTTACTCTAAACACTGGTTCTAGCATCCTTAATTCAATTTGAAAGTTCTTGAAATCTTGATTCCGCCAAAGGTTTAGTCAAGATATCGTTTCTCTGCTTATCGATTATGAATTTTCTCCATCCTTATGTCCTTCTTCTCGACATGATCTCGATGAAGTGATGTCGATATCCACATGCTTGCATCGGTGTGCAATCCGGGTTTTGTGAAATAGCAATGGCACTATTATTGTCACAAAATATTGGTACTTCATTGGCTACAACTTTATAATCCCTCAATTGTTATGCGAGCAAAGAATGCGTGCCGCAGACTTCCTCTGACCATATATTCGACCGGTAGTACTTGTTGCTATCGAGGTCATTTTCTTCGAAAACCAAGATATCGACTTGCTTCCTAAAATTGACAAGTTCTGAAGTGGACTTCTGTCAATTCTGCATCCTCCATAATCGACATCGAGTAACCACTTAACTCTAGGTTATCATCAATTTGGATACCATAATCCTCTATTCTTTGTGCCCTTAAGATATTTTGGTATCTTTTTGGCGGCATCCATGTGACTAACCTTAGGATTACGGTATCTTGCACATATCCCAACGACAAATGTTATATCCGGCCTACTAACGTGAGATAGAGCAATGATCAATGATTCCTCTATAATCGTATGACTTCTTGATTTGCCTTGAAATCGGGATCCATCTTGTAGTTAGTATTCATGGGAATTCTAAGCTGCATTGCAATCTATACACCATATTTGGCAATCGGATCTACGGTGTACTTTGCTGGTTGATGAATATTCCTTCCTTTGATTGTTTCACTTGAAGTCCTAGAAAAAATTCATCTCTCCCATCATTGACATCTCAAACTTGCCTTTCGCCGGTGTTGAAAACTTTTCACACACGGTGATGGTTTGGAGATCCAAAAATGATGTCATCAACAATATATCTGAACTAGTAAGATATCTTCCCCATCCTCTATCTGAACGAGTTCTATCAGCAGTTCCTTTGACAAAACCATGGTCAAGAAGAAAGCGAGAAAGAGTATCATACCATGCTCACGGGTCTTTGTTTAAGACCATACAAAGTTTTTCTTAGCTTTGTAAACTTGGTCATTCTGTTTTGAAACCGGAGGTTGTTCCACATAAACCTCTTCTTTTAAGCAGCCCCGTTCGAGAAATGCACTTTTCACATCCATCGATAGATTGTGAACTTCATGTGGGAAGCATATGCAAGAAACAATCGATGGCTTCTAGTCTTGCTTGAGGTGCAAAGGTTTCATCATAATCCAAGCCTTCTTCTTGGGAATAACCTTGTGCAACTAAGCTTTGCCTTGTTTCTCACAATGTTGTTGTTTTCATCTCTTTTGTTCTTGAAAACCCACTTGGTTCCAATGACATTGTGCCTTTCGGGTCTATCTACCGGCTCCCATACTTCATTCCTCGAGAATTGATTATTTCATCTTGCATGGAAGTAATCGGTGAGAATCTTGTAGAGCTCACCAATCTCGATGGGTTCTTTCTCGATAGGAAGCAGCCGAGAATAGTGCACTCTCTCCATGGAACCTTCTAGTCTTAACACCTTGGTTAGATCACCCACAATCGGCTTGTAGGATGGCTATCTAACCATTTCCTTCTTGATGTTCCCTCTTCAATGGTATCCTCAACATTTAAAATGTTAGGTTCGATTAAATCGACAAACTCGGGGAACAACAAAAGCGGAGAAAGGAATCATCTTCCTCGGGGAAATCTATTTGAACATTGTCGAGACATTTGTTCCCCTTTGGTTGATAGATTCGAAATTTGCCTCGATTGTGACCACATCTTCATTGGCATCGCGTGCACGAGTGCAGGCGGGGTGTCTGTTCAGATTGGTCACCTTTGGAGTGTTGTTTTCCTGGGTCTCACCATCGATTTCCATCCCGAACTTCTTTATCGAGTCGAGTCACCCAATCATAGATAGTGGTGACTTCTTCTTCGAGTTCGATTGGATGATTTATCTTTTCGTTTTTGGGCTTAATCTGGTGATCCTCTTAGTCGGTTCATTTGCATCATGTTCTGTTTCTTCCGAACACAAAGCAGATTCATCAAAAACAACATGAGGTGTTTCCTCCACAATAAGAGTCCTACGGTTGTAAACTCGAAAAGCTTTACTAACCCGAATATCCTAAGAATATTCCTTCATCGAACTTTACTATCAAATGTTTTCAATGATCTTTACCATTATTGTGTATGAAACACTTGCAACCAAAACACGAAAAAAAAAAACAAGAGGCTTCCTTTCATTCCAAAGCTCATAAGGCGTTTTGCCTTTTACTTTTTGTCGACATGGATCTATTACGAGAGTAGCATGCAATGTTGATGATAACCCATTAAAATCTTTTAGGAATATCGACTTCAACTATCATTGTCCTTGCGAACTTCTTTCGGAGTTCATTTCCTTCTTTTCAAAGAACACCATTTTGTTGAGGGGTCCTTGCGGTGATGTTTCATGTAGAATTCCATTTCTTTGCACAATAATCGAAATGATATGATTTATAAACTTCGGTTCCTTTGTCGGATCGATTTTGACCACACTCGATTTTTCTCAATCTTGAGTCTTTTCGATGAATTCTGGCGACTTTATACGAGTCTCTTTCTTCTTGAGTAAGACTATGACCCAAGTATATCTTGAGTAGTCATCAACTACTACCAATGTGTATTTCACGCCATTAGTGCTCACGGGTGTTATAGGACCAAACAGATCCATATCTGGTGAAGTATTCTCTCGGTAGAAACTTCTACTTTGCTTTTAAATGATGCTTTGACTTGTTTTCCTTTTTCGCACGCATCACAAATGTGTTCCTTCTTGAACACTTCATTAGGCAACCCTCTCACAAGAGCTAATCTTGCAAGCTTGTTCGGGGGTTTTGAAGTTTAGGTGATTCATTCTTTTATGCCATAACCAATTTGGTTTCGTGGAACTTTTAGCAATTAAACATGTATCTTTAGGAGTTGAACTCAATCGACAAGATACACATTCCCTTTTCTTGTACCCGGTCGATAATACTTTACGTGATGATGTATCATCTTTCACAAAGCATAAGTTCTTGGAGAACTCAACATTGAAACCTTTATCACAGAATTGGCTAATTGTGACAAGTTATGCTTCAATCGGATACATATGAAACACCATGGATATGGCGAGTCAACTTCCAAAGTTCCATATCCTTGATCGTCATCCTTGGAGTTATCTCCAAAAAAAGTGATCTGTGGGCCTCTTTGTTCAACATAGTCTTTGAGCATCTTCTTGAATCTGTCATATGTCTTGAGCATCCTTTGTCAAGATACCATACATCGGGGAGCTTTTTTCATCTCGCTCATCGGTTCCATGTGATCTTTCATCGACTTAGTGCCTGGTTTTTTCCTCCAAAAAATAGATCAATTCTTAGGTACCCATTTTGTGTAGGGTCCCACGAGGTTATTTGTACCTTTCGGAATCCAAATCTGCTCGACAACTCTAATCACTTTAGAGTGGCTAATTTGTCTTCCATAAACATCAACATATACATCCACTACTCTGGGTGCCTTAGCGATTTTTTACGTATATGTGTGCTAGCTTTAGCATGAACATGTGCCTTAGAGTTCTTTTTTGGTTCGGGCCTTACATTGGATGCTTAGGCTTTTTGTCGACCGGCCTAAATCTTTGATGATTTCGGGTTGAGATAACCTTTACCCTTAGGCAAGTGAGGTTCGGGTTATGCATCTTTGAAATCTGGTCTTTTCAAAGATCTTGAGGACTTGGTCTCTTGATTGAGAATGTCTCTATTTGAGTGTTTCTCATCTGAGGATTCTCGATGATGGTTCGATGTGGAGCCTTTCGGGTTTGTATTCTTAGCTTTGAGACTTTGAAATACTTGCACGAAACTTTCAATCGACCGCTTTCGGGTTTTCTTGCCTTCACCGAGGTTTGGGCTTTCTAACACGATCATTCAGTTTTCTTTGAGACCATAGGTCCTTTTCCCTTGTCTACAACCTTGGGCATTTCTTCAGTTTGAAGTGTAGGTGCCACTGGTTTTACAAAGATAGTCTTCTTGCTACTTGACGCAGCATTTAGATGACCTTGTGAGGTTCCCCCTGGAATATATCCCAATCCAGATTTTATAGTCACAGATCTCTGGTAACTCTGAATTTCATCTATTACATTAGATGCATTATTCAATAGAGTTAACTTCTTACATGCACTATCCTCTGATTCTGTAGAGTTTTATGCTTCTCAGAGAGGTCATTGAACTTAGTTCTGATTAGCTGAATCTCTTCAGTGGATTTTTCTAGCTTTTCAGTTAGGGACATTATCAACTTCTCTTTCTTTGAGAGTTGTACTTTCAGAACATCCAGTTCATCAGTAGCTCCCATTAATTGAGAAGTGACTTCAATATTGCTAGAGTCTTTCCATTTTAGATTTTTCGGTTTTCGGTTCTTATTACGCTCTTGAGTTTGATTTAGCGATCCTTGCAAAAGCGGCATAGTCCTTCATGATTCTCGAAAAAGAATCCATCGGTCAAAATATTTGTTTTTCGGTGGAACTTGAAAACTCTTGTGCTAGTGTAGGAGCAACAACAAGAGAAAGAAGAGTTTACCTCCTCAATGGCCATCGGACGGATGTCATCACTTTCCTGTGTCGAGAATATCTCATCTGAAGAGCTAGATTCCTCCTCAGAGTGTTCTTCTTCTGCAACCATGGCCTTTTTGCTTGAGAACTTCTGGTCTCTTATAGCTTGCCTTTCTCTTCTCTCCTTAGCACTCAAATCTGGACAATCATACTGGAAGTGACCTTTCTTCTGGCAGTTATAGCATCTGTTGGCATCATCATCCCCGATCATTTCCTTCTTTGGACTTGGAGTCCTTTCTTTTGGATGAAGATCCTTGACTTTTCAGTCTTTCTTCTTCTCGGTTGATCGTCCTCGGGTTTCTTCGGTACTGTGGTTCTGTAATAACTTTTTGTATTTTCCAAATCTACTATTGAGTCTATCAAACCTTCTTGCCATCGGTGCTAGCTTTTCCTCAAGCTCATCGATTTTTGGCATGGGGGTTCTCGAGACTCTCTAGTTTCTGAGTTTTATCTTTGGCTTTTTAAGGCCACATTCTTTTCGATGAAGAATCATCTTTCTTTGTCGACCTTTTTGGATTTCTTATCAATTACAAATTCATAGGCTTTCATTTCGAGAGAAGACTTGTTGGTAAGACATTGAGTTAATATTCTTGGTGTTTTCAATCACCCTTTGCATGAATATCCCATTTCTTAGATAGACCTCTAAGAATTTTCAATGCAACTTCTCTCTGTGGGTATTTCTTTCCAAGTGCATTTAGATCATTCATGATGCTTGTGAATCGACTTCGGTTTGTCTATTGATTCACCATCATCCATTTCAAAACCATCAAACTTTCCAATTGCCCTTTGAAAGTTTGTTTTCTTTTTATATGATCGTGCCTTGGCACATAACTTGACTAGTGTATCCCAAATCTCTTTTAGCGATATTACGGTGAGAGATCATTCCCATCACACCATCATCAATTGTGTTGTATAGTGTGTCTTTTGCAATGTAGTCTAGATTGACTAACTTTCTCTCCTCAGGAGTTAGTTGGTCATCAGACTTAGAAAAATTCTGCTCTAGGATCAATTCTCTCATCTTCATTTCCTCTGGGATTCACTCTGATGCTTGGAATGGTCCTTGAGAGACCACTCTCCACATCACGCTCATGTTTTGAATCTGAGATGAGCTGCATTCTCGATCTCCATAGGTCATAGTTCTCCTTTGAGAACATGGGAAGTTTTTTAGAAGACATTTTTCTGATCTCTTGAAAAATAAAAAGTTTTAGCAAATAAGATCAGTTCAGATAGACCACAAGTATTTTTTGAAAATAAAACTTTGGTCAACACAACAGTGGTCAAGTTGAACCCTTTGCTCGATACCACTTGTTGGTCCGGTGCAACGAAGTCTTCTTACGTGTATGGGGGAATACACGTGTTGATGTTTTTAAAACTTTTTTCTTCTTCGAGGCCGGCTTGGGTGGGATAATTACGAAGATTAGGTTCGAGAAGCACATATCGCTCGAGTCAAAGTCTATTGAGGCAGTGATCTGAAGTTGCTTTTGAAAACCTCGGATAATCCCAACCGAGTCCCGAGTTTGAGAGATCTGAGTTGCTTGGATCGAGATAACTAACTTCTTGAACCCTCGAAGAGTATGTTGGTTTGGTAACTATCTCTGTTCTAGCTACTCGACCAGGCGGAATGGTTGGCCCTTAGTTTATACTCGTTTTAAGCTTTCTTTGAAAACCTTCCCTTTATGAAATAGTGATTAGGCTGTGATTCACTTATGCAACTTCAGTGGATTGATTCCAACTGAATATCAGTGAAAAGTATGCTTTCAAAATCAAGTCAATGCAACAGATTAGCACATATATGGAAAGCAATAAAGGACACAACAATTATAGTGGTTCAGAGACTCAAGCTCCTACGTCCACTCTCCCCGACTCTTCAGAGAAATTCACTATCAACTTCTGAGCTTTCTGACTACCTCGTAGTTTACTTACTCAACTCGGCCCTGAGTTTTCTGACTACTCCACGTAGTTTACTTACTCAACCCGACCTTGAGCTTTCTGACTACCTCCGTAGTTTACTTACTCAATCACACACAATCTTTCAGACTACCCCTATAGCTTACTAACTTCTCCTCTAGAGTTTTCTGACTACTCCGTGTAGTTTACTAACTCTTTACAACACTTCTCACCAACAAACACACTCCAACTACCTTCACAAGGGTTTGGGGTTTCTTGGTTGGTTTCCAACTAGGATGAGATATCCTTTACAATAAAGCACAATGCAAAGGGTTAGGATATCTCGACTAAGCTTTGGATAATTCTTATCAAGCTAGGCTTAGTATAGTGAGCTCTCTTCAATATTCAAGCACTTGGGAAATTCTAAGTTTTTCGAGTGCTTTTATCTTTTACAAGAATAGGCTTGAGCTCTTAAGTTGCGTATAAATTTCCGTCACCTTACAATGTAGAGGGTCACCGGTATTTTATAGGCATACACCAGGTCACTCTTGAAAACTATCCGTTGGAGAGACAACCGTGAGTTCCCTCTTGTGTTGTGTGAAAACGGCTATATTTAGGGTTTGAAACTCCCTAACACTTTCTAAGCAATAGTCTTTCATGTGGCCGGTCTTCACTTTTTTGCGATCTGGAACTTTTGTACATCGACATCTTTTTTGAGAGACACATCCTTTGTCGATTGTCGGTATGGTACGATGTTGTCTTCCTCTTTTTGACTTTTGTCTCGAGTTAAAAGGTAGACACCTTCAACGGCTCTTTTTGGTTACAAACTCGAGTTTGATATAACCTTTAACAACTTCCGACTTAGTTCCTTTTATGCGCATTTGAATGTCTTGGCGGATATCTAACTTTCTAAGGAATCGCGATCTTACCGATATTGCATCCGCCGGATAGATATATTGATTGCCTCGGAACATTGGGGTTCATCTTGAGCATTGATACCTTCTTGAGTCTTGATAATTCTTGTGCCCCAGTATTCTTGATCTTTAGTTCCTCGGTCTTGATCTTTGTGTCTTGAGTCTTACGAGTCTTGTGGTCTTTCGAGTCTTGAGGTCTTACGAATCTTTGTAGTTTATCTTGACCGATGTCTTGAGTCTTCTCATTTGAGTCTTGATTTACTCGGTATCCTCTCGAGTCTTGATAACTATCTAGACTATATCTGCTGACTATACATTCTGCAGATAACATCCTGACTCAACTATCAAGATCATTCTGACCATGTCATACTCAGGGGTTTTGGGATCTAATCAAAATCATAAATCTTTATTAAAATTCATCTCCCAACAGTATAGATTGTTCAGGAAGTTATCTGCACCATGTATAGTCAGCAGATATAGATCAGGTTAGATTTTGAAGACACTGAAGACTCAGTAACACTAATACACATTTGGGCTTGGACAGCTGTGAAAAATGACCTTGGAGAGCGGTTATAACCGCTCTCCAAGTAACAGTTGTCCAAGCTTGGACAACTGATAAAAAACAGTTGTCCAAGAAATCGCACTTGGACAGCGATTTTTAACCGCATTACAAGTTTTCACTTGGAGAGCGGTTTTCAACCGCTGTCCAAGCATATACACTTGGACAGAGGTTTTTAACCGCTCTCCAACCCTTTTTTTAAAAAAAAAAATCGATTTTTAGGCACGGACCCACCAAGCATCTCATATATAAGCCACCAAGTCTCCCAATTAATTAAGGCAATTATTCGCTCCCATGGGGGACCGAACAAGGGACCTTGGGCGCCTGAGCGGGGATCAATTTCGCTCGGGCACTTGCTTTCTTGCGTTTACTTAATGAAATTAATTCTATATGTTCTAAAAATCATTTTTTCTTACAATTTTTTTTAAAATTCTTTATTTCAATTATATTATTTGTTAATTCAATCACATTTTTATATAATAATTTTTTTATATAAATTTAAATTTAAATTAAATTAAATTAAAATTATATTTTTTACTTGTACTTTTTTTAACTACCTTTCTTTTAAACTTGTAATATTTTTCCTTCTAAACAATTAATATTTTTCTATCAAAATAAATAATATTTTTCTTTAAACAAGTAATACTTTTTCATCTAAACAAAGTAATACTTTTCTTTAAACAAGTTATACCTTTCTATCTAAACAAGTAATACTTTTCTATTTAAACAAGTAATACTTTTCTATCAAAATAAATAATATTTTTCTTTAAACAAGTAATACTTTTCATCTAAACAAAGTAATACTTTTCTTTAAACAAGTTATACCTTTCTATCTAAACAAGTAATACTTTTCTATTTAAACAATTAATACTTTTCTATCAAAATAAATAATATTTTTCTTTAAACAAGTAATACTTTTTCATCTAAACAAGTAATACTTTTCTTTAAACAGGTTATACCTTTCTATCTAAACAAGTAGTACTTTTCTATTTAAACAAGTAATACTTTTCTATTTAAATAAGTAATAGTACTTTTCTATCTAAATAAGTAATACTTAGACAAAATTGAATTAATTTATAAGAATATTGAATATTATAGGTATTAATTTATAAGAATTAATAGTGATACAAGTTCGTAAGTGTAATATTATGAATTTAATATTACGAACAAGTTTTACATAAGGGTTTGTGTTAATCTCATTATATAAGATGAATATTAAAAATAAATAACATGATAATTTAAAGAATAAAATATTTGAATTGTACATAAAAAGAATTTACAAAAACAAAAAAGTAAAACAAAAAATACAAGCTTTACAAATAAAAAATAAAAAATTAATTCACTTGGAGAGCGGTTATGAACCGCTCTCCAAGCTTTACCTTGGACAGCGGTTCAAAACCGCTCTCCAAGTACCCTTGCACAGCGGTTATGAACCGCTGTCTAAGCTTTGATCTTGGACAACGGTTTTTAACCGCTGTCTTTTTTTTTTTTAATAGAACCGCTCTCCAAGGGACCACTTGGAGAGCTATTCGAAAAAAGAGCTGTCCAAGTGGAGCTCTCCAAGCTCAAATGCGTAGTAGTGTAAGTTGCTGAAGACAATGAAGACTCAGTATGTCACTGAAGACTCAGTATGTCACTGAAGACACTGAAGACTCAGAAGATACTGAAGACCCAGTAGTTACTGAAGACTCAGTAAGATACTGAATACTCAGTATAACCTGAATGTTCAGAGGCACTGAATATAATCTATCTGAAGACTACAAAAACGGAGAAAAGCGCAAATATTCAGAAAAGTAGATATTGCCCAAAACATTCATATGCAGACAAAAGGAACTAAGTCTAAGTGTTGTTTAAGGTTGTCTCATTCAGAGAGATTGACCAAAAAAAAGAGCCGTTTTGTTTGTCTACATTCACTGAAGACAAGAACCAATCAGAGGAAGACAACACTATACTTTACTGACACTGAAAGCGACAGGACCCTGAATCATGTCAGTAGTACTAAGTTCCAGACTGCAAAAATTGGTGATTGGCTACATGACTGCATATTTCCTAAAACATGCAAGGGAGTTTTCAAACCTTAAATATAGTCGTTCATCAAACACCAGAAGAGGAAACTCATAAAGTTATCTCTTTCAACGGATAGTTTTCAAAGAGTGGCCTTGGTGAAGTTGCCTATAAGTACCAGTGACCCTTTACATTGAGAGGTTATGGGAAATTTCAAAGCAACTCAAGAGCTCATTCGTATTATTGCAAATTGAAGCACTCGAAAAACCCTAGAATTTCCCAAGTGTTTCACAGTGAAGAGAGCTCACTATTCTAAGCCTAGAGTGATAGATATATCCAAATCTTAGAAGAGATATCCTAGCATTTGCATTAGTTCTTATTGTAAAGGATATCTCACCCTAGTTGGAAACCAACCCAAAACCCAAACCCTTTGTTAAGGTAGTTTGTTTGTGTTTTGTTGGTGAGTTAGAGTTGTAAAGAAATAGTAAGCTACAGTGAGTTAGCCAGAAAACTCTAGAGAAGAAGTTAGTAAGCTACTTGTGGTAGTCTGAACACTTGTGTGTGTTTGAGTTAGTAAGCTGCAGTGAGTCAGCCAGAAAACTCAAGGTAGAAAAGTGAGTAAGCTACAATGAGTTAGTCAGAAAGCTTTAGGAAGTGGTTAAGGAATTTCTCTGAAGATCAGAGAGAGTGGACGTAGGAGCTTGAGTCTCTGAACCACTATAATTGGTGTGTTGTTTTGCTTTCTGTACTGCATTATTATATGTTGCATGTTTTTCACTAAAAACATAGTTCACTGATATTCAGTTGGAACCAATCCACTGAACTTGCATCAAATTGATCACAGCTTTAATCACTGTTTTATTGAAGGGAAGATTTTCAGCAAAGCTAAAACGAGTATAAACTTAGGGCCAACCATTCCGCACACTTGAGTAGCTAGAATAGATAGTTACCAAACTGAACTAACTCTATTGAGGGTTCAGTAAGATAATTATCTGATCCAAGCGCCTCAGGATCTCTGATAAACTCAGACTCAGTTGGGCTAATCTGAAGCTTCGAAAGCGGCTTCGGGATCATTGTCTCGATGAGACTTTGACTCGGGGGTGTCGGTCTTCTCGGGGCAAAATCATCGGGATAACGACCCATCGACCTCGGTGAAAGAAATTTTTAAAAATCGAACACGTGTATTCCCCCATACACGTGTGAGACTCGTTGCACCGGGACCAACAAGTGGTATCGAGCGGTGGTTCATTTTGACCACTTGCTTTTGGTAGCCATAGTCTATTTTATTTGAAAAGACTTTGGTGGTCTCTTGAATAGATCTCATTTCTTTGATATCTTACAAGGCTCGATCATCATGCCTTCTTAGAAACTTCCTATGTTCTCTGTTGAGAGCTATGACCTATGGAGATTGAAAATGCAGGCTCATCTGTATTCAAAACATGAAAGAATGTGGAGAGTGATTTATGAAGGACCATTCAAATTTACTGTTGTGAATCGAGAATCAACGATCTTGAGAGGAATGATCCCAGAGAATGAATTTCCAAAGCGATGATCAACTTACTCCTTGATGAGAGAAAGTTAGTCAATCTGGACTACATTGCTAAAGATACTTTGTATAGCACTATTGATGATGGTGTTATGGGGATGATTTCTCACTGTGAAATGGCAAAAGAAATATGGGACACACTTTTTGTTATGTGTCAAGGCCGCGAGATCATATTAAGGAAAACAAACTTTTACATTTGCTATTGGAAAGTTTGATAGCTTTGAAATGGAAGATAGTGAATCCATTGACAAACTTGAGGTCAGATTCACTAGCATCATGATTGATCTGAGTGCTCTTAGGAAAAGATACCCACAGAGAGAAGTGGCACTGAAAATTCTTAGAGGATTATCTAAGAAATGGGATATACATCTTTGTGGTGATTGAAAATACCAAAAATATTGATTCCATGCCATATCAACAAGTTTTCTCTACGAACTGAAAGCTTATGAGTTTGTAATTGACAAGAAAACTATTTAAATCGACAAGAAAGATGATTCTTCATCTAGCAAGAATGTGGCTTTCAAAGCCAAAGAGAAATCTTGTAAGTCTAGAGAGTCGAGAACTCACTTGCAAAAAATCGGGATGAAGCGGGAGGATAAGTTAATCTTGATGGCAATGAGGTTTGAAAGACTCAATAGCGAATATGGGAAATATAAGAAATATTACGGGAATCACAGTACAAGAGAGACTCGAGGAAGATGAGGACGGATCACCGAGAAAATGAAGGACGAGAAAAGTGAAGGATCCTCATCCAAGAAGAAGGACTCCAAGACCAAGGAGAAAGTGATCGGGATGATGATACCAACAGATGCTACTGGCTTGTCGGAAGAAAGGTCACTTTCAATATGGTAATCTTTGGTGAAGTGCTAAAGAAAGAAAGGAGAGACAAGCCAAGAGAGACAAGAAGATCTCCAAGAAGAAAGCTATGATTGCGAGAAGAGGAAGAACATTCGAAGAAGGTTCCGGTTCCTCGAGATGAAATTTTCTCGAGCGATGACAATGATGATGTACGTCTTATGGTCGTGGAGGAGGTAAATTCTTCTATCTCATTTGTTGCTCCTACACAAGCACATGAGTTCTCAAGTTCAACTATGCTTGATAACTTTGACTGATGGATTCGTTTGAGAATCTTATGAAGGACTATTACGTGTTACAAGAACTACTCCTTTGAAACTCAAGAGCGAGAACAAGGAACCGATTTGCCGAGAATCGAAGTGGAAAGATTCTAAAAATCTTTGAGATCACTTCTCAATTGATGGGAACTCTTGATGAACTGGATGTTACGAAAAGTACAACTCTCATAAAAAGAGGAAGGTGATAGAGATCTTGAATGGAAAATTAGAAATCCACTAAAGAGATTCAACTTATCGAGGCGAGTTCAATGACCTCTTTGAGAAGCATGAAACTCTAAAGAAATGTGAGGATAGTCTTGTGAGAGAAAGTTAGCTCTATTGAATTATGCATCTAAAGTGATAGATGAAATTGAGTTATCAAAAGACAAGCAACTATAAAAATTTGGATTGGAATACATTCGGGGAACCTCATAAGGTCTTGAATCTTTGCTTCTAGTAGCACCAAGACTATCTTTGTTAAACCGGTGGCATCTAATCTTCTTCTTGAAGAACCGCGCCCGAGTTTTAGACAAGGGTAAAGGACCTATGGTTTGAGAAAAAAGCGAAGGTTCAGGAAGAAAGCCCAAACCTCGGAAAAGGCTAGAAAACCTGAACACTCGGTAGGAAATTTTCGAAGCCAAGACTTCAAAGCCTCGGGCTAAGAATACCAACCTAAAGAGATCCGAATCGAACCATCGGAGGAATTTTGAGAAGAGAAACACTCAAACAGAGATATTCTCAAATTGAAAATACCAAGTCCTCAATTCTTGAAAGACCCCAATTTCAATCAGAGCAACCTAAAACCCCACTTGTCTAAGGGTAAAGGTTTTCTGAACCCAAGTCACAGAGACAGAGACCGGTGCACAAAAAGCTAAGGCACTTGAACAAAAGAATAGTGAACCCAAAGAAGAACTCTAAGGCTCATGTTCATGCTAAAGGTGAAAACTCATGCACATAATCTTGCCAAGGCTCTAGGGTGGTGAATGTGTATGTAGATGTTTATGGGAGATAAATCAGCCACTCTAAAGTAATTAGAGTTGTTAGGCGATTTGGGTTCCAAAAAACAAACAACTAACTTTGGTAGGACCCTACACCAAATGGGTACCCTAAGAACCGATCTTTTTTTTGGTGAAGGAAAAAGGCAATCGAAGCTAAATGAAAACAACATAGAGCGATGAGTGGAAATGAATTGGCTCTGTTGTATGGTATCGGGACGGTGGATGTTCAAGACATATGATGGGATATAAGCAACTAATCACTGACTATGTTGAGCAAAAAGGCCCTCATATCACATTTGGACACAATTATAAAGGAGGACTGTTTGAAGGATATGGAACTCTTGAAGTTGACTCTGTTCATATCCATGGTGTTTCATATGTGTGCGGTCTAAAGCATAACTTGCTTTCTATCGATCGGTCTGTGACAAAGGATTTAGTGTTGAGTTCTCAAAGAACTTATGTTATGTAAAAGACAATACTTCACAGAAAAATTTACTGACTGGTACTAGAAAAGGAAATGTGTATCTTGCTTATTGGAGTTCAACTCCTAAAGATACATGTTTGGTTGCAAAAAAGTTCTCTTGATACCAGTTGGTTGTGGCACAAAAGAATGAATCACTTAAACTTCAAAACCCCGAACAAACTTGCAAGATTAGCACTTGTAAGGGGTTACCCAATGAAGTGTTGATTAAAGATCATGTATGTGATGCTTGTCGAGGAAAAGGAAAACAAATCGAGCATCTTTCAAAAGCAAAGTAGATGTTTCTCTCGATAGAATACTACAAATTTGTTACATATGGATCTCTTTGGTCAAAATAACACTGTGAGCACTAATGGCGAAAAAATACACACTTGTGGTAGTTGATGACTACTCTAGATACACATGGATCATATTCTTACTCAATAAGAAAGAGACTCAGACAAAACTACCTGAACTACTGAAAAGGCTCAGTACTGAAAAGAATCTGAGTGTGGTCAAAATCAGATCAGATAAAGGAACTGAGTTTATCAATCATATCATATCTGATTATTTGCAAACAAATGGAATAGCTCATGAAACATCAAGCGCAATGACCCCACAAGCGAGAATGGTGTTCTTTGAAAGAAGAAATAGGACTCGAAAGAAGTTGCAAGGACAATGATGATTCTTTGAAGGTGATATTCTAAGAGATTTTGAAATTTGA
This sequence comes from Stenogyne calaminthoides, assembly GCA_037126765.1. Taxonomy (NCBI): domain Eukaryota; kingdom Viridiplantae; phylum Streptophyta; class Magnoliopsida; order Lamiales; family Lamiaceae; genus Stenogyne; species Stenogyne calaminthoides. The sequence goes on from JBBCBC010000011.1 coordinate 35,512,506, forward strand.
AGCTATCAACCTTTGCATGCTACTCTCGAAGCAGATCCATCTTGACCAAGAACCAAGGAAAAACTCCATATGAGCTGTGGAATGAAAGGAAACCTCTTGTTTCTTTCTTTCATTTGCTTGGTTGCAAGTGTTTCATACACAATAATGGTAAAGATCAGTTGAAAACTTTTGATAGCAAAAGGCGATGAAGGGATATTCTTAGGATATTACGTAGTCGATAAAGCCTTCGAGTTTACTTTGTAGGACTCTTATTGTGGAAGAAACACCTCATGTTGTTTTTTGATGAATCTACTTGTGTTCGGAAAAAGCAGGGAACATGACTTCAGAGAGAAGCGATCAAGAGAATCACCGGACTTAGCTTTGAAAATGAATGATAAAACATCCTCGAACACGAAAAAAGAAGAAGTCGGTCACTTTCTATGAATGGAGTGAATGGGACTCGAGACAAAAGAAGTTCGGGATGGAAAAAACTCGGGATGGTGAGACTCGGGATGGAAATTCTCCTTTGAAGGAAAAGCCAACACACTAAAAGTCGACCAATCTAAACATACACCAGTTCAGACTCAGGTATGTAATGCCGATGAAGATGTGGTCATAGCTGAGGCAAACTCTGGATCTATCAACCAATGGGGAACAAATGTCTCTAACAATGTTCTGAATGGAATTTCCCCTGAGGAAGATGATTCTCTTTCTCCTTTTCTGTTGTTCCCTGAATTTAATGAACTACATGAACCTAACATTTCTGATGTTGAGGATACTACTGAAGGGGGAACATCCAGGAGAAAATGGTTGGATAGTCATCCTACAAGTCAGATTGTGGGTGATCTATCAGATGATGTCAAAACAAAGAGAAGGTTCCATGGAGAAAGCGCTTTTCTGCGCTGCTTCCTATCCGAAAAAGAACCTCTCGAGATTGAAGAAGCTCTACAAGATTCATTTTGGATTATTGCTTTCAAGAAGAAATTTGAATCAGTTCTCAAGGAATGAAGTTTGGGAGCTAGTGGATAGACTTAAGAGGCACAATGTGATTGGAACTAAGTGGGTGTTCAAGAATAAGAGAGATGAAAATAACAACATTGTGAGAAGCAAGGCAAGGCTAGTTGCACAAGGTTATTCCCAAGAAGAAGGCTTGGATTATGATGAAACCTTTGCACCTGTTGCAAGACTAGAAGCCATTAGATTGTTTCTTGCATATGTTGCCCACATGAAATTCACAGTCTATCAGATGGATGTGAAAAGTGCATTTCTGAATGGTGTGCTTAAGGAAGAGATTTATGTAGAACAACCTCACGGTTTCGCAGACGAATGACCAAGTTTGTGCTCGGGAAAGCCTTGTATGGTCTTAAGCAAACATCCCGAGCATGGTATGATACCCTTTCTCAGTTTCATACTGACCATGGTTTTATCAAAGGAACTGTTGATAGGACTCTGTCCAGGATAGAAGATGGGAAAGACATCTTACTTGTTCAGATTTATGTAGATGACATCATATTTGGATCTCCAAATCATCGGTTTGTGTGAAAAGTTTTTACCCCGATGAAAGGAAAGTTTGAGA